>CAWVRF010000526.1:0-175623 GCA_963932465.1 Maratus speciosus | reverse complement strand
ATAGTCTATTTTAGCCTAAATATAGGCTATCTAGGCTATTCTTCTGTTAGTTTGAGAAATAGCGTAATCAAGTGATGTAACTCTGCGTAAACGCGTTATATAGTGCAGACTAAGCACAGTTGTTCAATTTAGAGTTTAAATTGCCTATCTAGCCTAGATATAGTCTATTTAGCCTAAATATAGGCTATCTAGGCTATTTCTGTTAGTTTATTCTGTATATTCTGTTAGTTTGCCAAAAAGCCTATTCAAGTCATGTAACTCTGCATAAACGCGTTATATAGTGCAGACTAAGCACAGTTGTTCAATTTAGAGTTTAAAATGCCTATATAGCCGAGATATAGTCTATTTAGCCTAAATATAGGCTATCTCGTCTATTCTTTTGCAAGTTTGAGAAATATCCTCGTCAAGTGAGTTAACTCTGCATAAACGCGTTATATAGCGCAGACTAAGCACAAATGTTCAATTTAGGTTTTAAAATGCCTATCTATCCTAGATATAGTCTATTTAGCCTAGATATAGTCTATTTAGCCTAAATATAGGCTATCTAGGCTATTTCTGTTAGTTTATTCTGTATATTCTGTTAGTTTGCCAAAAAACCTGGTCAAGTAATGTAACTCTGCATAAACGTGTTATATAGTGCAGACTATGCACAGTTGTTCAATTTAGGGATTAAAATGCCTATCTAGCCTAGACATAGTGTATTTAGCCTAGATATAGTCTATTTAGCCTAAATATAGGCTATCTAGGCTATTTCTGTTAGTTTATTCTGTATATTGTGTTAGTTTGCCAAAAAGCCTATTCAAGTGATGTAACTCTGCATAAACGCGTTATATAGTGCAGACTAAGCACAAATGTTCAATTTAGAGTTTAAAATGCCTATCTAGCCGAGATATAGTCTATTTAGCCTAAATATAGGCTATCTCGGCTATTCTTCTGCTAGTTTGAGAAATATCCTAGTCAAGTGAGTTAACTCTGCATAAACGCGTTATCTAGCGCAGACTAAGCACAAATGTTCAATTTAGGTTTTAAAATGCCTATCTATCCTAGATATAGTCTATTTAGCCTAGATATAGTCTATTTAGCCTAAATATAGGCTATCTAGGCTATTTCTGTTAGTTTATTCTGTATATTCTGTTAGTTTGCCAAAAAACCTGGTCAAGTGATGTAACTCTGCATAAACGTGTTATATAGTGCAGACTATGCACAGTTGTTCAATTTAGGGATTAAAATGCCTATCTAGCCTAGACATAGTGTATTTAGCCTAGATATAGTCTATTTAGCCTAAATATAGGCTATCTAGGCTATTTCTGTTAGTTTATTCTGTATATTGTGTTAGTTTGCCAAAAAGCCTAGTCAAGTGATGTAACTCTGCATAAACGCGTTATATAGTGCAGACTAAGCACAAATTTTCAATTTAGGGTTTAAAATGCCTATCTAGCCTAGATATAGTCTATTTAGCCTAAATATAGGCTATCTAGGCTATTCTTCTTCTAGTTTGAGAAATAGCCTAGTCAAGTGGTGTAACTGTGCGTAAACGCGTTATATAGTGCAGACTAAGCACAGTTGTTCAATTTAGAGTTTAAAATGCCTATCTAGCCTAGATATAGTCTATTTAGCCTAGATATAGTCTATTTAGCCTAAATATAGTCTATCTAGGTTATTTCTGTTAGTTTATTCTGTATATTCTGTTAGTTTGCCAAAAAACCTGGTCAAGTCATGTAACTCTGCATAAACGCGTTATATAGTGCAGACTAAGATTAGACTACAATTTAGAGTTTAAAATGCCTATCTAGCCGAGATATAGTCTATTTAGCCTAGATATAATCTATTTAGCCTAAATATAGGCTATCTAGGCTATTTTTGTTAGTTTATTCTGTATATTCTGTTAGTTTGCCAAAAAGCCTATTCAAGTGATGTAACTCTGCATAAACGCGTTATATAGTGCAGACTAAGCGCAAATGTTCAATTTAGAGTTTAAAATGCCTATCTAGCCGAGATATAGTCTATTTAGCCTAAATATAGGCTATCTCGGCTATTCTTCTGCTAGTTTGAGAAATATCCTAGTCAAGTGAGTTAACTCTGCATAAACGCGTTATCTAGCGCAGACTAAGCACAAATGTTCAATTTAGGTTTTAAAATGCCTATCTATCCTAGATATAGTCTATTTAGCCTAGATATAGTCTATTTAGCCTAAATATAGGCTATCTAGGCTATTTCTGTTAGTTTATTCTGTATATTCTGTTATTTTGCCAAAAAACCTGGTCAAGTGATGTAACTCTGCATAAACGTGTTATATAGTGCAGACTATGCACAGTTGTTCAATTTAGGGATTAAAATGCCTATCTAGCCTAGACATAGTGTATTTAGCCTAGATATAGTCTATTTAGCCTAAATATAGGCTATCTAGGCTATTTCTGTTAGTTTATTCTGTATATTGTGTTAGTTTGCCAAAAAGCCTAGTCAAATGATGTAACTCTGCATAAACGCGTTATATAGTGCAGACTAAGCACAAATGTTCAATTTAGGGTTTAAAATGCCTATCTAGCCTAGATATAGTCTATTTAGCCTAAATATAGGCTATCTAGGCTATTCTTCTTCTAGTTTGAGAAATAGCCTAGTCAAGTGGTGTAAATGTGCGTAAACGCGTTATATAGTGCAGACTAAGCACAGTTGTTCAAATTAGAGTTTAAAATGCCTATCTAGCCTAGATATAGTCTATTTAGCCTAGATATAATCTATTTAGCCTAAATATAGGCTGTCTAGGCTATTTCTGTTAGTTTATTCTGTATATTCTGTTAGTTTGCCAAAAAGCCTATTCAAGTGATGTAACTCTGCATAAACGCGTTATATAGTGCAGACTAAGCACAAATGTTCAATTTAGAGTTTAAAATGCCTATCTAGCCGAGATATAGTCTATTTAGCCTAAATATAGGCTATCTCGGCTATTCTTCTGCTAGTTTGAGAAATATCCTAGTCAAGTGAGTTAACTCTGCATAAACGCGTTATCTAGCGCAGATTAAGCACAAATGTTCAATTTAGGTTTTAAAATGCCTATCTATCCTAGATATAGTCTATTTAGCCTAGATATAGTCTATTTAGCCTAAATATAGGCTATCTAGGCTATTTCTGTTAGTTTATTCTGTATATTCTGTTAGTTTGCCAAAAAACCTGGTCAAGTGATGTAACTCTGCATAAACGTGTTATATAGTGCAGACTATGCACAGTTGTTCAATTTAGGGATTAAAATGCCTATCTAGCCTAGACATAGTGTATTTAGCCTAGATATAGTCTATTTAGCCTAAATATAGGCTATCTAGGCTATTTCTGTTAGTTTATTCTGTATATTGTGTTAGTTTGCCAAAAAGCCTAGTCAAGTGATGTAACTCTGCATAAACGCGTTATATAGTGCAGACTAAGCACAAATTTTCAATTTAGGGTTTAAAATGCCTATCTAGCCTAGATATAGTCTATTTAGCCTAAATATAGGCTATCTAGGCTATTCTTCTTCTAGTTTGAGAAATAGCCTAGTCAAGTGGTGTAACTGTGCGTAAACGCGTTATATAGTGCAGACTAAGCACAGTTGTTCAATTTAGAGTTTAAAATGCCTATCTAGCCTAGATATAGTCTATTTAGCCTAGATATAGTCTATTTAGCCTAAATATAGTCTATCTAGGTTATTTCTGTTAGTTTATTCTGTATATTCTGTTAGTTTGCCAAAAAACCTGGTCAAGTCATGTAACTCTGCATAAACGCGTTATATAGTGCAGACTAAGCACAGTTGTTCAATTTAGAGTTTAAAATGCCTATCTAGCCGAGATATAGTCTATTTAGCCTAGATATAATCTATTTAGCCTAAATATAGGCTATCTAGGCTATTTTTGTTAGTTTATTCTGTATATTCTGTTAGTTTGCCAAAAAGCCTATTCAAGTGATGTAACTCTGCATAAACGCGTTATATAGTGCAGACTAAGCGCAAATGTTCAATTTAGAGTTTAAAATGCCTATCTAGCCGAGATATAGTCTATTTAGCCTAAATATAGGCTATCTCGGCTATTCTTCTGCTAGTTTGAGAAATATCCTAGTCAAGTGAGTTAACTCTGCATAAACGCGTTATCTAGCGCAGACTAAGCACAAATGTTCAATTTAGGTTTTAAAATGCCTATCTATCCTAGATATAGTCTATTTAGCCTAGATATAGTCTATTTAGCCTAAATATAGGCTATCTAGGCTATTTCTGTTAGTTTATTCTGTATATTCTGTTATTTTGCCAAAAAACCTGGTCAAGTGATGTAACTCTGCATAAACGTGTTATATAGTGCAGACTATGCACAGTTGTTCAATTTAGGGATTAAAATGCCTATCTAGCCTAGACATAGTGTATTTAGCCTAGATATAGTCTATTTAGCCTAAATATAGGCTATCTAGGCTATTTCTGTTAGTTTATTCTGTATATTGTGTCAGTTTGCCAAAAAGCCTAGTCAAATGATGTAACTCTGCATAAACGCGTTATATAGTGCAGACTAAGCACAAATGTTCAATTTAGGGTTTAAAATGCCTATCTAGCCTAGATATAGTCTATTTAGCCTAAATATAGGCTATCTAGGCTATTCTTCTTCTAGTTTGAGAAATAGCCTAGTCAAGTGGTGTAAATGTGCGTAAACGCGTTATATAGTGCAGACTAAGCACAGTTGTTCAATTTAGAGTTTAAAATGCCTATCTAGCCTAGATATAGTCTATTTAGCCTAGATATAATCTATTTAGCCTAAATATAGGCTGTCTAGGCTATTTCTGTTAGTTTATTCTGTATATTCTGTTAGTTTGCCAAAAAGCCTATTCAAGTGATGTAACTCTGCATAAACGCGTTATATAGTGCAGACTAAGCACAAATGTTCAATTTAGAGTTTAAAATGCCTATCTAGCCGAGATATAGTCTATTTAGCCTAAATATAGGCTATCTCGGCTATTCTTCTGCTAGTTTGAGAAATATCCTAGTCAAGTGAGTTAACTCTGCATAAACGCGTTATCTAGCGCAGATTAAGCACAAATGTTCAATTTAGGTTTTAAAATGCCTATCTATCCTAGATATAGTCTATTTAGCCTAGATATAGTCTATTTAGCCTAAATATAGGCTATCTAGGCTATTTCTGTTAGTTTATTCTGTATATTCTGTTAGTTTGCCAAAAAACCTGGTCAAGTGATGTAACTCTGCATAAACGTGTTATATAGTGCAGACTATGCACAGTTGTTCAATTTAGGGATTAAAATGCCTATCTAGCCTAGACATAGTGTATTTAGCCTAGATATAGTCTATTTAGCCTAAATATAGGCTATCTAGGCTATTTCTGTTAGTTTATTCTGTATATTGTGTTAGTTTGCCAAAAAGCCTAGTCAAGTGATGTAACTCTGCATAAACGCGTTATATAGTGCAGACTAAGCACAAATGTTCAATTTAGGGTTTAAAATGCCTATCTAGCCTAGATATAGTCTATTTAGCCTAAATATAGGCTATCTAGGCTATTCTTCTTCTAGTTTGAGAAATAGCCTAGTCAAGTGGTGTAACTCTGCGTAAACGCGTTATATAGTGCAGACTAAGCACAGTTGTTCAATTTAGAGTTTAAAATGCTTATCTAGCCTAGATATAGTCTATTTAGCCTAGATATAATCTATTTAGCCTAAATATAGGCTATCTAGGCTATTTCTGTTAGTTTATTCTGTATATTCTGTTAGTTTGCCAAAAAGGCTCTTCAAGTGATGTACACGCGTTATATAGTGCAGACTAAGCACAGTTGTTCAATTTAGAGTTTAAAATGCCTATCTAGCCGAGATATAGTCTATTTAGCCTAAATATAGGCTATCTCGGCTATTCTTTTGCTAGTTTGAGAAATATCCTAGTCAAGTGAGTTAACTCTGCATAAACGCGTTATATAGCGCAGACTAAGCACAAATGTTCAATTTAGGTTTTAAAATGCCTATCTATCCTAGATATAGTCTATTTAGCCTAGATATAGTCTATTTAGCCTAAATATAGGCTATCTAGGCTATTTCTGTTAGTTTATTCTGTATATTCTGTTAGTTTGCCAAAAAACCTGGTCAAGTGATGTAACTCTGCATAAACGTGTTATATAGTGCAGACTATGCACAGTTGTTCAATTTAGGGATTAAAATGCCTATCTAGCCTAGATATAGTCTATTTAGCCTAAATATAGGCTATCTAGGCTATTCTTCTGTTAGTTTGAGAAATAGCCTAGTCAAGTGATGTAACTCTTCATAAACGCGTTATATAGTGCAGACTAAGCACAGTTGTTCAATTTAGAGTTTAAAATGCCTATCTAGCCGAGATATAGTCTATTTAGCCTAAATATAGGCTATCTAGGCTATTTCTGTTAGTTTATTCTGTATATTCTGTTAGTTTGCCAAAAAGCCTATTCAAGTCATGTAACTCTGCATAAACGCGTTATATAGTGCAGACTAAGCACAGTTGTTCAATTTAGAGTTTAAAATGCCTATCTAGCCGAGATATAGTCTATTTAGCCTAAATATAGGCTATCTCGGCTATTCTTTTGCTAGTTTGAGAAATATCCTAGTCAAGTGAGTTAACTCTGCATAAAAGCGTTATATAGCGCAGACTAAGCACAAATGTTCAATTTAGGTTTTAAAATGCCTATCTGTCCTAGATATAGTCTATTTAGCCTAGATATAGTCTATTTAGCCTAAATATAGGCTATCTAGGCTATTTCTGTTAGTTTATTCTGTATATTCTGTTAGTTTGCCAAAAAACCTGGTCAAGTGATGTAACTCTGCATAAACGTGTTATATAGTGAAGACTATGCACAGTTGTTCAATTTAGGGATTAAAATGCCTATCTAGCCTAGATATAGTCTATTTAGCTTAGATATAGTCTATTTAGCCTAAATATAGGCTATCTCGTCTATTCTTTTGCAAGTTTGCGAAATATCCTCGTCAAGTGAGTTAACACTGCATAAACGCGTTATATAGCGCAGACTAAGCACAAATGTTCAATTTAGGTTTTAAAATGCCTATCTATCCTAGATATAGTCTATTTAGCCTAGATATAGTCTATTTAGCCTAAATATAGGCTATCTAGGCTATTCTTCTGTTAGTTTGAGAAATAGCCTAGTCAAGTGATGTAACTCTGCATAAACGCGTTATATAGTGCAGACTAAGCACAGTTGTTCAATTTAGAGTTTAAAATGCCTATCTAGCCGAGATATAGTCTATTTAGCCTAAATATAGGCTATCTCGGCTATTCTTCTGCTAGTTTGAGAAATATCCTAGTCAAGTGAGTTAACTCTGCATAAACGCGTTATCTAGCGCAGACTAAGCACAAATGTTCAATTTAGGTTTTAAAATGCCTATCTATCCTAGATATAGTCTATTTAGCCTAGATATAGTCTATTTAGCCTAAATATAGGCTATCTAGGCTATTTCTGTTAGTTTATTCTGTATATTCTGTTAGTTTGCCAAAAAACCTGGTCAAGTGATGTAACTCTGCATAAACGTGTTATATAGTGCAGACTATGCACAGTTGTTCAATTTAGGGATTAAAATGCCTATCTAGCCTAGACATAGTGTATTTAGCCTAGATATAGTCTATTTAGCCTAAATATAGGCTATCTAGGCTATTTCTGTTAGTTTATTCTGTATATTGTGTTAGTTTGCCAAAAAGCCTAGTCAAGTGATGTAACTCTGCATAAACGCGTTATATAGTGCAGACTAAGCACAAATGTTCAATTTAGGGTTTAAAATGCCTATCTAGCCTAGATATAGTCT
Source organism: Maratus speciosus (assembly GCA_963932465.1). Lineage (NCBI taxonomy): Eukaryota > Metazoa > Arthropoda > Arachnida > Araneae > Salticidae > Maratus > Maratus speciosus. The sequence continues at coordinate 167,832 of CAWVRF010000526.1, read as the reverse complement.
ATTTAGCCTAAATATAGGCTATCTAGGCTAATCTTCTTCTAGTTTGAGAAATAGCCTAGTCAAGTGGTGTAACTGTGCGTAAACGCGTTATATAGTGCAGACTAAGCGCAGTTGTTCAATTTAGAGTTTAAAATGCCTATCTAGCCTAGATATAGTCTATTTAGCCTAGATATAATCTATTTAGCCTAAATATAGGCTATCTAGGCTATTTCTGTTAGTTTATTCTGTATATTCTGTTAGTTTCCCAAAAAGCCTATTCAAGTGATGTAACTCTGCATAAACGCGTTATATAGTGCAGACTAAGCACAAATGTTCAATTTAGAGTTTAAAATGCCTATCTAGCCGAGATATAGTCTATTTAGCCTAAATATAGGCTATCTCGGCTATTCTTCTGCTAGTTTGAGAAATATCCTAGTCAAGTGAGTTAACTCTGCATAAACGCGTTATCTAGCGCAGACTAAGCACAAATGTTCAATTTAGGTTTTAAAATGCCTATCTATCCTAGATATAGTCTATTTAGCCTAGATATAGTCTATTTAGCCTAAATATAGGCTATCTAGGCTATTTCTGTTAGTTTATTCTGTATATTCTGTTATTTTGCCAAAAAACCTGGTCAAGTGATGTAACTCTGCATAAACGTGTTATATAGTGCAGACTATGCACAGTTGTTCAATTTAGGGATTAAAATGCCTATCTAGCCTAGACATAGTGTATTTAGCCTAGATATAGTCTATTTAGCCTAAATATAGGCTATCTAGGCTATTTCTGTTAGTTTATTCTGTATATTGTGTTAGTTTGCCAAAAAGCCTAGTCAAATGATGTAACTCTGCATAAACGCGTTATATAGTGCAGACTAAGCACAAATGTTCAATTTAGGGTTTAAAATGCCTATCTAGCCTAGATATAGTCTATTTAGCCTAAATATAGGCTATCTAGGCTATTCTTCTTCTAGTTTGAGAAATAGCCTAGTCAAGTGGTGTAAATGTGCGTAAACGCGTTATATAGTGCAGACTAAGCACAGTTGTTCAATTTAGAGTTTAAAATGCCTATCTAGCCTAGATATAGTCTATTTAGCCTAGATATAATCTATTTAGCCTAAATATAGGCTGTCTAGGCTATTTCTGTTAGTTTATTCTGTATATTCTGTTAGTTTGCCAAAAAGCCTATTCAAGTGATGTAACTCTGCATAAACGCGTTATATAGTGCAGACTAAGCACAAATGTTCAATTTAGAGTTTAAAATGCCTATCTAGCCGAGATATAGTCTATTTAGCCTAAATATAGGCTATCTCGGCTATTCTTCTGCTAGTTTGAGAAATATCCTAGTCAAGTGAGTTAACTCTGCATAAACGCGTTATCTAGCGCAGATTAAGCACAAATGTTCAATTTAGGTTTTAAAATGCCTATCTATCCTAGATATAGTCTATTTAGCCTAGATATAGTCTATTTAGCCTAAATATAGGCTATCTAGGCTATTTCTGTTAGTTTATTCTGTATATTCTGTTAGTTTGCCAAAAAACCTGGTCAAGTGATGTAACTCTGCATAAACGTGTTATATAGTGCAGACTATGCACAGTTGTTCAATTTAGGGATTAAAATGCCTATCTAGCCTAGACATAGTGTATTTAGCCTAGATATAGTCTATTTAGCCTAAATATAGGCTATCTAGGCTATTTCTGTTAGTTTATTCTGTATATTGTGTTAGTTTGCCAAAAAGCCTAGTCAAGTGATGTAACTCTGCATAAACGCGTTATATAGTGCAGACTAAGCACAAATGTTCAATTTAGGGTTTAAAATGCCTATCTAGCCTAGATATAGTCTATTTAGCCTAAATATAGGCTATCTAGGCTATTCTTCTTCTAGTTTGAGAAATAGCCTAGTCAAGTGGTGTAACTCTGCGTAAACGCGTTATATAGTGCAGACTAAGCACAGTTGTTCAATTTAGAGTTTAAAATGCTTATCTAGCCTAGATATAGTCTATTTAGCCTAGATATAATCTATTTAGCCTAAATATAGGCTATCTAGGCTATTTCTGTTAGTTTATTCTGTATATTCTGTTAGTTTGCCAAAAAGGCTCTTCAAGTGATGTACACGCGTTATATAGTGCAGACTAAGCACAGTTGTTCAATTTAGAGTTTAAAATGCCTATCTAGCCGAGATATAGTCTATTTAGCCTAAATATAGGCTATCTCGGCTATTCTTTTGCTAGTTTGAGAAATATCCTAGTCAAGTGAGTTAACTCTGCATAAACGCGTTATATAGCGCAGACTAAGCACAAATGTTCAATTTAGGTTTTAAAATGCCTATCTATCCTAGATATAGTCTATTTAGCCTAGATATAGTCTATTTAGCCTAAATATAGGCTATCTAGGCTATTTCTGTTAGTTTATTCTGTATATTCTGTTAGTTTGCCAAAAAACCTGGTCAAGTGATGTAACTCTGCATAAACGTGTTATATAGTGCAGACTATGCACAGTTGTTCAATTTAGGGATTAAAATGCCTATCTAGCCTAGATATAGTCTATTTAGCCTAAATATAGGCTATCTAGGCTATTCTTCTGTTAGTTTGAGAAATAGCCTAGTCAAGTGATGTAACTCTTCATAAACGCGTTATATAGTGCAGACTAAGCACAGTTGTTCAATTTAGAGTTTAAAATGCCTATCTAGCCGAGATATAGTCTATTTAGCCTAAATATAGGCTATCTAGGCTATTTCTGTTAGTTTATTCTGTATATTCTGTTAGTTTGCCAAAAAGCCTATTCAAGTCATGTAACTCTGCATAAACGCGTTATATAGTGCAGACTAAGCACAGTTGTTCAATTTAGAGTTTAAAATGCCTATCTAGCCGAGATATAGTCTATTTAGCCTAAATATAGGCTATCTCGGCTATTCTTTTGCTAGTTTGAGAAATATCCTAGTCAAGTGAGTTAACTCTGCATAAAAGCGTTATATAGCGCAGACTAAGCACAAATGTTCAATTTAGGTTTTAAAATGCCTATCTGTCCTAGATATAGTCTATTTAGCCTAGATATAGTCTATTTAGCCTAAATATAGGCTATCTAGGCTATTTCTGTTAGTTTATTCTGTATATTCTGTTAGTTTGCCAAAAAACCTGGTCAAGTGATGTAACTCTGCATAAACGTGTTATATAGTGAAGACTATGCACAGTTGTTCAATTTAGGGATTAAAATGCCTATCTAGCCTAGATATAGTCTATTTAGCTTAGATATAGTCTATTTAGCCTAAACATAGGCTATCTCGTCTATTCTTTTGCAAGTTTGCGAAATATCCTCGTCAAGTGAGTTAACACTGCATAAACGCGTTATATAGCGCAGACTAAGCACAAATGTTCAATTTAGGTTTTAAAATGCCTATCTATCCTAGATATAGTCTATTTAGCCTAGATATAGTCTATTTAGCCTAAATATAGGCTATCTAGGCTATTCTTCTGTTAGTTTGAGAAATAGCCTAGTCAAGTGATGTAACTCTGCATAAACGCGTTATATAGTGCAGACTAAGCACAGTTGTTCAATTTAGAGTTTAAAATGCCTATCTAGCCGAGATATAGTCTATTTAGCCTAAATATAGGCTATCTCGGCTATTCTTCTGCTAGTTTGAGAAATATCCTAGTCAAGTGAGTTAACTCTGCATAAACGCGTTATCTAGCGCAGACTAAGCACAAATGTTCAATTTAGGTTTTAAAATGCCTATCTATCCTAGATATAGTCTATTTAGCCTAGATATAGTCTATTTAGCCTAAATATAGGCTATCTAGGCTATTTCTGTTAGTTTATTCTGTATATTCTGTTAGTTTGCCAAAAACCTGGTCAAGTGATGTAACTCTGCATAAACGTGTTATATAGTGCAGACTATGCACAGTTGTTCAATTTAGGGATTAAAATGCCTATCTAGCCTAGACATAGTGTATTTAGCCTAGATATAGTCTATTTAGCCTAAATATAGGCTATCTAGGCTATTTCTGTTAGTTTATTCTGTATATTGTGTTAGTTTGCCAAAAAGCCTAGTCAAGTGATGTAACTCTGCATAAACGCGTTATATAGTGCAGACTAAGCACAAATGTTCAATTTAGGGTTTAAAATGCCTATCTAGCCTAGATATAGTCTATTTAGCCTAAATATAGGCTATCTAGGCTAATCTTCTTCTAGTTTGAGAAATAGCCTAGTCAAGTGGTGTAACTGTGCGTAAACGCGTTATATAGTGCAGACTAAGCGCAGTTGTTCAATTTAGAGTTTAAAATGCCTATCTAGCCTAGATATAGTCTATTTAGCCTAGATATAATCTATTTAGCCTAAATATAGGCTATCTAGGCTATTTCTGTTAGTTTATTCTGTATATTCTGTTAGTTTCCCAAAAAGCCTATTCAAGTGATGTAACTCTGCATAAACGCGTTATATAGTGCAGACTAAGCACAAATGTTCAATTTAGAGTTTAAAATGCCTATCTAGCCGAGATATAGTCTATTTAGCCTAAATATAGGCTATCTCGGCTATTCTTCTGCTAGTTTGAGAAATATCCTAGTCAAGTGAGTTAACTCTGCATAAACGCGTTATCTAGCGCAGACTAAGCACAAATGTTCAATTTAGGTTTTAAAATGCCTATCTATCCTAGATATAGTCTATTTAGCCTAGATATAGTCTATTTAGCCTAAATATAGGCTATCTAGGCTATTTCTGTTAGTTTATTCTGTATATTCTGTTATTTTGCCAAAAAACCTGGTCAAGTGATGTAACTCTGCATAAACGTGTTATATAGTGCAGACTATGCACAGTTGTTCAATTTAGGGATTAAAATGCCTATCTAGCCTAGACATAGTGTATTTAGCCTAGATATAGTCTATTTAGCCTAAATATAGGCTATCTAGGCTATTTCTGTTAGTTTATTCTGTATATTGTGTTAGTTTGCCAAAAAGCCTAGTCAAATGATGTAACTCTGCATAAACGCGTTATATAGTGCAGACTAAGCACAAATGTTCAATTTAGGGTTTAAAATGCCTATCTAGCCTAGATATAGTCTATTTAGCCTAAATATAGGCTATCTAGGCTATTCTTCTTCTAGTTTGAGAAATAGCCTAGTCAAGTGGTGTAAATGTGCGTAAACGCGTTATATAGTGCAGACTAAGCACAGTTGTTCAATTTAGAGTTTAAAATGCCTATCTAGCCTAGATATAGTCTATTTAGCCTAGATATAATCTATTTAGCCTAAATATAGGCTGTCTAGGCTATTTCTGTTAGTTTATTCTGTATATTCTGTTAGTTTGCCAAAAAGCCTATTCAAGTGATGTAACTCTGCATAAACGCGTTATATAGTGCAGACTAAGCACAAATGTTCAATTTAGAGTTTAAAATGCCTATCTAGCCGAGATATAGTCTATTTAGCCTAAATATAGGCTATCTCGGCTATTCTTCTGCTAGTTTGAGAAATATCCTAGTCAAGTGAGTTAACTCTGCATAAACGCGTTATCTAGCGCAGATTAAGCACAAATGTTCAATTTAGGTTTTAAAATGCCTATCTATCCTAGATATAGTCTATTTAGCCTAGATATAGTCTATTTAGCCTAAATATAGGCTATCTAGGCTATTTCTGTTAGTTTATTCTGTATATTCTGTTAGTTTGCCAAAAAACCTGGTCAAGTGATGTAACTCTGCATAAACGTGTTATATAGTGCAGACTATGCACAGTTGTTCAATTTAGGGATTAAAATGCCTATCTAGCCTAGACATAGTGTATTTAGCCTAGATATAGTCTATTTAGCCTAAATATAGGCTATCTAGGCTATTTCTGTTAGTTTATTCTGTATATTGTGTTAGTTTGCCAAAAAGCCTAGTCAAGTGATGTAACTCTGCATAAACGCGTTATATAATGCAGACTAAGCACAAATGTTCAATTTAGGGTTTAAAATGCCTATCTAGCCTAGATATAGTCTATTTAGCCTAAATATAGGCTATCTAGGCTATTCTTCTTCTAGTTTGAGAAATAGCCTAGTCAAGTGGTGTAACTCTGCGTAAACGCGTTATATAGTGCAGACTAAGCACAGTTGTTCAATTTAGAGTTTAAAATGCTTATCTAGCCTAGATATAGTCTATTTAGCCTAGATATAATCTATTTAGCCTAAATATAGGCTATCTAGGCTATTTCTGTTAGTTTATTCTGTATATTCTGTTAGTTTGCCAAAAAGGCTCTTCAAGTGATGTACACGCGTTATATAGTGCAGACTAAGCACAGTTGTTCAATTTAGAGTTTAAAATGCCTATCTAGCCGAGATATAGTCTATTTAGCCTAAATATAGGCTATCTCGGCTATTCTTTTGCTAGTTTGAGAAATATCCTAGTCAAGTGAGTTAACTCTGCATAAACGCGTTATATAGCGCAGACTAAGCACAAATGTTCAATTTAGGTTTTAAAATGCCTATCTATCCTAGATATAGTCTATTTAGCCTAGATATAGTCTATTTAGCCTAAATATAGGCTATCTAGGCTATTTCTGTTAGTTTATTCTGTATATTCTGTTAGTTTGCCAAAAAACCTGGTCAAGTGATGTAACTCTGCATAAACGTGTTATATAGTGCAGACTATGCACAGTTGTTCAATTTAGGGATTAAAATGCCTATCTAGCCTAGATATAGTCTATTTAGCCTAAATATAGGCTATCTAGGCTATTCTTCTGTTAGTTTGAGAAATAGCCTAGTCAAGTGATGTAACTCTTCATAAACGCGTTATATAGTGCAGACTAAGCACAGTTGTTCAATTTAGAGTTTAAAATGCCTATCTAGCCGAGATATAGTCTATTTAGCCTAAATATAGGCTATCTAGGCTATTTCTGTTAGTTTATTCTGTATATTCTGTTAGTTTGCCAAAAAGCCTATTCAAGTCATGTAACTCTGCATAAACGCGTTATATAGTGCAGACTAAGCACAGTTGTTCAATTTAGAGTTTAAAATGCCTATCTAGCCGAGATATAGTCTATTTAGCCTAAATATAGGCTATCTCGGCTATTCTTTTGCTAGTTTGAGAAATATCCTAGTCAAGTGAGTTAACTCTGCATAAAAGCGTTATATAGCGCAGACTAAGCACAAATGTTCAATTTAGGTTTTAAAATGCCTATCTGTCCTAGATATAGTCTATTTAGCCTAGATATAGTCTATTTAGCCTAAATATAGGCTATCTAGGCTATTTCTGTTAGTTTATTCTGTATATTCTGTTAGTTTGCCAAAAAACCTGGTCAAGTGATGTAACTCTGCATAAACGTGTTATATAGTGAAGACTATGCACAGTTGTTCAATTTAGGGATTAAAATGCCTATCTAGCCTAGATATAGTCTATTTAGCTTAGATATAGTCTATTTAGCCTAAATATAGGCTATCTCGTCTATTCTTTTGCAAGTTTGCGAAATATCCTCGTCAAGTGAGTTAACACTGCATAAACGCGTTATATAGCGCAGACTAAGCACAAATGTTCAATTTAGGTTTTAAAATGCCTATCTATCCTAGATATAGTCTATTTAGCCTAGATATAGTCTATTTAGCCTAAATATAGGCTATCTAGGCTATTCTTCTGTTAGTTTGAGAAATAGCCTAGTCAAGTGATGTAACTCTGCATAAACGCGTTATATAGTGCAGACTAAGCACAGTTGTTCAATTTAGAGTTTAAAATGCCTATCTAGCCGAGATATAGTCTATTTAGCCTAAATATAGGCTATCTCGGCTATTCTTCTGCTAGTTTGAGAAATATCCTAGTCAAGTGAGTTAACTCTGCATAAACGCGTTATCTAGCGCAGACTAAGCACAAATGTTCAATTTAGGTTTTAAAATGCCTATCTATCCTAGATATAGTCTATTTAGCCTAGATATAGTCTATTTAGCCTAAATATAGGCTATCTAGGCTATTTCTGTTAGTTTATTCTGTATATTCTGTTAGTTTGCCAAAAAACCTGGTCAAGTGATGTAACTCTGCATAAACGTGTTATATAGTGCAGACTATGCACAGTTGTTCAATTTAGGGATTAAAATGCCTATCTAGCCTAGACATAGTGTATTTAGCCTAGATATAGTCTATTTAGCCTAAATATAGGCTATCTAGGCTATTTCTGTTAGTTTATTCTGTATATTGTGTTAGTTTGCCAAAAAGCCTAGTCAAGTGATGTAACTCTGCATAAACGCGTTATATAGTGCAGACTAAGCACAAATGTTCAATTTAGGGTTTAAAATGCCTATCTAGCCTAGATATAGTCTATTTAGCCTAAATATAGGCTATCTAGGCTATTCTTCTTCTAGTTTGAGAAATAGCCTAGTCAAGTGGTGTAACTGTGCGTAAACGCGTTATATAGTGCAGACTAAGCGCAGTTGTTCAATTTAGAGTTTAAAATGCCTATCTAGCCTAGATATAGTCTATTTAGCCTAGATATAATCTATTTAGCCTAAATATAGGCTATCTAGGCTATTTCTGTTAGTTTATTCTGTATATTCTGTTAGTTTCCCAAAAAGCCTATTCAAGTGATGTAACTCTGCATAAACGCGTTATATAGTGCAGACTAAGCACAAATGTTCAATTTAGAGTTTAAAATGCCTATCTAGCCGAGATATAGTCTATTTAGCCTAAATATAGGCTATCTCGGCTATTCTTCTGCTAGTTTGAGAAATATCCTAGTCAAGTGAGTTAACTCTGCATAAACGCGTTATCTAGCGCAGACTAAGCACAAATGTTCAATTTAGGTTTTAAAATGCCTATCTATCCTAGATATAGTTTATTTAGCCTAGATATAGTCTATTTAGCCTAAATATAGCCTATCTAGGCTATTTCTGTTAGTTTATTCTGTATATTCTGTTAGTTTGCCAAAAAACCTGGTCAAGTGATGTAACTCTGCATAAACGTGTTATATAGTGCAGACTATGCACAGTTGTTCAATTTAGGGATTAAAACGCCTATCTAGCCTAGACATAGTGTATTTAGCCTAGATATAGTCTATTTAGCCTAAATATAGGCTATCTAGGCTATTTCTGTTAGTTTATTCTGTATATTGTGTTAGTTTGCCAAAAAGCCTAGTCAAGTGATGTAACTCTGCATAAACGCGTTATATAGTGCAGACTAAGCACAAATGTTCAATTTAGGGTTTAAAATGCCTATCTAGCCTAGATATAGTCTATTTAGCCTAAATATAGGCTATCTAGGCTATTCTTCTTCTAGTTTGAGAAATAGCCTAGTCAAGTGGTGTAACTCTGCGTAAACGCGTTATATAGTGCAGACTAAGCACAGTTGTTCAATTTAGAGTTTAAAATGCCTATCTAGCCTAGATATAGTCTATTTAGCCTAGATATAATCTATTTAGCCTAAATATAGGCTATCTAGGCTATTTTTGTTAGTTTATTCTGTATATTCTGTTAGTTTGCCAAAAAGCCTATTCAAGTGATGTAACTCTGCATAAACGCGTTATATAGTGCAGACTAAGCGCAAATGTTCAATTTAGAGTTTAAAATGCCTATCTAGCCGAGATATAGTCTATTTAGCCTAAATATAGGCTATCTCGGCTATTCTTCTGCTAGTTTGAGAAATATCCTAGTCAAGTGAGTTAACTCTGCATAAACGCGTTATCTAGCGCAGACTAAGCACAAATGTTCAATTTAGGTTTTAAAATGCCTATCTATCCTAGATATAGTCTATTTAGCCTAGATATAGTCTATTTAGCCTAAATATAGGCTATCTAGGCTATTTCTGTTAGTTTATTCTGTATATTCTGTTATTTTGCCAAAAAACCTGGTCAAGTGATGTAACTCTGCATAAACGTGTTATATAGTGCAGACTATGCACAGTTGTTCAATTTAGGGATTAAAATGCCTATCTAGCCTAGACATAGTGTATTTAGCCTAGATATAGTCTATTTAGCCTAAATATAGGCTATCTAGGCTATTTCTGTTAGTTTATTCTGTATATTGTGTTAGTTTGCCAAAAAGCCTAGTCAAGTGATGTAACTCTGCATAAACGCGTTATATAGTGCAGACTAAGCACAAATGTTCAATTTAGGGTTTAAAATGCCTATCTAGCCTAGATATAGTCTATTTAGCCTAAATATAGGCTATCTAGGCTATTCTTCTTCTAGTTTGAGAAATAGCCTAGTCAAGTGGTGTAACTGTGCGTAAACGCGTTATATAGTGCAGACTAAGCGCAGTTGTTCAATTTAGAGTTTAAAATGCCTATCTAGCCTAGATATAGTCTATTTAGCCTAGATATAATCTATTTAGCCTAAATATAGGCTATCTAGGCTATTTCTGTTAGTTTATTCTGTATATTCTGTTAGTTTCCCAAAAAGCCTATTCAAGTGATGTAACTCTGCATAAACGCGTTATATAGTGCAGACTAAGCACAAATGTTCAATTTAGAGTTTAAAATGCCTATCTAGCCGAGATATAGTCTATTTAGCCTAAAATATAGGCTATCTCGGCTATTCTTCTGCTAGTTTGAGAAATATTCCTAGTCAAGTGAGTTAACTCTGCATAAACGCGTTATCTAGCGCAGACTAAGCACAAATGTTCAATTTAGGTTTTAAAATGCCTATCTATCCTAGATATAGTTTATTTAGCCTAGATATAGTCCTATTTAGCCTAAATATAGCCTATCTAGGCTATTTCTGTTAGTTTATTCTGTATATTCTGTTAGTTTGCCAAAAACCTGGTCAAGTGATGTAACTCTGCATAAACGTGTTATATAGTGCAGACTATGCACAGTTGTTTCAATTTAGGGATTAAAACGCCTATCTAGCCTAGACATAGTGTATTTAGCCTAGATATAGTCTATTTAGCCTAAATATAGGCTATCTAGGCTTATTTCTGTTAGTTTATTCTGTATATTGTGTTAGTTTGCCAAAAAAGCCTAGTCAAGTGATGTAACTCTGCATAAACGCGTTATATAGTGCAGACTAAGCACAAATGTTCAATTTAGGGTTTAAAATGCCTATCTAGCCTAGATATAGTCTATTTAGCCTAAATATAGGCTATCTAGGCTATTCTTCTTCTAGTTTGAGAAATAGCCTAGTCAAGTGGTGTAACTCTGCGTAAACGCGTTATATAGTGCAGACTAAGCACAGTTGTTCAATTTAGAGTTTAAAATGCCTATCTAGCCTAGATATAGTCTATTTAGCCTAGATATAATCTATTTAGCCTAAATATAGGCTATCTAGGCTATTTTTGTTAGTTTATTCTGTATATTCTGTTAGTTTGCCAAAAAGCCTATTCAAGTGATGTACTCTGCATAAACGCGTTATATAGTGCAGACTAAGCGCAAATGTTCAATTTAGAGTTTAAAATGCCTATCTAGCCGAGATATAGTCTATTTAGCCTAAATATAGGCTATCTCGGCTATTCTTCTGCTAGTTTGAGAAATATCCTAGTCAAGTGAGTTAACTCTGCATAAACGCGTTATCTAGCGCAGACTAAGCACAAATGTTCAATTTAGGTTTTAAAATGCCTATCTATCCTAGATATAGTCTATTTAGCCTAGATATAGTCTATTTAGCCTAAATATAGGCTATCTAGGCTATTTCTGTTAGTTTATTCTGTATATTCTGTTATTTTGCCAAAAAACCTGGTCAAGTGATGTAACTCTGCATAAACGTGTTATATAGTGCAGACTATGCACAGTTGTTCAATTTAGGGATTAAAATGCCTATCTAGCCTAGACATAGTGTATTTAGCCTAGATATAGTCTATTTAGCCTAAATATAGGCTATCTAGGCTATTTCTGTTAGTTTATTCTGTATATTGTGTTAGTTTGCCAAAAAGCCTAGTCAAATGATGTAACTCTGCATAAACGCGTTATATAGTGCAGACTAAGCACAAATGTTCAATTTAGGGTTTAAAATGCCTATCTAGCCTAGATATAGTCTATTTAGCCTAAATATAGGCTATCTAGGCTATTCTTCTTCTAGTTTGAGAAATAGCTTAGTCAAGTGGTGTAAATGTGCGTAAACGCGTTATATAGTGCAGACTAAGCACAGTTGTTCAATTTAGGAGTTTTAAAATGCCTATCTAGCCTAGATATAGTCTATTTAGCCTAGATATAATCTATTTAGCCTAAATATAGGCTGTCTAGGCTATTTCTGTTAGTTTATTCTGTAATATTCTGTTAGTTTGCCAAAAAGCCTATTCAAGTGATGTAACTCTGCATAAACGCGTTATATAGTGCAGACTAAGCACAAATGTTCAATTTAGAGTTTAAAATGCCTATCTAGCCGAGATATAGTCTATTTAGCCTAAATATAGGCTATCTCGGCTATTCTTCTGCTAGTTTGAGAAATATCCTAGTCAAGTGAGTTAACTCTGCATAAACGCGTTATCTAGCGCAGACTAAGCACAAATGTTCAATTTAGGTTTTAAAATGCCTATCTATCCTAGATATAGTCTATTTAGCCTAGATATAGTCTATTTAGCCTAAATATAGGCTATCTAGGCTATTTCTGTTAGTTTATTCTGTATATTCTGTTAGTTTGCCAAAAAACCTGGTCAAGTGATGTAACTCTGCATAAACGTGTTATATAGTGCAGACTATGCACAGTTGTTCAATTTAGGGATTAAAATGCCTATCTAGCCTAGACATAGTGTATTTAGCCTAGATATAGTCTATTTAGCCTAAATATAGGCTATCTAGGCTATTTCTGTTAGTTTATTCTGTATATTGTGTTAGTTTGCCAAAAAGCCTAGTCAAGTGATGTAACTCTGCATAAACGCGTTATATAGTGCAGACTAAGCACAAATGTTCAATTTAGGGTTTAAAATGCCTATCTAGCCTAGATATAGTCTATTTAGCCTAAATATAGGCTATCTCGGCTATTCTTCTGCTAGTTTGAGAAATATCCTAGTCAAGTGAGTTAACTCTGCATAAACGCGTTATCTAGCGCAGACTAAGCACAAATGTTCAATTTAGGTTTTAAAATGCCTATCTATCCTAGATATAGTCTATTTAGCCCAGATATAGTCTATTTAGCCTAAATATAGGCTATCTGGGCTATTTCTGTTAGTTTATTCTGTATATTCTGTTAGTTTGCCAAAAAACCTGGTCAAGTGATGTAACTCTGCATAAACGTGTTATATAGTGCAGACTATGCACAGTTGTTCAATTTAGGGATTAAAATGCCTATCTAGCCTAGACATAGTGTATTTAGCCTAGATATAGTCTATTTAGCCTAAATATAGGCTATCTAGGCTATTTCTGTTCGTTTATTCTGTATATTGTGTTAGTTTGCCAAAAGCCTAGTCAAGTGATGTAACTCTGCATAAACGCGTTATATAGTGCAGACTAAGCACAGTTGTTCAATTTAGAGTTTAAAATGCCTATCTAGCCGAGATATAGTCTATTTAGCCTAAATATAGGCTATCTCGGCTATTCTTCTGCTAGTTTGAGAAATATCCTAGTCAAGTGAGTTAACTCTGCATAAACGCGTTATCTAGCGCAGACTAAGCACAAATGTTCAATTTAGGTTTTAAAATGCCTATCTATCCTAGATATAGTCTATTTAGCCCAGATAATAGTCTATTTAGCCTAAATAGAGGCTATCTGGGCTATTTCTGTTAGTTTATTCTGTATATTCTGTTAGTTTGCCAAAAAACCTGGTCAAGTGATGTAACTCTGCATAAACGCGTTATATAGTGCAGACTAAGCACAAATGTTCAATTTAGGGTTTAAAATGCCTATCTAGCCTAGATATAGTCTATTTAGCCTAAATATAGGCTATCTAGGCTATTCTTCTGTTAGTTTGAGAAATAGCCCTAGTCAAGTGGGGTAACTCTGCGTAAACGCGTTATATAGTGCAGACTAAGCACAGTTGTTCAATTTAGAGTTTAAAATGCCTATCTAGCCTAGATATAGTCTATTTAGCCTAGATATAATCTATTTAGCCTAAATATAGGCTATCTAGGCTATTTCTGTTAGTTTATTCTGTATATTGTGTTAGTTTGCCAAAAAGCCTAGTCAAGTGATGTAACTCTGCATAAACGCGTTATATAGTGCAGACTAAGCACAAATGTTCAATTTAGGGTTTAAAAATGCCTATCTAGCCTAGATATAGTCTATTTAGCCTAAATATAGGCTATCTAGGCTATTCTTCTTCTAGTTTGAGAAATAGCCTAGTCAAGTGGTGTAACTGTGCGTAAACGCGTTATATAGTGCAGACTAAGCACAGTTGTTCAATTTAGAGTTTAAAATGCCTATCTAGCCTAGATATAGTCTATTTAGCCTAGATATAATCTATTTAGCCTAAATATAGGCTATCTAGGCTATTTCTGTTAGTTTATTCTGTATATTCTGTTAGTTTGCCAAAAAGCCTATTCAAGTGATGTAACTCTGCATAAACGTGTTATATAGTGCAGACTATGCACAGTTGTTCAATTTAGGGATTAAAATGCCTATCTAGCCGAGATATAGTCTATTTAGCCTAAATATAGGCTATCTCGGCTATTCTTCTGCTAGTTTGAGAAATATCCTAGTCAAGTGAGTTAACTCTGCATAAACGCGTTATCTAGCGCAGACTAAGCACAAATGTTCAATTTAGGTTTTAAAATGCCTATCTATCCTAGATATAGTCTATTTAGCCTAGATATAGTCTATTTAGCCTAAATATAGGCTATCTAGGCTATTTCTGTTAGTTTATTCTGTATATTCTGTTAGTTTGCCAAAAAACCTGGTCAAGTGATGTAACTCTGCATAAACGTGTTATATAGTGCAGACTATGCACAGTTGTTCAATTTAGGGATTAAAATGCCTATCTAGCCTAGACATAGTGTATTTAGCCTAGATATAGTCTATTTAGCCTAAATATAGGCTATCTAGGCTATTTCTGTTAGTTTATTCTGTATATTGTGTTAGTTTGCCAAAAAGCCTAGTCAAGTGATGTAACTCTGCATAAACGCGTTATATAGTGCAGACTAAGCACAAATGTTCAATTTAGGGTTTAAAATGCCTATCTAGCCTAGATATAGTCTATTTAGCCTAAATATAGGCTATCTAGGCTATTCTTCTTCTAGTTTGAGAAATAGCCTAGTCAAGTGGTGTAACTGTGCGTAAACGCGTTATATAGTGCAGACTAAGCACAGTTGTTCAATTTAGAGTTTAAATGCCTATCTAGCCTAGATATAGTCTATTTAGCCTAGATATAATCTATTTAGCCTAAATATAGGCTATCTAGGCTATTTCTGTTAGTTTATTCTGTATATTGTGTTAGTTTGCCAAAAAGCCTAGTCAAGTGATGTAACTCTGCATAAACGCGTTATATTGTGCAGACTAAGCACAAATGTTCAATTTAGGGTTTAAAATGCCTATCTAGCCTAGATATAGTCTATTTAGCCTAAATATAGGCTATCTAGGCTATTTCTGTTAGTTTATTCTGTATATTGTGTTAGTTTGCCAAAAAGCCTAGTCAAGTGATGCAACTCTGCGTAAACGCGTTATATAGTGCAGACTAAGCACAGTTGTTCAATTTAGAGTTTAAAATGCCTATCTAGCCTAGATATAGTCTATTTAGCCTAGATATAATCTATTTAGCCTAAATATAGGCTATCTAGGCTATTTCTGTTAGTTTATTCTGTATATTGTGTTAGTTTGCCAAAAAGCCTAGTCAAGTGATGTAACTCTGCATAAACGCGTTATATTGTGCAGACTAAGCACAAATGTTCAATTTAGGGTTTAAAATGCCTATCTAGCCTAGATATAGTCTATTTAGCCTAAACATAGGCTATCTAGGCTATTTCTGTTAGTTTATTCTGTATATTGTGTTAGTTTGCCAAAAAGCCTAGTCAAGTGATGTAACTCTGCGTAAACGCGTTATATAGTGCAGACTAAGCACAGTTGTTCAATTTAGAGTTTAAAATGCCTATCTAGCCTAGATATAGTCTATTTAGCCTAGATATAATCTATTTAGCCTAAATATAGGCTATCTAGGCTATTTCTGTTAGTTTATTCTGTATATTCTGTTAGTTTGCCAAAAAGCCTATTCAAGTGATGTAACTCTGCATAAACGTGTTATATAGTGCAGACTATGCACAGTTGTTCTATTTAGGGATTAAAATGCCTATCTAGCCGAGATATAGTCTATTTAGCCTAAATATAGGCTATCTCGGCTATTCTTCTGCTAGTTTGAGAAATATCCTAGTCAAGTGAGTTAACTCTGCATAAACGCGTTATCTAGCGCAGACTAAGCACAAATGTTCAATTTAGGTTTTAAAATGCCTATCTATCCTAGATATAGTCTATTTAGCCTAGATATAGTCTATTTAGCCTAAATATAGGCTATCTAGGCTATTTCTGTTAGTTTATTCTGTATATTCTGTTAGTTTGCCAAAAAACCTGGTCAAGTGATGTAACTCTGCATAAACGTGTTATATAGTGCAGACTATGCACAGTTGTTCAATTTAGGGATTAAAATGCCTATCTAGCCTAGACATAGTGTATTTAGCCTAGATATAGTCTATTTAGCCTAAATATAGGCTATCTAGGCTATTTCTGTTAGTTTATTCTGTATATTGTGTTAGTTTGCCAAAAAGCCTAGTCAAGAGATGTAACTCTGCATAAACGCGTTATATAGTGCAGACTAAGCACAAATGTTCAATTTAGGGTTTAAAATGCCTATCTAGCCTAGATATAGTCTATTTAGCCTAAATATAGGCTATCTAGGCTATTCTTCTTCTAGTTTGAGAAATAGCCTAGTCAAGTGGTGTAACTGTGCGTAAACGCGTTATATAGTGCAGACTAAGCACAGTTGTTCAATTTAGAGTTTAAAATGCCTATCTAGCCTAGATATAGTCTATTTAGCCTAGATATAATCTATTTAGCCTAAATATAGGCTATCTAGGCTATTTCTGTTAGTTTATTCTGTATATTCTGTTAGTTTGCCAAAAAGCCTAGTCAAGTGATGTAACTCTGCATAAACGCGTTATATTGTGCAGACAAAGCACAAATGTTCAATTTAGGTTTTAAAATGCCTATCTAGCTTAGATATAGTCTATTTAGCCTAAATATAGGCTATCTAGGCTATTTCTGTTAGTTTATTCTGTATATTGTGTTAGTTTGCCAAAAAGCCTAGTCAAGTGATGTAACTCTGCGTAAACGCGTTATATAGTGCAGACTATGCACAGTTGTTCAATTTAGGGATTAAAATGCCTATCTAGCCTAGACATAGTGTATTTAGCCTAGATATAGTCTATTTAGCCTAAATATAGGCTATCTAGGCTATTTCTGTTAGTTTATTCTGTATATTGTGTTAGTTTGCCAAAAAGCCTAGTCAAGAGATGTAACTCTGCATAAACGCGTTATATAGTGCAGACTAAGCACAAATGTTCAATTTAGGGTTTAAAATGCCTATCTAGCCTAGATATAGTCTATTTAGCCTAAATATAGGCTATCTAGGCTATTCTTCTTCTAGTTTGAGAAATAGCCTAGTCAAGTGGTGTAACTGTGCGTAAACGCGTTATATAGTGCAGACTAAGCACAGTTGTTCAATTTAGAGTTTAAAATGCCTATCTAGCCTAGATATAGTCTATTTAGCCTAGATATAATCTATTTAGCCTAAATATAGGCTATCTAGGCTATTTCTGTTAGTTTATTCTGTATATTCTGTTAGTTTGCCAAAAAGCCTAGTCAAGTGATGTAACTCTGCATAAACGCGTTATATTGTGCAGACTAAGCACAAATGTTCAATTTAGGTTTTAAAATGCCTATCTAGCCTAGATATAGTCTATTTAGCCTAAATATAGGCTATCTAGGCTATTTCTGTTAGTTTATTCTGTATATTGTGTTAGTTTGCCAAAAAGCCTAGTCAAGTGATGTAACTCTGCGTAAACGCGTTATATAGTGCAGACTAAGCACAGTTGTTCAATTTAGAGTTTAAAATGCCTATCTAGCCTAGATATAGTCTATTTAGCCTAGATATAATCTATTTAGCCTAAATATAGGCTATCTAGGCTATTTCTGTTAGTTTATTCTGTATATTCTGTTAGTTTGCCAAAAAGCCTATTCAAGTGATGTAACTCTGCATAAACGTGTTATATAGTGCAGACTATGCACAGTTGTTCAATTTAGGGATTAAAATGCCTATCTAGCCTAGATATAGTCTATTTAGCCTAAATATAGGCTATCTAGGCTATACTTCTGTTAGTTTGAGAAATAGCCTAGTCAAGTGATGTAACTCTGCATAAACGCGTTATATAGTGCAGACTAAGCACAGTTGTTCAATTTAGAGTTTAAAATGCCTATCTAGCCTAGATATAGTCTATTTAGCCTAGATATAATCTATTTAGCCTAAATATAGGCTATCTAGGCTATTTCTGTTAGTTTATTCTGTATATTGTGTTAGTTTGCCAAAAAGCCTAGTCAAGTGATGTAACTCTGCATAAACGCGTTATATTGTGCAGACTAAGCACAAATGTTCAATTTAGGGTTTAAAATGCCTATCTAGCCTAGATATAGTCTATTTAGCCTAAATATAGGCTATCTAGGCTATTTCTGTTAGTTTATTCTGTATATTCTGTTAGTTTGCCAAAAAGCCTATTCAAGTGATGTAACTCTGCATAAACGTGTTATATAGTGCAGACTAAGCACAGTTGTTCAATTTAGAGTTTAAAATGCCTATCTAGCCAAGATATAGTCTATTTAGCCTACATATAGGCTATCTCGGCTATTCTTCTGCTAGTTTGAGAAATATCCTAGTCAAGTGAGTTAACTCTGCATAAACGCGTTATCTAGCGCAGACTAAGCACAAATGTTCAATTTAGGTTTTAAAATGCCTATCTATCCTAGATATAGTCTATTTAGCCTAGATATAGTCTATTTAGCCTAAATATAGGCTATCTAGGCTATTTCTGTTAGTTTATTCTGTATATTCTGTTAGTTTGCCAAAAAGCCTATTCAAGTGATATAACTCTGCATAAACGTGTTATATAGTGCAGACTATGCACAGTTGTTCAATTTAGGGATTAAAATGCCTATCTAGCCTAGATATAGTCTATTTAGCCTAAATATAGGCTATCTAGGCTATACTTCTGTTAGTTTGAGAAATAGCCTAGTCAAGTGATGTAACTATGCATAAACGCGTTATATAGTGCAGACTAAGCACAGTTGTTCAATTTAGAGTTTAAAATGCCTATCTAGCCTAGATATAGTCTATTTAGCCGAGATATAATCTATTTAGCCTAAATATAGGCTATCTAGGCTATTTCTGTTAGTTTATTCTGTATATTCTGTTAGTTTGCCAAAAAGCCTATTCAAGTGATGTAACTCTGCATAAACGTGTTATATAGTGCAGACTAAGCACAGTTGTTCAATTTAGAGTTTAAAATGCCTATCTAGCCTAGATATAGTCTATTTAGCCTAGATATAATCTATTTAGCCTAAATATAGGCTATCTAGGCTATTTCTGTTAGTTTATTCTGTATATTCTGTTAGTTTGCCAAAAAACCTGGTCAAGTGATGTAACCCTGCATAAACGTGTTATATAGTGCAGACTATGCACAGTTGTTCAATTTAGGGATTAAAATGCCTATCTAGCCTAGACATAGTGTATTTAGCCTAGATATAGTCTATTTAGCCTAAATATAGGCTATCTAGGCTATTTCTGTTAGTTTATTCTGTATATTGTGTTAGTTTGCCAAAAAGCCTAGTCAAGTGATGTAACTCTGCATAAACGCGTTATATAGTGCAGACTAAGCACAAATGTTCAATTTAGGGTTTAAAATGCCTATCTATCCTAGATATAGTCTATTTAGCCTAAATATAGGCTATCTAGGCTATTCTTCTTCTAGTTTGAGAAATAGCCTAGTCAAGTGGTGTAACTGTGCGTAAACGCGTTATATAGTGCAGACTAAGCACAGTTGTTCAATTTAGAGTTTAAAATGCCTATCTAGCCTAGATATAGTCTATTTAGCCTAAATATAATCTATTTAGCCTAAATATAGGCTATCTAGGCTATTTCTGTTAGTTTATTCTGTATATTCTGTTAGTTTGCCAAAAAGCCTATTCAAGTGAAGTAACTCTGCATAAACGCGTTATATAGTGCAGACTAAGCACAAATGTTCAATTTAGAGTTTAAAATGCCTATCTAGCCGAGATATAGTCTATTTAGCCTAAATATAGGCTATCTCGGCTATTCTTTTGCTAGTTTGAGAAATATCCAAGTCAAGAGAGTTAACTCTGCATAAACGCGTTATCTAGCGCAGACTAAGCACAAATGTTCAATTTAGGTTTTAAAATGCCTATCTATCCTAGATATAGTCTATTTAGCCTAGATATAGTCTATTTAGCCTAAATATAGGCTATCTAGGCTATTCTTCTTCTAGTTTGAGAAATAGCCTAGTCAAGTGGTGTAACTGTGCGTAAACGCGTTATATAGTGCAGACTAAGCACAGTTGTTCAATTTAGAGTTTAAAATGCCTATCTAGCCTAGATTTAGTCTATTTAGCCTAGATATAATCTATTTAGCCTAAATATAGGCTATCTAGGCTATTTCTGTTAGTTTATTCTGTATATTCTGTTAGTTTGCCAAAAAGCCTATTCAAGTGAAGTAACTCTGCATAAACGCGTTATATAGTGCAGACTAAGCACAAATGTTCAATTTAGGGTTTAAAATGCCTATCTAGCCTAGATATAGTCTATTTAGCCTAAATATAGGCTATCTAGGCTATTCTTCTTCTAGTTTGAGAAATAGCCTAGTCAAGTGGTGTAACTGTGCGTAAACGCGTTATATAGTGCAGACTAAGCACAGTTGTTCAATTTAGAGTTTAAAATGCCTATCTAGCCTAGATATAGTCTATTTAGCCTAGATATAATCTATTTAGCCTAAATATAGGCTATCTAGGCTATTTCTGTTAGTTTATTCTGTATATTCTGTTAGTTTGCCAAAAAGCCTATTCAAGTGATGTAACTCTGCATAAACGTGTTATATAGTGCAGACTATGCACAGTTGTTCAATTTAGGGATTAAAATACCTATCTAGCCGAGATATAGTCTATTTATCCTAAATATAGGCTATCTCGGCTATTCTTCTGCTAGTTTGAGAAATATCCTAGTCAAGTGAGTTAACTCTGCATAAACGCGTTATCTAGCGCAGACTAAGCACAAATGTTCAATTTAGGTTTTAAAATGCCTATCTATCCTAGATATAGTCTATTTAGCCTAGATATAGTCTATTTAGCCTAAATATAGGCTATCTAGGCTATTTCTGTTAGTTTATTCTGTATATTCTGTTAGTTTGCCAAAAAACCTGGTCAAGTGATGTAACTCTGCATAAACGTGTTATATAGTGCAGACTATGCACAGTTGTTCAATTTAGGGATTAAAATGCCTATCTAGCCTAGACATAGTGTATTTAGCCTAGATATAGTCTATTTAGCCTAAATATAGGCTATCTAGGCTATTTCTGTTAGTTTATTCTGTATATTGTGTTAGTTTGCCAAAAAGCCTAGTCAAGTGATGTAACTCTGCATAAACGCGTTATATAGTGCAGACTAAGCACAAATGTTCAATTTAGGGTTTAAAATGCCTATCTAGCCTAGATATAGTCTATTTAGCCTAAATATAGGCTATCTAGGCTATTCTTCTTCTAGTTTGAGAAATAGCCTAGTCAAGTGGTGTAACTGTGCGTAAACGCGTTATATAGTGCAGACTAAGCACAGTTGTTCAATTTAGAGTTTAAAATGCCTATCTAGCCTAGATATAGTCTATTTAGCCTAGATATAATCTATTTAGCCTAAATATAGGCTATCTAGGCTATTTCTGTTAGTTTATTCTGTATATTGTGTTAGTTTGCCAAAAAGCCTAGTCAAGTGATGTAACTCTGCATAAACGCGTTATATTGTGCAGACTAAGCACAAATGTTCAATTTAGGGTTTAAAATGCCTATCTAGCCTAGATATAGTCTATTTAGCCTAAATATAGGCTATCTAGGCTATTTCTGTTAGTTTATTCTGTATATTGTGTTAGTTTGCCAAAAAGCCTAGTCAAGTGATGCAACTCTGCGTAAACGCGTTATATAGTGCAGACTAAGCACAGTTGTTCAATTTAGAGTTTAAAATGCCTATCTAGC
The DNA here is from genome assembly GCA_963932465.1 of Maratus speciosus. Taxonomy (NCBI): domain Eukaryota; kingdom Metazoa; phylum Arthropoda; class Arachnida; order Araneae; family Salticidae; genus Maratus; species Maratus speciosus. Next base: position 145,762 of record CAWVRF010000526.1, on the reverse strand, counting down.
CTAGATATAGTCTATTTAGCCTAGATATAATCTATTTAGCCTAAATATAGGCTATCTAGGCTATTTCTGTTAGTTTATTCTGTATATTGTGTTAGTTTGCCAAAAAGCCTAGTCAAGTGATGTAACTCTGCATAAACGCGTTATATTGTGCAGACTAAGCACAAATGTTCAATTTAGGGTTTAAAATGCCTATCTAGCCTAGATATAGTCTATTTAGCCTAAACATAGGCTATCTAGGCTATTTCTGTTAGTTTATTCTGTATATTGTGTTAGTTTGCCAAAAAGCCTAGTCAAGTGATGTAACTCTGCGTAAACGCGTTATATAGTGCAGACTAAGCACAGTTGTTCAATTTAGAGTTTAAAATGCCTATCTAGCCTAGATATAGTCTATTTAGCCTAGATATAATCTATTTAGCCTAAATATAGGCTATCTAGGCTATTTCTGTTAGTTTATTCTGTATATTCTGTTAGTTTGCCAAAAAGCCTATTCAAGTGATGTAACTCTGCATAAACGTGTTATATAGTGCAGACTATGCACAGTTGTTCTATTTAGGGATTAAAATGCCTATCTAGCCGAGATATAGTCTATTTAGCCTAAATATAGGCTATCTCGGCTATTCTTCTGCTAGTTTGAGAAATATCCTAGTCAAGTGAGTTAACTCTGCATAAACGCGTTATCTAGCGCAGACTAAGCACAAATGTTCAATTTAGGTTTTAAAATGCCTATCTATCCTAGATATAGTCTATTTAGCCTAGATATAGTCTATTTAGCCTAAATATAGGCTATCTAGGCTATTTCTGTTAGTTTATTCTGTATATTCTGTTAGTTTGCCAAAAAACCTGGTCAAGTGATGTAACTCTGCATAAACGTGTTATATAGTGCAGACTATGCACAGTTGTTCAATTTAGGGATTAAAATGCCTATCTAGCCTAGACATAGTGTATTTAGTCTAGATATAGTCTATTTAGCCTAAATATAGGCTATCTAGGCTATTTCTGTTAGTTTATTCTGTATATTGTGTTAGTTTGCCAAAAAGCCTAGTCAAGAGATGTAACTCTGCATAAACGCGTTATATAGTGCAGACTAAGCACAAATGTTCAATTTAGGGTTTAAAATGCCTATCTAGCCTAGATATAGTCTATTTAGCCTAAATATAGGCTATCTAGGCTATTCTTCTTCTAGTTTGAGAAATAGCCTAGTCAAGTGGTGTAACTGTGCGTAAACGCGTTATATAGTGCAGACTAAGCACAGTTGTTCAATTTAGAGTTTAAAATGCCTATCTAGCCTAGATATAGTCTATTTAGCCTAGATATAATCTATTTAGCCTAAATATAGGCTATCTAGGCTATTTCTGTTAGTTTATTCTGTATATTCTGTTAGTTTGCCAAAAAGCCTAGTCAAGTGATGTAACTCTGCATAAACGCGTTATATTGTGCAGACAAAGCACAAATGTTCAATTTAGGTTTTAAAATGCCTATCTAGCTTAGATATAGTCTATTTAGCCTAAATATAGGCTATCTAGGCTATTTCTGTTAGTTTATTCTGTATATTGTGTTAGTTTGCCAAAAAGCCTAGTCAAGTGATGTAACTCTGCGTAAACGCGTTATATAGTGCAGACTAAGCACAGTTGTTCAATTTAGAGTTTAAAATGCCTATCTAGCCTAGATATAGTCTATTTAGCCTAAATATAGGCTATCTAGGCTATTCTTCTTCTAGTTTGAGAAATAGCCTAGTCAAGTGGTGTAACTGTGCGTAAACGCGTTATATAGTGCAGACTAAGCACAGTTGTTCAATTTAGAGTTTAAAATGCCTATCTAGCCTAGATATAGTCTATTTAGCCTAGATATAATCTATTTAGCCTAAATATAGGCTATCTAGGCTATTTCTGTTAGTTTATTCTGTATATTGTGTTAGTTTGCCAAAAAGCCTAGTCAAGAGATGTAACTCTGCATAAACGCGTTATATAGTGCAGACTAAGCACAAATGTTCAATTTAGGGTTTAAAATGCCTATCTAGCCTAGATATAGTCTATTTAGCCTAAATATAGGCTATCTAGGCTATTCTTCTTCTAGTTTGAGAAATAGCCTAGTCAAGTGGTGTAACTGTGCGTAAACGCGTTATATAGTGCAGACTAAGCACAGTTGTTCAATTTAGAGTTTAAAATGCCTATCTAGCCTAGATATAGTCTATTTAGCCTAGATATAATCTATTTAGCCTAAATATAGGCTATCTAGGCTATTTCTGTTAGTTTATTCTGTATATTCTGTTAGTTTGCCAAAAAGCCTAGTCAAGTGATGTAACTCTGCATAAACGCGTTATATTGTGCAGACAAAGCACAAATGTTCAATTTAGGTTTTAAAATGCCTATCTAGCTTAGATATAGTCTATTTAGCCTAAATATAGGCTATCTAGGCTATTTCTGTTAGTTTATTCTGTATATTGTGTTAGTTTGCCAAAAAGCCTAGTCAAGTGATGTAACTCTGCGTAAACGCGTTATATAGTGCAGACTAAGCACAGTTGTTCAATTTAGAGTTTAAAATGCCTATCTAGCCTAGATATAGTCTATTTAGCCTAAATATAGGCTATCTAGGCTATTCTTCTTCTAGTTTGAGAAATAGCCTAGTCAAGTGGTGTAACTGTGCGTAAACGCGTTATATAGTGCAGACTAAGCACAGTTGTTCAATTTAGAGTTTAAAATGCCTATCTAGCCTAGATATAGTCTATTTAGCCTAGATATAATCTATTTAGCCTAAATATAGGCTATCTAGGCTATTTCTGTTAGTTTATTCTGTATATTGTGTTAGTTTGCCAAAAAGCCTAGTCAAGAGATGTAACTCTGCATAAACGCGTTATATAGTGCAGACTAAGCACAAATGTTCAATTTAGGGTTTAAAATGCCTATCTAGCCTAGATATAGTCTATTTAGCCTAAATATAGGCTATCTAGGCTATTCTTCTTCTAGTTTGAGAAATAGCCTAGTCAAGTGGTGTAACTGTGCGTAAACGCGTTATATAGTGCAGACTAAGCACAGTTGTTCAATTTAGAGTTTAAAATGCCTATCTAGCCTAGATATAGTCTATTTAGCCTAGATATAATCTATTTAGCCTAAATATAGGCTATCTAGGCTATTTCTGTTAGTTTATTCTGTATATTCTGTTAGTTTGCCAAAAAGCCTAGTCAAGTGATGTAACTCTGCATAAACGCGTTATATTGTGCAGACAAAGCACAAATGTTCAATTTAGGTTTTAAAATGCCTATCTAGCCTAGATATAGTCTATTTAGCCTAAATATAGGCTATCTAGGCTATTTCTGTTAGTTTATTCTGTATATTGTGTTAGTTTGCCAAAAAGCCTAGTCAAGTGATGTAACTCTGCGTAAACGCGTTATATAGTGCAGACTAAGCACAGTTGTTCAATTTAGAGTTTAAAATGCCTATCTAGCCTAGATATAGTCTATTTAGCCTAGATATAATCTATTTAGCCTAAATATAGGCTATCTAGGCTATTTCTGTTAGTTTATTCTGTATATTCTGTTAGTTTGCCAAAAAGCCTATTCAAGTGATGTAACTCTGCATAAACGTGTTATATAGTGCAGACTATGCACAGTTGTTCAATTTAGGGATTAAAATGCCTATCTAGCCTAGATATAGTCTATTTAGCCAAAATATAGGCTATCTAGGCTATACTTCTGTTAGTTTGAGAAATAGCCTAGTCAAGTGATGTAACTCTGCATAAACGTGTTATATAGTGCAGACTATGCACAGTTGTTCAATTTAGGGATTAAAATGCCTATCTAGCCTAGACATAGTGTATTTAGCCTAGATATAGTCTATTTAGCCTAAATATAGGCTATCTAGGCTATTTCTGTTAGTTTATTCTGTATATTGTGTTAGTTTGCCAAAAAGCCTAGTCAAGAGATGTAACTCTGCATAAACGCGTTATATAGTGCAGACTAAGCACAAATGTTCAATTTAGGGTTTAAAATGCCTATCTAGCCTAGATATAGTCTATTTAGCCTAAATATAGGCTATCTAGGCTATTCTTCTTCTAGTTTGAGAAATAGCCTAGTCAAGTGGTGTAACTGTGCGTAAACGCGTTATATAGTGCAGACTAAGCACAGTTGTTCAATTTAGAGTTTAAAATGCCTATCTAGCCTAGATATAGTCTATTTAGCCTAGATATAATCTATTTAGCCTAAATATAGGCTATCTAGGCTATTTCTGTTAGTTTATTCTGTATATTCTGTTAGTTTGCCAAAAAGCCTAGTCAAGTGATGTAACTCTGCATAAACGCGTTATATTGTGCAGACAAAGCACAAATGTTCAATTTAGGTTTTAAAATGCCTATCTAGCTTAGATATAGTCTATTTAGCCTAAATATAGGCTATCTAGGCTATTTCTGTTAGTTTATTCTGTATATTGTGTTAGTTTGCCAAAAAGCCTAGTCAAGTGATGTAACTCTGCGTAAACGCGTTATATAGTGCAGACTAAGCACAGTTGTTCAATTTAGAGTTTAAAATGCCTATCTAGCCTAGATATAGTCTATTTAGCCTAAATATAGGCTATCTAGGCTATTCTTCTTCTAGTTTGAGAAATAGCCTAGTCAAGTGGTGTAACTGTGCGTAAACGCGTTATATAGTGCAGACTAAGCACAGTTGTTCAATTTAGAGTTTAAAATGCCTATCTAGCCTAGATATAGTCTATTTAGCCTAGATATAATCTATTTAGCCTAAATATAGGCTATCTAGGCTATTTCTGTTAGTTTATTCTGTATATTGTGTTAGTTTGCCAAAAAGCCTAGTCAAGAGATGTAACTCTGCATAAACGCGTTATATAGTGCAGACTAAGCACAAATGTTCAATTTAGGGTTTAAAATGCCTATCTAGCCTAGATATAGTCTATTTAGCCTAAATATAGGCTATCTAGGCTATTCTTCTTCTAGTTTGAGAAATAGCCTAGTCAAGTGGTGTAACTGTGCGTAAACGCGTTATATAGTGCAGACTAAGCACAGTTGTTCAATTTAGAGTTTAAAATGCCTATCTAGCCTAGATATAGTCTATTTAGCCTAGATATAATCTATTTAGCCTAAATATAGGCTATCTAGGCTATTTCTGTTAGTTTATTCTGTATATTCTGTTAGTTTGCCAAAAAGCCTAGTCAAGTGATGTAACTCTGCATAAACGCGTTATATTGTGCAGACAAAGCACAAATGTTCAATTTAGGTTTTAAAATGCCTATCTAGCTTAGATATAGTCTATTTAGCCTAAATATAGGCTATCTAGGCTATTTCTGTTAGTTTATTCTGTATATTGTGTTAGTTTGCCAAAAAGCCTAGTCAAGTGATGTAACTCTGCGTAAACGCGTTATATAGTGCAGACTAAGCACAGTTGTTCAATTTAGAGTTTAAAATGCCTATCTAGCCTAGATATAGTCTATTTAGCCTAAATATAGGCTATCTAGGCTATTCTTCTTCTAGTTTGAGAAATAGCCTAGTCAAGTGGTGTAACTGTGCGTAAACGCGTTATATAGTGCAGACTAAGCACAGTTGTTCAATTTAGAGTTTAAAATGCCTATCTAGCCTAGATATAGTCTATTTAGCCTAGATATAATCTATTTAGCCTAAATATAGGCTATCTAGGCTATTTCTGTTAGTTTATTCTGTATATTGTGTTAGTTTGCCAAAAAGCCTAGTCAAGAGATGTAACTCTGCATAAACGCGTTATATAGTGCAGACTAAGCACAAATGTTCAATTTAGGGTTTAAAATGCCTATCTAGCCTAGATATAGTCTATTTAGCCTAAATATAGGCTATCTAGGCTATTCTTCTTCTAGTTTGAGAAATAGCCTAGTCAAGTGGTGTAACTGTGCGTAAACGCGTTATATAGTGCAGACTAAGCACAGTTGTTCAATTTAGAGTTTAAAATGCCTATCTAGCCTAGATATAGTCTATTTAGCCTAGATATAATCTATTTAGCCTAAATATAGGCTATCTAGGCTATTTCTGTTAGTTTATTCTGTATATTCTGTTAGTTTGCCAAAAAGCCTAGTCAAGTGATGTAACTCTGCATAAACGCGTTATATTGTGCAGACAAAGCACAAATGTTCAATTTAGGTTTTAAAATGCCTATCTAGCCTAGATATAGTCTATTTAGCCTAAATATAGGCTATCTAGGCTATTTCTGTTAGTTTATTCTGTATATTGTGTTAGTTTGCCAAAAAGCCTCGTCAAGTGATGTAACTCTGCGTAAACGCGTTATATAGTGCAGACTAAGCACAGTTGTTCAATTTAGAGTTTAAAATGCCTATCTAGCCTAGATATAGTCTATTTAGCCTAGATATAATCTATTTAGCCTAAATATAGGCTATCTAGGCTATTTCTGTTAGTTTATTCTGTATATTCTGTTAGTTTGCCAAAAAGCCTATTCAAGTGATGTAACTCTGCATAAACGTGTTATATAGTGCAGACTATGCACAGTTGTTCAATTTAGGGATTAAAATGCCTATCTAGCCTAGATATAGTCTATTTAGCCTAAATATAGGCTATCTAGGCTATACTTCTGTTAGTTTGAGAAATAGCCTAGTCAAGTGATGTAACTCTGCATAAACGTGTTATATAGTGCAGACTATGCACAGTTGTTCAATTTAGGGATTAAAATGCCTATCTAGCCTAGACATAGTGTATTTAGCCTAGATATAGTCTATTTAGCCTAAATATAGGCTATCTAGGCTATTTCTGTTAGTTTATTCTGTATATTGTGTTAGTTTGCCAAAAAGCCTAGTCAAGAGATGTAACTCTGCATAAACGCGTTATATAGTGCAGACTAAGCACAAATGTTCAATTTAGGGTTTAAAATGCCTATCTAGCCTAGATATAGTCTATTTAGCCTAAATATAGGCTATCTAGGCTATTCTTCTTCTAGTTTGAGAAATAGCCTAGTCAAGTGGTGTAACTGTGCGTAAACGCGTTATATAGTGCAGACTAAGCACAGTTGTTCAATTTAGAGTTTAAAATGCCTATCTAGCCTAGATATAGTCTATTTAGCCTAGATATAATCTATTTAGCCTAAATATAGGCTATCTAGGCTATTTCTGTTAGTTTATTCTGTATATTCTGTTAGTTTGCCAAAAAGCCTAGTCAAGTGATGTAACTCTGCATAAACGCGTTATATTGTGCAGACTAAGCACAAATGTTCAATTTAGGTTTTAAAATGCCTATCTAGCCTAGATATAGTCTATTTAGCCTAAATATAGGCTATCTAGGCTATTTCTGTTAGTTTATTCTGTATATTGTGTTAGTTTGCCAAAAAGCCTAGTCAAGTGATGTAACTCTGCGTAAACGCGTTATATAGTGCAGACTAAGCACAGTTGTTCAATTTAGAGTTTAAAATGCCTATCTAGCCTAGATATAGTCTATTTAGCCTAGATATAATCTATTTAGCCTAAATATAGGCTATCTAGGCTATTTCTGTTAGTTTATTCTGTATATTCTGTTAGTTTGCCAAAAAGCCTATTCAAGTGATGTAACTCTGCATAAACGTGTTATATAGTGCAGACTATGCACAGTTGTTCAATTTAGGGATTAAAATGCCTATCTAGCCTAGATATAGTCTATTTAGCCTAAATATAGGCTATCTAGGCTATACTTCTGTTAGTTTGAGAAATAGCCTAGTCAAGTGATGTAACTCTGCATAAACGCGTTATAGTGCAGACTAAGCACAGTTGTTCAATTTAGAGTTTAAAATGCCTATTCTAGCCTAGATATAGTCTATTTAGCCTAGATATAATCTATTTAGCCTAAATATAGGGCTATCTAGGCTATTTCTGTTAGTTTATTCTGTATATTGTGTTAGTTTGCCAAAAAGCCTAGTCAAGTGATGTAACTCTGCATAAACGCGTTATATTGTGCAGACTAAGCACAAATGTTCAATTTAGGGTTTAAAAATGCCTATCTAGCCTAGATATAGTCTATTTAGCCTAAATATAGGCTATCTAGGCTATTTCTGTTAGTTTATTCTGTATATTCTGTTAGTTTGCCAAAAGCCTATTCAAGTGATGTAACTCTGCATAAACGTGTTATATAGTGCAGACTAAGCACAGTTGTCAATTTAGAGTTTAAAATGCCTATCTAGCCAAGATATAGTCTATTTAGCCTACATATAGGCTATCTCGGCTATTCTTCTGCTAGTTTGAGAAATATCCTAGTCAAGTGAGTTAACTCTGCATAAACGCGTTATCTAGCGCAGACTAAGCACAAATGTTCAATTTAGGTTTTAAAATGCCTATCTATCCTAGATATAGTCTATTTAGCCTAGATATAGTCTATTTAGCCTAAATATAGGCTATCTAGGCTATTTCTGTTAGTTTATTCTGTATATTCTGTTAGTTTGCCAAAAAGCCTATTCAAGTGATATAACTCTGCATAAACGTGTTATATAGTGCAGACTATGCACAGTTGTTCAATTTAGGGATTAAAATGCCTATCTAGCCTAGATATAGTCTATTTAGCCTAAATATAGGCTATCTAGGCCTATACTTCTGTTAGTTTGAGAAATAGCCTAGTCAAGTGATGTAACTATGCATAAACGCGTTATATAGTGCAGACTAAGCACAGTTGTTCAATTTAGAGTTTAAAATGCCTATCTAGCCTAGATTATAGTCTATTTAGCCGAGATATAATCTATTTAGCCTAAATATAGGCTATCTAGGCTATTTCTGTTAGTTTATTCTGTATATTCTGTTAGTTTGCCAAAAAGCCTATTCAAGTGATGTAACTCTGCATAAACGTGTTATATAGTGCAGACTAAGCACAGTTGTTCAATTTAGAGTTTAAAAATGCCTATCTAGCCTAGATATAGTCTATTTAGCCTAGATATAATCTATTTAGCCTAAATATAGGCTATCTAGGCTATTTCTGTTAGTTTATTCTGTATATTCTGTTAGTTTGCCAAAAAACCTGGTCAAGTGATGTAACCCTGCATAAACGTGTTATATAGTGCAGACTATGCACAGTTGTTCAATTTAGGGATTAAAATGCCTATCTAGCCTAGACATAGTGTATTTAGCCTAGATATAGTCTATTTAGCCTAAATATAGGCTATCTAGGCTATTTCTGTTAGTTTATTCTGTATATTGTGTTAGTTTGCCAAAAAGCCTAGTCAAGTGATGTAACTCTGCATAAACGCGTTATATAGTGCAGACTAAGCACAAATGTTCAATTTAGGGTTTAAAATGCCTATCTATCCTAGATATAGTCTATTTAGCCTAAATATAGGCTATCTAGGCTATTCTTCTTCTAGTTTGAGAAATAGCCTAGTCAAGTGGTGTAACTGTGCGTAAACGCGTTATATAGTGCAGACTAAGCACAGTTGTTCAATTTAGAGTTTAAAATGCCTATCTAGCCTAGATATAGTCTATTTAGCCTAGATATAATCTATTTAGCCTAAATATAGGCTATCTAGGCTATTTCTGTTAGTTTATTCTGTATATTCTGTTAGTTTGCCAAAAAGCCTAGTCAAGTGATGTAACTCTGCATAAACGCGTTATATTTGTGCAGACAAAGCACAAATGTTCAATTTAGGTTTTAAAATGCCTATCTAGCCTAGATATAGTCTATTTAGCCTAAATATAGGCTATCTAGGCTATTTCTGTTAGTTTATTCTGTATATTGTGTTAGTTTGCCAAAAAGCCTAGTCAAGTGATGTAACTCTGCGTAAACGCGTTATATAGTGCAGACTAAGCACAGTTGTTCAATTTAGAGTTTAAAATGCCTATCTAGCCTAGATATAGTCTATTTAGCCTAGATATAATCTATTTAGCCTAAATATAGGCTATCTAGGCTATTTCTGTTAGTTTATTCTGTATATTCTGTTAGTTTGCCAAAAAGCCTATTCAAGTGATGTAACTCTGCATAAACGTGTTATATAGTGCAGACTATGCACAGTTGTTCAATTTAGGGATTAAAATGCCTATCTAGCCTAGATATAGTCTATTTAGCCTAAATATAGGCTATCTAGGCTATACTTCTGTTAGTTTGAGAAATAGCCTAGTCAAGTGATGTAACTCTGCATAAACGTGTTATATAGTGCAGACTATGCACAGTTGTTCAATTTAGGGATTAAAATGCCTATCTAGCCTAGACATAGTGTATTTAGCCTAGATATAGTCTATTTAGCCTAAATATAGGCTATCTAGGCTATTTCTGTTAGTTTATTCTGTATATTGTGTTAGTTTGCCAAAAAGCCTAGTCAAGAGATGTAACTCTGCATAAACGCGTTATAAGTGCAGACTAAGCACAAATGTTCAATTTAGGGTTTAAAATGCCTATCTAGCCTAGATATAGTCTATTTAGCCTAAATATAGGCTATCTAGGCTATTCTTCTTCTAGTTTGAGAAATAGCCTAGTCAAGTGGTGTAACTGTGCGTAAACGCGTTATATAGTGCAGACTAAGCACAGTTGTTCAATTTAGAGTTTAAAATGCCTATCTAGCCTAGATATAGTCTATTTAGCCTAGATATAATCTATTTAGCCTAAATATAGGCTATCTAGGCTATTTCTGTTAGTTTATTCTGTATATTCTGTTAGTTTGCCAAAAAGCCTAGTCAAGTGATGTAACTCTGCATAAACGCGTATATTGTGCAGACAAAGCACAAATGTTCAATTTAGGTTTTAAAATGCCTATCTAGCTTAGATATAGTCTATTTAGCCTAAATATAGGCTATCTAGGCTATTTCTGTTAGTTTATTCTGTATATTGTGTTAGTTTGCCAAAAAGCCTAGTCAAGTGATGTAACTCTGCGTAAACGCGTTATATAGTGCAGACTAAGCACAGTTGTTCAATTTAGAGTTTAAAATGCCTATCTAGCCTAGATATAGTCTATTTAGCCTAAATATAGGCTATCTAGGCTATTCTTCTTCTAGTTTGAGAAATAGCCTAGTCAAGTGGTGTAACTGTGCGTAAACGCGTTATATAGTGCAGACTAAGCACAGTTGTTCAATTTAGAGTTTAAAATGCCTATCTAGCCTAGATATAGTCTATTTAGCCTAGATATAATCTATTTAGCCTAAATATAGGCTATCTAGGCTATTTCTGTTAGTTTATTCTGTATATTGTGTTAGTTTGCCAAAAAGCCTAGTCAAGAGATGTAACTCTGCATAAACGCGTTATATAGTGCAGACTAAGCACAAATGTTCAATTTAGGGTTTAAAATGCCTATCTAGCCTAGATATAGTCTATTTAGCCTAAATATAGGCTATCTAGGCTATTCTTCTTCTAGTTGAGAAATAGCCTAGTCAAGTGGTGTAACTGTGCGTAAACGCGTTATATAGTGCAGACTAAGCACAGTTGTTCAATTTAGAGTTTTAAAATGCCTATCTAGCCTAGATATAGTCTATTTAGCCTAGATATAATCTATTTAGCCTAAATATAGGCTATCTAGGCTATTCTGTTAGTTTATTCTGTATATTCTGTTAGTTTGCCAAAAGCCTAGTCAAGTGATGTTAACTCTGCATAAACGCGTTATATTGTGCAGACAAAGCACAAATGTTCAATTTAGGTTTTAAAATGCCTATCTAGCTTAGATATAGTCTATTTAGCCTAAATATAGGCTATCTAGGCTATTTCTGTTAGTTTATTCTGTATATTGTGTTAGTTTGCCAAAAAGCCTAGTCAAGTGATGTAACTCTGCGTAAACGCGTTATATAGTGCAGACTAAGCACAGTTGTTCAATTTAGAGTTTAAAATGCCTATCTAGCCTAGATATAGTCTATTTAGCCTAAATATAGGCTATCTAGGCTATTCTTCTTCTAGTTTGAGAAATAGCCTAGTCAAGTGGTGTAACTGTGCGTAAACGCGTTATATAGTGCAGACTAAGCACAGTTGTTCAATTTAGAGTTTAAAATGCCTATCTAGCCTAGATATAGTCTATTTAGCCTAGATATAATCTATTTAGCCTAAATATAGGCTATCTAGGCTATTTCTGTTAGTTTATTCTGTATATTGTGTTAGTTTGCCAAAAAGCCTAGTCAAGAGATGTAACTCTGCATAAACGCGTTATATAGTGCAGACTAAGCACAAATGTTCAATTTAGGGTTTTAAAAATGCCTATCTAGCCTAGATATAGTCTATTTAGCCTAAATATAGGCTATCTAGGCTATTCTTCTTCTAGTTTGAGAAATAGCCTAGTCAAGTGGTGTAACTGTGCGTAAACGCGTTATATAGTGCAGACTAAGCACAGTTGTTCAATTTAGAGTTTAAATGCCTATCTAGCCTAGATATAGTCTATTTAGCCTAGATATAATCTATTTAGCCTAAATATAGGCTATCTAGGCTATTTCTGTTAGTTTATTCTGTATATTCTGTTAGTTTGCCAAAAAGCCTAGTCAAGTGATGTAACTCTGCATAAACGCGTTATATTGTGCAGACAAAGCACAAATGTTCAATTTAGGTTTTAAAATGCCTATCTAGCCTAGATATAGTCTATTTAGCCTAAATATAGGCTATCTAGGCTATTTCTGTTAGTTTATTCTGTATATTGTGTTAGTTTGCCAAAAAGCCTAGTCAAGTGATGTAACTCTGCGTAAACGCGTTATATAGTGCAGACTAAGCACAGTTGTTCAATTTAGAGTTTAAAATGCCTATCTAGCCTAGATATAGTCTATTTAGCCTAGATATAATCTATTTAGCCTAAATATAGGCTATCTAGGCTATTTCTGTTAGTTTATTCTGTATATTCTGTTAGTTTGCCAAAAAGCCTATTCAAGTGATGTAACTCTGCATAAACGTGGTATATAGTGCAGACTATGCACAGTTGTTCAATTTAGGGATTAAAATGCCTATCTAGCCTAGATATAGTCTATTTAGCCTAAATATAGGCTATCTAGGCTATACTTCTGTTAGTTTGAGAAATAGCCTAGTCAAGTGATGTAACTCTGCATAAACGTGTTATATAGTGCAGACTATGCACAGTTGTTCAATTTAGGGATTAAAATGCCTATCTAGCCTAGACATAGTGTATTTAGCCTAGATATAGTCTATTTAGCCTAAATATAGGCTATCTAGGCTATTTCTGTTAGTTTATTCTGTATATTGTGTTAGTTTGCCAAAAAGCCTAGTCAAGAGATGTAACTCTGCATAAACGCGTTATATAGTGCAGACTAAGCACAAATGTTCAATTTAGGGTTTAAAATGCCTATCTAGCCTAGATATAGTCTATTTAGCCTAAATATAGGCTATCTAGGCTATTCTTCTTCTAGTTTGAGAAATAGCCTAGTCAAGTGGTGTAACTGTGCGTAAACGCGTTATATAGTGCAGACTAAGCACAGTTGTTCAATTTAGAGTTTAAAATGCCTATCTAGCCTAGATATAGTCTATTTAGCCTAGATATAATCTATTTAGCCTAAATATAGGCTATCTAGGCTATTTCTGTTAGTTTATTCTGTATATTCTGTTAGTTTGCCAAAAAGCCTAGTCAAGTGATGTAACTCTGCATAAACGCGTTATATTGTGCAGACTAAGCACAAATGTTCAATTTAGGTTTTAAAATGCCTATCTAGCCTAGATATAGTCTATTTAGCCTAAATATAGGCTATCTAGGCTATTTCTGTTAGTTTATTCTGTATATTGTGTTAGTTTGCCAAAAAGCCTAGTCAAGTGATGTAACTCTGCGTAAACGCGTTATATAGTGCAGACTAAGCACAGTTGTTCAATTTAGAGTTTAAAATGCCTATCTAGCCTAGATATAGTCTATTTAGCCTAGATATAATCTATTTAGCCTAAATATAGGCTATCTAGGCTATTTCTGTTAGTTTATTCTGTATATTCTGTTAGTTTGCCAAAAAGCCTATTCAAGTGATGTAACTCTGCATAAACGTGTTATATAGTGCAGACTATGCACAGTTGTTCAATTTAGGGATTAAAATGCCTATCTAGCCTAGATATAGTCTATTTAGCCTAAATATAGGCTATCTAGGCTATACTTCTGTTAGTTTGAGAAATAGCCTAGTCAAGTGATGTAACTCTGCATAAACGTGTTATATAGTGCAGACTATGCACAGTTGTTCAATTTAGGGATTAAAATGCCTATCTAGCCTAGACATAGTGTATTTAGCCTAGATATAGTCTATTAGCCTAAATATAGGCTATCTAGGCTATTTCTGTTAGTTTATTCTGTATATTGTGTTAGTTTGCCAAAAAGCCAAGTCAAGAGATGTAACTCTGCATAAACGCGTTATATAGTGCAGACTAAGCACAAATGTTCAATTTAGGGTTTAAAATGCCTATCTAGCCTAGATATAGTCTATTTAGCCTAAATATAGGCTATCTAGGCTATTCTTCTTCTAGTTTGAGAAATAGCCTAGTCAAGTGGTGTAACTGTGCGTAAACGCGTTATATAGTGCAGACTAAGCACAGTTGTTCAATTTAGAGTTTAAATGCCTATCTAGCCTAGATATAGTCTATTTAGCCTAGATATAATCTATTTAGCCTAAATATAGGCTATCTAGGCTATTTCTGTTAGTTTATTCTGTATATTCTGTTGGTTTGCCAAAAAGCCTAGTCAAGTGATGTAACTCTGCATAAACGCGTTATATTGTGCAGACAAAGCACAAATGTTCAATTTAGGTTTTAAAATGCCTATCTAGCTTAGATATAGTCTATTTAGCCTAAATATAGGCTATCTAGGCTATTTCTGTTAGTTTATTCTGTATATTGTGTTAGTTTGCCAAAAAGCCTAGTCAAGTGATGTAACTCTGCGTAAACGCGTTATATAGTGCAGACTAAGCACAGTTGTTCAATTTAGAGTTAAAAATGCCTATCTAGCCTAGATATAGTCTATTTAGCCTAAATATAGGCTATCTAGGCTATTCTTCTTCTAGTTTGAGAAATAGCCTAGTCAAGTGGTGTAACTGTGCGTAAACGCGTTATATAGTGCAGACTAAGCACAGTTGTTCAATTTAGAGTTTAAAATGCCTATCTAGCCTAGATATAGTCTATTTAGCCTAGATATAATCTATTTAGCCTAAATATAGGCTATCTAGGCTATTTCTGTTAGTTTATTCTGTATATTGTGTTAGTTTGCCAAAAAGCCTAGTCAAGAGATGTAACTCTGCATAAACGCGTTATATAGTGCAGACTAAGCACAAATGTTCAATTTAGGGTTTAAAATGCCTATCTAGCCTAGATATAGTCTATTTAGCCTAAATATAGGCTATCTAGGCTATTCTTCTTCTAGTTTGAGAAATAGCCTAGTCAAGTGGTGTAACTGTGCGTAAACGCGTTATATAGTGCAGACTAAGCACAGTTGTTCAATTTAGAGTTTAAAATGCCTATCTAGCCTAGATATAGTCTATTTAGCCTAGATATAATCTATTTAGCCTAAATATAGGCTATCTAGGCTATTTCTGTTAGTTTATTCTGTATATTCTGTTAGTTTGCCAAAAAGCCTAGTCAAGTGATGTAACTCTGCATAAACGCGTTATATTGTGCAGACAAAGCACAAATGTTCAATTTAGGTTTTAAAATGCCTATCTAGCTTAGATATAGTCTATTTAGCCTAAATATAGGCTATCTAGGCTATTTCTGTTAGTTTATTCTGTATATTGTGTTAGTTTGCCAAAAAGCCTAGTCAAGTGATGTAACTCTGCGTAAACGCGTTATATAGTGCAGACTAAGCACAGTTGTTCAATTTAGAGTTTAAATGCCTATCTAGCCTAGATATAGTCTATTTAGCCTAAATATAGGCTATCTAGGCTATTCTTCTTCTAGTTTGAGAAATAGCCTAGTCAAGTGGTGTAACTGTGCGTAAACGCGTTATATAGTGCAGACTAAGCACAGTTGTTCAATTTAGAGTTTAAAATGCCTATCTAGCCTAGATATAGTCTATTTAGCCTAGATATAATCTATTTAGCCTAAATATAGGCTATCTAGGCTATTTCTGTTAGTTTATTCTGTATATTGTGTTAGTTTGCCAAAAAGCCTAGTCAAGAGATGTAACTCTGCATAAACGCGTTATATAGTGCAGACTAAGCACAAATGTTCAATTTAGGGTTTAAAATGCCTATCTAGCCTAGATATAGTCTATTTAGCCTAAATATAGGCTATCTAGGCTATTCTTCTTCTAGTTTGAGAAATAGCCTAGTCAAGTGGTGTAACTGTGCGTAAACGCGTTATATAGTGCAGACTAAGCACAGTTGTTCAATTTAGAGTTTAAAATGCCTATCTAGCCTAGATATAGTCTATTTAGCCTAGATATAATCTATTTAGCCTAAATATAGGCTATCTAGGCTATTTCTGTTAGTTTATTCTGTATATTCTGTTAGTTTGCCAAAAAGCCTAGTCAAGTGATGTAACTCTGCATAAACGCGTTATATTGTGCAGACAAAGCACAAATGTTCAATTTAGGTTTTAAAATGCCTATCTAGCCTAGATATAGTCTATTTAGCCTAAATATAGGCTATCTAGGCTATTTCTGTTAGTTTATTCTGTATATTGTGTTAGTTTGCCAAAAAGCCTAGTCAAGTGATGTAACTCTGCGTAAACGCGTTATATAGTGCAGACTAAGCACAGTTGTTCAATTTAGAGTTTAAAATGCCTATCTAGCCTAGATATAGTCTATTTAGCCTAGATATAATCTATTTAGCCTAAATATAGGCTATCTAGGCTATTTCTGTTAGTTTATTCTGTATATTCTGTTAGTTTGCCAAAAAGCCTATTCAAGTGATGTAACTCTGCATAAACGTGTTATATAGTGCAGACTATGCACAGTTGTTCAATTTAGGGATTAAAATGCCTATCTAGCCTAGATATAGTCTATTTAGCCTAAATATAGGCTATCTAGGCTATACTTCTGTTAGTTTGAGAAATAGCCTAGTCAAGTGATGTAACTCTGCATAAACGTGTTATATAGTGCAGACTATGCACAGTTGTTCAATTTAGGGATTAAAATGCCTATCTAGCCTAGACATAGTGTATTTAGCCTAGATATAGTCTATTTAGCCTAAATATAGGCTATCTAGGCTATTTCTGTTAGTTTATTCTGTATATTGTGTTAGTTTGCCAAAAAGCCTAGTCAAGAGATGTAACTCTGCATAAACGCGTTATATAGTGCAGACTAAGCACAAATGTTCAATTTAGGGTTTAAAATGCCTATCTAGCCTAGATATAGTCTATTTAGCCTAAATATAGGCTATCTAGGCTATTCTTCTTCTAGTTTGAGAAATAGCCTAGTCAAGTGGTGTAACTGTGCGTAAACGCGTTATATAGTGCAGACTAAGCACAGTTGTTCAATTTAGAGTTTAAAATGCCTATCTAGCCTAGATATAGTCTATTTAGCCTAGATATAATCTATTTAGCCTAAATATAGGCTATCTAGGCTATTTCTGTTAGTTTATTCTGTATATTCTGTTAGTTTGCCAAAAAGCCTAGTCAAGTGATGTAACTCTGCATAAACGCGTTATATTGTGCAGACTAAGCACAAATGTTCAATTTAGGTTTTAAAATGCCTATCTAGCCTAGATATAGTCTATTTAGCCTAAATATAGGCTATCTAGGCTATTTCTGTTAGTTTATTCTGTATATTGTGTTAGTTTGCCAAAAAGCCTAGTCAAGTGATGTAACTCTGCGTAAACGCGTTATATAGTGCAGACTAAGCACAGTTGTTCAATTTAGAGTTTAAAATGCCTATCTAGCCTAGATATCGTCTATTTAGCCTAGATATAATCTATTTAGCCTAAATATAGGCTATCTAGGCTATTTCTGTTAGTTTATTCTGTATATTCTGTTTAGTTTGCCAAAAAGCCTATTCAAGTGATGTAACTCTGCATAAACGTGTTATATAGTGCAGACTATGCACAGTTGTTCAATTTAGGGATTAAAATGCCTATCTAGCCTAGATATAGTCTATTTAGCCTAAATATAGGCTATCTAGGCTATACTTCTGTTAGTTTGAGAAATAGCCTAGTCAAGTGATGTAACTCTGCATAAACGCGTTATATAGTGCAGACTAAGCACAGTTGTTCAATTTAGAGTTTAAAATGCCTATCTAGCCTAGATATAGTCTATTTAGCCTAGATATAATCTATTTAGCCTAAATATAGGCTATCTAGGCTATTTCTGTTAGTTTATTCTGTATATTGTGTTAGTTTGCCAAAAAGCCTAGTCAAGTGATGTAACTCTGCATAAACGCGTTATATTGTGCAGACTAAGCACAAATGTTCAATTTAGGGTTTAAAATGCCTATCTAGCCTAGATATAGTCTATTTAGCCTAAATATAGGCTATCTAGGCTATTTCTGTTAGTTTATTCTGTATATTCTGTTAGTTTGCCAAAAAGCCTATTCAAGTGATGTAACTCTGCATAAACGTGTTATATAGTGCAGACTAAGCACAGTTGTTCAATTTAGAGTTTAAAATGCCTATCTAGCCAAGATATAGTCTATTTAGCCTACATATAGGCTATCTCGGCTATTCTTCTGCTAGTTTGAGAAATATCCTAGTCAAGTGAGTTAACTCTGCATAAACGCGTTATCTAGCGCAGACTAAGCACAAATGTTCAATTTAGGTTTTAAAATGCCTATCTATCCTAGATATAGTCTATTTAGCCTAGATATAGTCTATTTAGCCTAAATATAGGCTATCTAGGCTATTTCTGTTAGTTTATTCTGTATATTCTGTTAGTTTGCCAAAAAGCCTATTCAAGTGATATAACTCTGCATAAACGTGTTATATAGTGCAGACTATGCACAGTTGTTCAATTTAGGGATTAAAATGCCTATCTAGCCTAGATATAGTCTATTTAGCCTAAATATAGGCTATCTAGGCTATACTTCTGTTAGTTTGAGAAATAGCCTAGTCAAGTGATGTAACTATGCATAAACGCGTTATATAGTGCAGACTAAGCACAGTTGTTCAATTTAGAGTTTAAAATGCCTATCTAGCCTAGATATAGTCTATTTAGCCGAGATATAATCTATTTAGCCTAAATATAGGCTATCTAGGCTATTTCTGTTAGTTTATTCTGTATATTCTGTTAGTTTGCCAAAAAGCCTATTCAAGTGATGTAACTCTGCATAAACGTGTTATATAGTGCAGACTAAGCACAGTTGTTCAATTTAGAGTTTAAAATGCCTATCTAGCCTAGATATAGTCTATTTAGCCTAGATATAATCTATTTAGCCTAAATATAGGCTATCTAGGCTATTTCTGTTAGTTTATTCTGTATATTCTGTTAGTTTGCCAAAAAACCTGGTCAAGTGATGTAACCTGCATAAACGTGTTATATAGTGCAGACTATGCACAGTTGTTCAATTTAGGGATTAAAATGCCTATCTAGCCTAGACATAGTGTATTTAGCCTAGATATAGTCTATTTAGCCTAAATATAGGCTATCTAGGCTATTTCTGTTAGTTTATTCTGTATATTGTGTTAGTTTGCCAAAAAGCCTAGTCAAGTGATGTAACTCTGCATAAACGCGTTATATAGTGCAGACTAAGCACAAATGTTCAATTTAGGGTTTAAAATGCCTTATCTATCCTAGATATAGTCTATTTAGCCTAAATATAGGCTATCTAGGCTATTCTTCTTCTAGTTTGAGAAATAGCCTAGTCAAGTGGTGTAACTGTGCGTAAACGCGTTATATAGTGCAGACTAAGCACAGTTGTTCAATTTAGAGTTTAAAATGCCTATCTAGCCTAGATTTAGTCTATTTAGCCTAGATATAATCTATTTAGCCTAAATATAGGCTATCTAGGCTATTTCTGTTAGTTTATTCTGTATATTCTGTTAGTTTGCCAAAAAGCCTATTCAAGTGAAGTAACTCTGCATAAACGCGTTATATAGTGCAGACTAAGCACAAATGTTCAATTTAGAGTTTAAAATGCCTATCTAGCCGAGATATAGTCTATTTAGCCTAAATATAGGCTATCTCGGCTATTCTTTTGCTAGTTTGAGAAATATCCAAGTCAAGAGAGTTAACTCTGCATAAACGCGTTATCTAGCGCAGACTAAGCACAAATGTTCAATTTAGGTTTTAAAATGCCTATCTATCCTAGATATAGTCTATTTAGCCTAGATATAGTCTATTTAGCCTAAATATAGGCTATCTAGGCTATTCTTCTTCTAGTTTGAGAAATAGCCTAGTCAAGTGGTGTAACTGTGCGTAAACGCGTTATATAGTGCAGACTAAGCACAGTTGTTCAATTTAGAGTTTAAAAATGCCTATCTAGCCTAGATTTAGTCTATTTAGCCTAGATATAATCTATTTAGCCTAAATATAGGCTATCTAGGCTATTTCTGTAGTGTATTCTGTATATTCTGTTAGTTTGCCAAAAAGCCTATTCAAGTGATGTAACTCTGCATAAACGCGTTATATAGTGCAGACTAAGCACAAATGTTCAATTTAGGGTTTAAAATGCCTATCTAGCCTAGATATAGTCTATTTAGCCTAAATATAGGCTATCTAGGCTATTCTTCTTCTAGTTTGAGAAATAGCCTAGTCAAGTGGTGTAACTGTGCGTAAACGCGTTATATAGTGCAGACTAAGCACAGTTGTTCAATTTAGAGTTTAAAATGCCTATCTAGCCTAGATATAGTCTATTTAGCCTAGATATAATCTATTTAGCCTAAATATAGGCTATCTAGGCTATTTCTGTTAGTTTATTCTGTATATTCTGTTAGTTTGCCAAAAAGCCTATTCAAGTGATGTAACTCTGCATAAACGTGTTATATAGTGCAGACTATGCACAGTTGTTCAATTTAGGGATTAAAATACCTATCTAGCCGAGATATAGTCTATTTATCCTAAATATAGGCTATCTCGGCTATTCTTCTGCTAGTTTGAGAAATATCCTAGTCAAGTGAGTTAACTCTGCATAAACGCGTTATCTAGCGCAGACTAAGCACAAATGTTCAATTTAGGTTTTAAAATGCCTATCTATCCTAGATATAGTCTATTTAGCCTAGATATAGTCTATTTAGCCTAAATATAGGCTATCTAGGCTATTTCTGTTAGTTTATTCTGTATATTCTGTTAGTTTGCCAAAAAACCTGGTCAAGTGATGTAACTCTGCATAAACGTGTTATATAGTGCAGACTATGCACAGTTGTTCAATTTAGGGATTAAAATGCCTATCTAGCCTAGACATAGTGTATTTAGCCTAGATATAGTCTATTTAGCCTAAATATAGGCTATCTAGGCTATTTCTGTTAGTTTATTCTGTATATTGTGTTAGTTTGCCAAAAGCCTAGTCAAGTGATGTAACTCTGCATAAACGCGTTATATAGTGCAGACTAAGCACAAATGTTCAATTTAGGGTTTAAAATGCCTATCTAGCCTAGATATAGTCTATTTAGCCTAAATATAGGCTATCTAGGCTATTCTTCTTCTAGTTTGAGAAATAGCCTAGTCAAGTGGTGTAACTGTGCGTAAACGCGTTATATAGTGCAGACTAAGCACAGTTGTTCAATTTAGAGTTTAAAATGCCTATCTAGCCTAGATATAGTCTATTTAGCCTAGATATAATCTATTTAGCCTAAATATAGGCTATCTAGGCTATTTCTGTTAGTTTATTCTGTATATTGTGTTAGTTTGCCAAAAAGCCTAGTCAAGTGATGTAACTCTGCATAAACGCGTTATATTGTGCAGACTAAGCACAAATGTTCAATTTAGGGTTTAAAATGCCTATCTAGCCTAGATATAGTCTATTTAGCCTAAATATAGGCTATCTAGGCTATTTCTGTTAGTTTATTCTGTATATTGTGTTAGTTTGCCAAAAAGCCTAGTCAAGTGATGCAACTCTGCGTAAACGCGTTATATAGTGCAGACTAAGCACAGTTGTTCAATTTAGAGTTTAAAATGCCTATCTAGCCTAGATATAGTCTATTTAGCCTAGATATAATCTATTTAGCCTAAATATAGGCTATCTAGGCTATTTCTGTTAGTTTATTCTGTATATTGTGTTAGTTTGCCAAAAAGCCTAGTCAAGTGATGTAACTCTGCATAAACGCGTTATATGTGCAGACTAAGCACAAATGTTCAATTTAGGGTTTAAAAATGCCTATCTAGCCTAGATATAGTCTATTTAGCCTAAACATAGGCTATCTAGGCTATTTCTGTTAGTTTATTCTGTATATTGTGTTAGTTTGCCAAAAAGCCTAGTCAAGTGATGTAACTCTGCGTAAACGCGTTATATAGTGCAGACTAAGCACAGTTGTTCAATTTAGAGTTTAAAATGCCTATCTAGCCTAGATATAGTCTATTTAGCCTAGATATAATCTATTTAGCCTAAATATAGGCTATCTAGGCTATTTCTGTTAGTTTATTCTGTATATTCTGTTAGTTTGCCAAAAAGCCTATTCAAGTGATGTAACTCTGCATAAACGTGTTATATAGTGCAGACTATGCACAGTTGTTCTATTTAGGGATTAAAATGCCTATCTAGCCGAGATATAGTCTATTTAGCCTAAATATAGGCTATCTCGGCTATTCTTCTGCTAGTTTGAGAAATATCCTAGTCAAGTGAGTTAACTCTGCATAAACGCGTTATCTAGCGCAGACTAAGCACAAATGTTCAATTTAGGTTTTAAAATGCCTATCTATCCTAGATATAGTCTATTTAGCCTAGATATAGTCTATTTAGCCTAAATATAGGCTATCTAGGCTATTTCTGTTAGTTTATTCTGTATATTCTGTTAGTTTGCCAAAAAACCTGGTCAAGTGATGTAACTCTGCATAAACGTGTTATATAGTGCAGACTATGCACAGTTGTTCAATTTAGGGATTAAAATGCCTATCTAACCTAGACATAGTGTATTTAGCCTAGATATAGTCTATTTAGCCTAAATATAGGCTATAGGCTATTTCTGTTAGTTTATTCTGTATATTGTGTTAGTTTGCCAAAAAGCCTAGTCAAGAGATGTAACTCTGCATAAACGCGTTATATAGTGCAGACTAAGCACAAATGTTCAATTTAGGGTTTAAAATGCCTATCTAGCCTAGATATAGTCTATTTAGCCCTAAATATAGGCTATCTAGGCTATTCTTCTTCTAGTTTGAGAAATAGCCTAGTCAAGTGGTGTAACTGTGCGTAAACGCGTTATATAGTGCAGACTAAGCACAGTTGTTCAATTTAGAGTTTAAATGCCTATCTAGCCTAGATATAGTCTATTTAGCCTAGATATAATCTATTTAGCCTAAATATAGGCTATCTAGGCTATTTCTGTTAGTTTATTCTGTATATTCTGTTAGTTTGCCAAAAAGCCTAGTCAAGTGATGTAACTCTGCATAAACGCGTTATATTGTGCAGACAAAGCACAAATGTTCAATTTAGGTTTTAAAATGCCTATCTAGCTTAGATATAGTCTATTTAGCCTAAATATAGGCTATCTAGGCTATTTCTGTTAGTTTATTCTGTATATTGTGTTAGTTTGCCAAAAAGCCTAGTCAAGTGATGTAACTCTGCGTAAACGCGTTATATAGTGCAGACTAAGCACAGTTGTTCAATTTAGAGTTTAAAATGCCTATCTAGCCTAGATATAGTCTATTTAGCCTAAATATAGGCTATCTAGGCTATTCTTCTTCTAGTTTGAGAAATAGCCTAGTCAAGTGGTGTAACTGTGCGTAAACGCGTTATATAGTGCAGACTAAGCACAGTTGTTCAATTTAGAGTTTAAAATGCCTATCTAGCCTAGATATAGTCTATTTAGCCTAGATATAATCTATTTAGCCTAAATATAGGCTATCTAGGCTATTTCTGTTAGTTTATTCTGTATATTGTGTTAGTTTGCCAAAAAGCCTAGTCAAGAGATGTAACTCTGCATAAACGCGTTATATAGTGCAGACTAAGCACAAATGTTCAATTTAGGGTTTAAAATGCCTATCTAGCCTAGATATAGTCTATTTAGCCTAAATATAGGCTATCTAGGCTATTCTTCTTCTAGTTTGAGAAATAGCCTAGTCAAGTGGTGTAACTGTGCGTAAACGCGTTATATAGTGCAGACTAAGCACAGTTGTTCAATTTAGAGTTTAAAATGCCTATCTAGCCTAGATATAGTCTATTTAGCCTAGATATAATCTATTTAGCCTAAATATAGGCTATCTAGGCTATTTCTGTTAGTTTATTCTGTATATTCTGTTAGTTTGCCAAAAAGCCTAGTCAAGTGATGTAACTCTGCATAAACGCGTTATATTGTGCAGACAAAGCACAAATGTTCAATTTAGGTTTTAAAATGCCTATCTAGCCTAGATATAGTCTATTTAGCCTAAATATAGGCTATCTAGGCTATTTCTGTTAGTTTATTCTGTATATTGTGTTAGTTTGCCAAAAAGCCTAGTCAAGTGATGTAACTCTGCGTAAACGCGTTATATAGTGCAGACTTAGCACAGTTGTTCAATTTAGAGTTTAAAATGCCTATCTAGCCTAGATATAGTCTATTTAGCCTAGATATAATCTATTTAGCCTAAATATAGGCTATCTAGGCTATTTCTGTTAGTTTATTCTGTATATTCTGTTAGTTTGCCAAAAAGCCTATTCAAGTGATGTAACTCTGCATAAACGTGTTATATAGTGCAGACTATGCACAGTTGTTCTATTTAGGGATTAAAATGCCTATCTAGCCGAGATATAGTCTATTTAGCCTAAATATAGGCTATCTCGGCTATTCTTCTGCTAGTTTGAGAAATATCCTAGTCAAGTGAGTTAACTCTGCATAAACGCGTTATCTAGCGCAGACTAAGCACAAATGTTCAATTTAGGTTTTAAAATGCCTATCTATCCTAGATATAGTCTATTTAGCCTAGATATAGTCTATTTAGCCTAAATATAGGCTATCTAGGCTATTTCTGTTAGTTTATTCTGTATATTCTGTTAGTTTGCCAAAAAACCTGGTCAAGTGATGTAACTCTGCATAAACGTGTTATATAGTGCAGACTATGCACAGTTGTTCAATTTAGGGATTAAAATGCCTATCTAACCTAGACATAGTGTATTTAGCCTAGATATAGTCTATTTAGCCTAAATATAGGCTATCTAGGCTATTTCTGTTAGTTTATTCTGTATATTGTGTTAGTTTGCCAAAAAGCCTAGTCAAGAGATGTAACTCTGCATAAACGCGTTATATAGTGCAGACTAAGCACAAATGTTCAATTTAGGGTTTAAAATGCCTATCTAGCCTAGATATAGTCTATTTAGCCTAAATATAGGCTATCTAGGCTATTCTTCTTCTAGTTTGAGAAATAGCCTAGTCAAGTGGTGTAACTGTGCGTAAACGCGTTATATAGTGCAGACTAAGCACAGTTGTTCAATTTAGAGTTTAAAATGCCTATCTAGCCTAGATATAGTCTATTTAGCCTAGATATAATCTATTTAGCCTAAATATAGGCTATCTAGGCTATTTCTGTTAGTTTATTCTGTATATTCTGTTAGTTTGCCAAAAAGCCTAGTCAAGTGATGTAACTCTGCATAAACGCGTTATATTGTGCAGACAAAGCACAAATGTTCAATTTAGGTTTTAAAATGCCTATCTAGCTTAGATATAGTCTATTTAGCCTAAATATAGGCTATCTAGGCTATTTCTGTTAGTTTATTCTGTATATTGTGTTAGTTTGCCAAAAAGCCTAGTCAAGTGATGTAACTCTGCGTAAACGCGTTATATAGTGCAGACTAAGCACAGTTGTTCAATTTAGAGTTTAAAATGCCTATCTAGCCTAGATATAGTCTATTTAGCCTAAATATAGGCTATCTAGGCTATTCTTCTTCTAGTTTGAGAAATAGCCTAGTCAAGTGGTGTAACTGTGCGTAAACGCGTTATATAGTGCAGACTAAGCACAGTTGTTCAATTTAGAGTTTAAAATGCCTATCTAGCCTAGATATAGTCTATTTAGCCTAGATATAATCTATTTAGCCTAAATATAGGCTATCTAGGCTATTTCTGTTAGTTTATTCTGTATATTGTGTTAGTTTGCCAAAAAGCCTAGTCAAGAGATGTAACTCTGCATAAACGCGTTATATAGTGCAGACTAAGCACAAATGTTCAATTTAGGGTTTAAAATGCCTATCTAGCCTAGATATAGTCTATTTAGCCTAAATATAGGCTATCTAGGCTATTCTTCTTCTAGTTTGAGAAATAGCCTAGTCAAGTGGTGTAACTGTGCGTAAACGCGTTATATAGTGCAGACTAAGCACAGTTGTTCAATTTAGAGTTTAAAATGCCTATCTAGCCTAGATATAGTCTATTTAGCCTAGATATAATCTATTTAGCCTAAATATAGGCTATCTAGGCTATTTCTGTTAGTTTATTCTGTATATTCTGTTAGTTTGCCAAAAAGCCTAGTCAAGTGATGTAACTCTGCATAAACGCGTTATATTGTGCAGACAAAGCACAAATGTTCAATTTAGGTTTTAAAATGCCTATCTAGCCTAGATATAGTCTATTTAGCCTAAATATAGGCTATCTAGGCTATTTCTGTTAGTTTATTCTGTATATTGTGTTAGTTTGCCAAAAAGCCTAGTCAAGTGATGTAACTCTGCGTAAACGCGTTATATAGTGCAGACTAAGCACAGTTGTTCAATTTAGAGTTTAAAATGCCTATCTAGCCTAGATATAGTCTATTTAGCCTAGATATAATCTATTTAGCCTAAATATAGGCTATCTAGGCTATTTCTGTTAGTTTATTCTGTATATTCTGTTAGTTTGCCAAAAAGCCTATTCAAGTGATGTAACTCTGCATAAACGTGTTATATAGTGCAGACTATGCACAGTTGTTCAATTTAGGGATTAAAATGCCTATCTAGCCTAGATATAGTCTATTTAGCCTAAATATAGGCTATCTAGGCTATACTTCTGTTAGTTTGAGAAATAGCCTAGTCAAGTGATGTAACTCTGCATAAACGTGTTATATAGTGCAGACTATGCACAGTTGTTCAATTTAGGGATTAAAATGCCTATCTATCCTAGATATAGTCTATTTAGCCTAAATATAGGCTATCTAGGCTATTCTTCTTCTAGTTTGAGAAATAGCCTAGTCAAGTGGTGTAACTGTGCGTAAACGCGTTATATAGTGCAGACTAAGCACAGTTGTTCAATTTAGAGTTTAAAATGCCTATCTAGCCTAGATATAGTCTATTTAGCCTAGATATAATCTATTTAGCCTAAATATAGGCTATCTAGGCTATTTCTGTTAGTTTATTCTGTATATTCTGTTAGTTTGCCAAAAAGCCTAGTCAAGTGATGTAACTCTGCATAAACGCGTTATATTGTGCAGACTAAGCACAAATGTTCAATTTAGGTTTTAAAATGCCTATCTAGCCTAGATATAGTCTATTTAGCCTAAATATAGGCTATCTAGGCTATTTCTGTTAGTTTATTCTGTATATTGTGTTAGTTTGCCAAAAAGCCTAGTCAAGTGATGTAACTCTGCGTAAACGCGTTATATAGTGCAGACTAAGCACAGTTGTTCAATTTAGAGTTTAAAATGCCTATCTAGCCTAGATATAGTCTATTTAGCCTAGATATAATCTATTTAGCCTAAATATAGGCTATCTAGGCTATTTCTGTTAGTTTATTCTGTATATTCTGTTAGTTTGCCAAAAAGCCTATTCAAGTGATGTAACTCTGCATAAACGTGTTATATAGTGCAGACTATGCACAGTTGTTCAATTTAGGGATTAAAATGCCTATCTAGCCTAGATATAGTCTATTTAGCCTAAATATAGGCTATCTAGGCTATACTTCTGTTAGTTTGAGAAATAGCCTAGTCAAGTGATGTAACTCTGCATAAACGCGTTATATAGTGCAGACTAAGCACAGTTGTTCAATTTAGAGTTTAAAATGCCTATCTAGCCTAGATATAGTCTATTTAGCCTAGATATAATCTATTTAGCCTAAATATAGGCTATCTAGGCTATTTCTGTTAGTTTATTCTGTATATTGTGTTAGTTTGCCAAAAAGCCTAGTCAAGTGATGTAACTCTGCATAAACGCGTTATATTGTGCAGACTAAGCACAAATGTTCAATTTAGGGTTTAAAATGCCTATCTAGCCTAGATATAGTCTATTTAGCCTAAATATAGGCTATCTAGGCTATTTCTGTTAGTTTATTCTGTATATTCTGTTAGTTTGCCAAAAAGCCTATTCAAGTGATGTAACTCTGCATAAACGTGTTATATAGTGCAGACTAAGCACAGTTGTTCAATTTAGAGTTTAAAATGCCTATCTAGCCAAGATATAGTCTATTTAGCCTACATATAGGCTATCTCGGCTATTCTTCTGCTAGTTTGAGAAATATCCTAGTCAAGTGAGTTAACTCTGCATAAACGCGTTATCTAGCGCAGACTAAGCACAAATGTTCAATTTAGGTTTTAAAATGCCTATCTATCCTAGATATAGTCTATTTAGCCTAGATATAGTCTATTTAGCCTAAATATAGGCTATCTAGGCTATTTCTGTTAGTTTATTCTGTATATTCTGTTAGTTTGCCAAAAAGCCTATTCAAGTGATATAACTCTGCATAAACGTGTTATATAGTGCAGACTATGCACAGTTGTTCAATTTAGGGATTAAAATGCCTATCTAGCCTAGATATAGTCTATTTAGCCTAAATATAGGCTATCTAGGCTATACTTCTGTTAGTTTGAGAAATAGCCTAGTCAAGTGATGTAACTATGCATAAACGCGTTATATAGTGCAGACTAAGCACAGTTGTTCAATTTAGAGTTTAAAATGCCTATCTAGCCTAGATATAGTCTATTTAGCCGAGATATAATCTATTTAGCCTAAATATAGGCTATCTAGGCTATTTCTGTTAGTTTATTCTGTATATTCTGTTAGTTTGCCAAAAAGCCTATTCAAGTGATGTAACTCTGCATAAACGTGTTATATAGTGCAGACTAAGCACAGTTGTTCAATTTAGAGTTTAAAATGCCTATCTAGCCTAGATATAGTCTATTTAGCCTAGATATAATCTATTTAGCCTAAATATAGGCTATCTAGGCTATTTCTGTTAGTTTATTCTGTATATTCTGTTAGTTTGCCAAAAAACCTGGTCAAGTGATGTAACCCTGCATAACCTAACCAGGCTAACTTAGGCTAAATAGACTATATAGTTTGCCAAAAAGCCTAGTCAAGTGATGTAACTCTGCATAAACGCGTTATATAGTGCAGACTAAGCACAAATGTTCAATTTAGGGTTTAAAATGCCTATCTATCCTAGATATAGTCTATTTAGCCTAAATATAGGCTATCTAGGCTATTCTTCTTCTAGTTTGAGAAATAGCCTAGTCAAGTGGTGTAACTGTGCGTAAACGCGTTATATAGTGCAGACTAAGCACAGTTGTTCAATTTAGAGTTTAAAATGCCTATCTAGCCTAGATTTAGTCTATTTAGCCTAGATATAATCTATTTAGCCTAAATATAGGCTATCTAGGCTATTTCTGTTAGTTTATTCTGTATATTCTGTTAGTTTGCCAAAAAGCCTATTCAAGTGAAGTAACTCTGCATAAACGCGTTATATAGTGCAGACTAAGCACAAATGTTCAATTTAGAGTTTAAAATGCCTATCTAGCCGAGATATAGTCTATTTAGCCTAAATATAGGCTATCTCGGCTATTCTTTTGCTAGTTTGAGAAATATCCAAGTCAAGAGAGTTAACTCTGCATAAACACGTTATCTAGCGCAGACTAAGCACAAATGTTCAATTTAGGTTTTAAAATGCCTATCTATCCTAGATATAGTCTATTTAGCCTAGATATAGTCTATTTAGCCTAAATATAGGCTATCTAGGCTATTTCTGTTAGTTTATTCTGTATATTCTGTTAGTTTGCCAAAAAACCTGGTCAAGCGATGTAACTCTGCATAAACGTGTTATATAGTGCAGACTATGCACAGTTGTTCAATTTAGGGATTAAAATGCCTATCTAGCCTAGACATAGTTTATTTAGCCTAGATATAGTCTATTTAGCCTAAATATAGGCTATCTAGGCTATTTCTGTTAGTTTATTCTGTATATTGTGTTAGTTTGCCAAAAAGCCTAGTCAAGTGATGTAACTCTGCATAAACGCGTTATATAGTGCAGACTAAGCACAAATGTTCAATTTAGGTTTTAAAATGCCTATCTATCCTAGATATAGTCTATTTAGCCTAGATATAGTCTATTTAGCCTAAATATAGGCTATCTAGGCTATTTCTGTTAGTTTATTCTGTATATTCTGTTAGTTTGCCAAAAAACCTGGTCAATTGATGTAACTCTGCATAAACGTGTTATATAGTGCAGACTATGCACAGTTGTTCAATTTAGGGATTAAAATGCCTATCTAGCCTAGACATAGTGTATTTAGCCTAGATATAGTCTATTTAGCCTAAATATAGGCTATCTAGGCTATTTCTGTTAGTTTATTCTGTATATTGTGTTAGTTTGCCAAAAAGCCTAGTCAAGTGATGTAACTCTGCATAAACGCGTTATATAGTGCAGACTAAGCACAAATGTTCAATTTAGGGTTTAAAATGCCTATCTAGCCTAGATATAGTCTATTTAGCCTAAATATAGGCTATCTAGGCTATTTCTGTTAGTTTATTCTGTATATTGTGTTAGTTTGCCAAAAAGCCTAGTCAAGTGATGTAACTCTGCGTAAACGCGTTATATAGTGCAGACTAAGCACAGTTGTTCAATTTAGAGTTTAAAATGCCTATCTAGCCTAGATATAGTCTATTTAGCCTAGATATAATCTATTTAGCCTAAATATAGGCTATCTAGGCTATTTCTGTTAGTTTATTCTGTATATTCTGTTAGTTTGCCAAAAAGCCTATTCAAGTGATGTAACTCTGCATAAACGTGTTATATATTGCAGACTATGCACAGTTGTTCAATTTAGGGATTAAAATGCCTATCTAGCCTAGATATAGTCTATTTAGCCTAAATATAGGCTATCTAGGCTACACTTCTGTTAGTTTGAGAAATAGCCTAGTCAAGTGATGTAACTCTGCATAAACGCGTTATATAGTGCAGACTAAGCACAGTTGTTCAATTTAGAGTTTAAAATGCCTATCTAGCCTAGATATAGTCTATTTAGCCTAGATATAATCTATTTAGCCTAAATATAGGCTATCTAGGCTATTTCTGTTAGTTTATTCTGTATATTGTGTTAGTTTGCCAAAAAGTCTAGTCAAGTGATGTAACTCTGCATAAACGCGTTATATTGTGCAGACTAAGCACAAATGTTCAATTTAGGGTTTAAAATGCCTATCTAGCCTAGATATAGTCTATTTAGCCTAAATATAGGCTATCTAGGCTATTTCTGTTAGTTTATTCTGTATATTGTGTTAGTTTGCCAAAAAGCCTAGTCAAGTGATGTAACTCTGCGTAAACGCGTTATATAGTGCAGACTAAGCACAGTTGTTCAATTTAGAGTTTAAAATGCCTATCTAGCCTAGATATAGTCTATTTAGCCGAGATATAATCTATTTAGCCTAAATATAGGCTATCTAGGCTATTTCTGTTAGTTTATTCTGTATATTCTGTTAGTTTGCCAAAAAGCCTATTCAAGTGATATAACTCTGCATAAACGTGTTATATAGTGCAGACTATGCACAGTTGTTCAATTTAGGGATTAAAATGCCTATCTAGCCTAGATATAGTCTATTTAGCCTAAATATAGGCTATCTAGGCTATACTTCTGTTAGTTTGAGAAATAGCCTAGTCAAGTGATGTAACTCTGCATAAACGCGTTATATAGTGCAGACTAAGCACAGTTGTTCAATTTAGAGTTTAAAATGCCTATCTAGCCTAGATATAGTCTATTTAGCCTAGATATAATCTATTTAGCCTAAATATAGGCTATCTAGGCTATTTCTGTTAGTTTATTCTGTATATTCTGTTAGTTTGCCAAAAAGCCTATTCAAGTGATGTAACTCTGCATAAACGTGTTATATAGTGCAGACTAAGCACAGTTGTTCAATTTAGAGTTTAAAATGCCTATCTAGCCTAGATATAGTCTATTTAGCCTAGATATAATCTATTTAGCCTAAATATAGGCTATCTAGGCTATTTCTGTTAGTTTATTCTGTATATTCTGTTAGTTTGCCAAAAAACCTGGTCAAGTGATGTAACCCTGCATAAACGTGTTATATAGTGCAGACTATGCACAGTTGTTCAATTTAGGGATTAAAATGCCTATCTAGCCTAGACATAGTGTATTTAGCCTAGATATAGTCTATTTAGCCTAAATATAGGCTATCTAGGCTATTTCTGTTAGTTTATTCTGTATATTGTGTTAGTTTGCCAAAAAGCCTAGTCAAGTGATGTAACTCTGCATAAACGCGTTATATAGTGCAGACTAAGCACAAATGTTCAATTTAGGGTTTAAAATGCCTATCTATCCTAGATATAGTCTATTTAGCCTAAATATAGGCTATCTAGGCTATTCTTCTTCTAGTTTGAGAAATAGCCTAGTCAAGTGGTGTAACTGTGCGTAAACGCGTTATATAGTGCAGACTAAGCACAGTTGTTCAATTTAGAGTTTAAAATGCCTATCTAGCCTAGATTTAGTCTATTTAGCCTAGATATAATCTATTTAGCCTAAATATAGGCTATCTAGGCTATTTCTGTTAGTTTATTCTGTATATTCTGTTAGTTTGCCAAAAAGCCTATTCAAGTGAAGTAACTCTGCATAAACGCGTTATATAGTGCAGACTAAGCACAAATGTTCAATTTAGAGTTTAAAATGCCTATCTAGCCGAGATATAGTCTATTTAGCCTAAATATAGGCTATCTCGGCTATTCTTTTGCTAGTTTGAGAAATATCCAAGTCAAGAGAGTTAACTCTGCATAAACGCGTTATCTAGCGCAGACTAAGCACAAATGTTCAATTTAGGTTTTAAAATGCCTATCTATCCTAGATATAGTCTATTTAGCCTAGATATAGTCTATTTAGCCTAAATATAGGCTATCTAGGCTATTTCTGTTAGTTTATTCTGTATATTCTGTTAGTTTGCCAAAAAACCTGGTCAAGCGATGTAACTCTGCATAAACGTGTTATATAGTGCAGACTATGCACAGTTGTTCAATTTAGGGATTAAAATGCCTATCTAGCCTAGACATAGTTTATTTAGCCTAGATATAGTCTATTTAGCCTAAATATAGGCTATCTAGGCTATTTCTGTTAGTTTATTCTGTATATTGTTTTAGTTTGCCAAAAAGCCTAGTCAAGTGATGTAACTCTGCATAAACGCGTTATATAGTGCAGACTAAGCACAAATGTTCAATTTAGGTTTTAAAATGCCTATCTATCCTAGATATAGTCTATTTAGCCTAGATATAGTCTATTTAGCCTAAATATAGGCTATCTAGGCTATTTCTGTTAGTTTATTCTGTATATTCTGTTAGTTTGCCAAAAAACCTGGTCAATTGATGTAACTCTGCATAAACGTGTTATATAGTGCAGACTATGCACAGTTGTTCAATTTAGGGATTAAAATGCCTATCTAGCCTAGACATAGTGTATTTAGCCTAGATATAGTCTATTTAGCCTAAATATAGGCTATCTAGGCTATTTCTGTTAGTTTATTCTGTATATTGTGTTAGTTTGCCAAAAAGCCTAGTCAAGTGATGTAACTCTGCATAAACGCGTTATATAGTGCAGACTAAGCACAAATGTTCAATTTAGGGTTTAAAATGCCTATCTAGCCTAGATATAGTCTATTTAGCCTAAATATAGGCTATCTAGGCTATTTCTGTTAGTTTATTCTGTATATTGTGTTAGTTTGCCAAAAAGCCTAGTCAAGTGATGTAACTCTGCGTAAACGCGTTATATAGTGCAGACTAAGCACAGTTGTTCAATTTAGAGTTTAAAATGCCTATCTAGCCTAGATATAGTCTATTTAGCCTAGATATAATCTATTTAGCCTAAATATAGGCTATCTAGGCTATTTCTGTTAGTTTATTCTGTATATTCTGTTAGTTTGCCAAAAAGCCTATTCAAGTGATGTAACTCTGCATAAACGTGTTATATATTGCAGACTATGCACAGTTGTTCAATTTAGGGATTAAAATGCCTATCTAGCCTAGATATAGTCTATTTAGCCTAAATATAGGCTATCTAGGCTACACTTCTGTTAGTTTGAGAAAGAGCCTAGTCAAGTGATGTAACTCTGCGTAAACGCGTTATATAGTGCAGACTAAGCACAGTTGTTCAATTTAGAGTTTAAAATGCCTATCTAGCCTAGATATAGTCTATTTAGCCTAGATATAGTCTATTTAGCCTAAATATAGGCTATCTAGGCTATTTCTGTTAGTTTATTCTGTATATTGTGTTAGTTTGCCAAAAAGCCTAGTCAAGTGATGTAACTCTGCATAAACGCGTTATATAGTGCAGACTAAGCACAAATGTTCAATTTAGGGTTTAAAATGCCTATCTAGCCTAGATATAGTCTATTTAGCCTAAATATAGGCTATCTAGGCTATTTCTGTTAGTTTATTCTGTATATTGTGTTAGTTTGCCAAAAAGCCTAGTCAAGTGATGTAACTCTGCGTAAACGCGTTATATAGTGCAGACTAAGCACAGTTGTTCAATTTAGAGTTTAAAATGCCTATCTAGCCTAGATATAGTCTATTTAGCCTAGATATAATCTATTTAGCCTAAATATAGGCTATCTAGGCTATTTCTGTTAGTTTATTCTGTATATTCTGTTAGTTTGCCAAAAAGCCTATTCAAGTGATGTAACTCTGCATAAACGTGTTATATATTGCAGACTATGCACAGTTGTTCAATTTAGGGATTAAAATGCCTATCTAGCCTAGATATAGTCTATTTAGCCTAAATATAGGCTATCTAGGCTACACTTCTGTTAGTTTGAGAAATAGCCTAGTCAAGTGATGTAACTCTGCATAAACGCGTTATATAGTGCAGACTAAGCACAGTTGTTCAATTTAGAGTTTAAAATGCCTATCTAGCCTAGATATAGTCTATTTAGCCTAGATATAATCTATTTAGCCTAAATATAGGCTATCTAGGCTATTTCTGTTAGTTTATTCTGTATATTGTGTTAGTTTGCCAAAAAGTCTAGTCAAGTGATGTAACTCTGCATAAACGCGTTATATTGTGCAGACTAAGCACAAATGTTCAATTTAGGGTTTAAAATGCCTATCTAGCCTAGATATAGTCTATTTAGCCTAAATATAGGCTATCTAGGCTATTTCTGTTAGTTTATTCTGTATATTGTGTTAGTTTGCCAAAAAGCCTAGTCAAGTGATGTAACTCTGCGTAAACGCGTTATATAGTGCAGACTAAGCACAGTTGTTCAATTTAGAGTTTAAAATGCCTATCTAGCCTAGATATAGTCTATTTAGCCTAGATATAATCTATTTAGCCTAAATATAGGCTATCTAGGCTATTTCTGTTAGTTTATTCTGTATATTCTGTTAGTTTGCCAAAAAGCCTATTCAAGTGATATAACTCTGCATAAACGTGTTATATAGTGCAGACTATGCACAGTTGTTCAATTTAGGGATTAAAATGCCTATCTAGCCTAGATATAGTCTATTTAGCCTAAATATAGGCTATCTAGGCTATACTTCTGTTAGTTTGAGAAATAGCCTAGTCAAGTGATGTAACTCTGCATAAACGCGTTATATAGTGCAGACTAAGCACAGTTGTTCAATTTAGAGTTTAAAATGCCTATCTAGCCTAGATATAGTCTATTTAGCCTAGATATAATCTATTTAGCCTAAATATAGGCTATCTAGGCTATTTCTGTTAGTTTATTCTGTATATTCTGTTAGTTTGCCAAAAAGCCTATTCAAGTGATGTAACTCTGCATAAACGTGTTATATAGTGCAGACTAAGCACAGTTGTTCAACTTAGAGTTTAAAATGCCTATCTAGCCTAGATATAGTCTATTTAGCCTAGATATAATCTATTTAGCCTAAATATAGGCTATCTAGGCTATTTCTGTTAGTTTATTCTGTAGATTCTGTTAGTTTGCCAAAAAACCTGGTCAAGTGATGTAACCCTGCATAAACGTGTTATATAGTGCAGACTATGCACAGTTGTTCAATTTAGGGATTAAAATGCCTATCTAGCCTAGACATAGTGTATTTAGCCTAGATATAGTCTATTTAGCCTAAATATAGGCTATCTAGGCTATTTCTGTTAGTTTATTCTGTATATTGTGTTAGTTTGCCAAAAAGCCTAGTCAAGTGATGTAACTCTGCATAAACGCGTTATATAGTGCAGACTAAGCACAAATGTTCAATTTAGGGTTTAAAATGCCTATCTATCCAAGATATAGTCTATTTAGCCTACATATAGGCTATCTCGGCTATTCTTCTGCTAGTTTGAGAAATATCCTAGTCAAGTGAGTTAACTCTGCATAAACGCGTTATCTAGCGCAAACTAAGCACAAATGTTCAATTTAGGTTTTAAAATGCCTATCTATCCTAGATATAGTCTATTTAGCCTAGATATAGTCTATTTAGCCTAAATATAGGCTATCTAGGCTATTTCTGTTAGTTTATTCTGTATATTCTGTTAGTTTGCCAAAAAGCCTATTCAAGTGAAGTAACTCTGCATAAACGTGTTATATAGTGCAGACTAAGCACAAATGTTCAATTTAGAGTTTAAAATGCCTATCTAGCCGAGATATAGTCTATTTAGCCTAAATATAGGATATCTCGGCTATTCTTTTGCTAGTTTGAGAAATATCCAAGTCAAGAGAGTTAACTCTGCATAAACGCGTTATCTAGCGCAGACTAAGCACAAATGTTCAATTTAGGTTTTAAAATGCCTATCTATCCTAGATATAGTCTATTTAGCCTAGATATAGTCTATTTAGCCTAAATATAGGCTATCTAGGCTGTTTCTGTTAGTTTATTCTGTATATTCTGTTAGTTTGCCAAAAAACCTGGTCAAGTGATGTAACTCTGCATAAACGTGTTATATAGTGCAGACTATGCACAGTTGTTCAATTTAGGGATTAAAATGCCTATCTAGCCTAGACATAGTTTATTTAGCCTAGATATAGTCTATTTAGCCTAAATATAGGCTATCTAGGCTATTTCTGTTAGTTTATTCTGTCTATTGTGTTAGTTTGCCAAAAAGCCTAGTCAAGTGATGTAACTCTGCATAAACGCGTTATATAGTGCAGACTAAGCACAAATGTTCAGTTTAGGGTTTAAAATGCCTATCTAGCCTAGATATAGTATATTTAGCCTAAATATAGGCTATCTAGGCTATTCTTCTTCTAGTTTGAGAAATAGCCTAGTCAAGTGGTGTAACTCTGCGTAAACGCGTTATATAGTGCAGACTAAGCACAGTTGTTCAATTTAGAGTTTAAAATGCCTAGCTAGCCTAGATATAGTCTATTTAGCCTAGATATAATCTATTTAGCCTAAATATAGGCTATCTAGGCTATTTCTGTTAGTTTATTCTGTATATTCTGTTAGTTTGCCAAAAAGCCTATTCAAGTGATGTAACTCTGCATAAACGCGTTATATAGTGCAGACTAAGCACAGTTGTTCAATTTAGAGTTTAAAATGCCTATCTAGCCGAGATATAGTCTATTTAGCCTAAATATAGGATATCTCGGCTATTCTTCTGCTAGTTTGAGAAATATCCTAGTCAAGTGAGTTAACTCTGCATAAACGCGTTATCTAGCGCAGACTAAGCACAAATGTTCAATTTAGGTTTTAAAATGCCTATCTATCCTAGATATAGTCTATTTAGCCCAGATATAGTCTATTTAGCCTAAATATAGGCTATCTGGGCTATTTCTGTTAGTTTATTCTGTATATACTGTTAGTTTGCCAAAAAACCTGGTCAAGTGATGTAACTCTGCATAAACGTGTTATATAGTGCAGACTATGCACAGTTGTTCAATTTAGGGATTAAAATGCCTATCTAGCCTAGACATAGTGTATTTAGCCTAGATATAGTCTATTTAGCCTAAATATAGGCTATCTAGGCTATTTCTGTTCGTTTATTCTGTATATTGTGTTAGTTTGCCAAAAAGCCTAGTCAAGTGATGTAACTCTGCATAAACGCGTTATATAGTGCAGACTAAGCACAGTTGTTCAATTTAGAGTTTAAAATGCCTATCTAGCCGAGATATAGTCTATTTAGCCTAAATATAGGCTATCTCGGCTATTCTTCTGCTAGTTTGAGAAATATCCTAGTCAAGTGAGTTAACTCTGCATAAACGCGTTATCTAGCGCAGACTAAGCACAAATGTTCAATTTAGAGTTAAAAATGCCTATCTAGCCTAGATATAGTCTATTTAGCCTAGATATAGTCTATTTAGCCTAAATATAGGCTATCTAGGCTATTTCTGTTAGTTTATTCTGTATATTCTGTTAGTTTGCCAAAAAACCTGGTCAAGTGATGTAACTCTGCATAAACGTGTTATATAGTGCAGACTATGCACAGTTGTTCAATTTAGGGATTAAAATGCCTATCTAGCCTAGATATAGTCTATTTAGCCTAAATATAGGCTATCTAGGCTATTCTTCTGTTAGTTTGAGAAATAGCCTAGTCAAGTGATGTAACTCTTCATAAACGCGTTATATAGTGCAGACTAAGCACAGTTGTTCAATTTAGAGTTTAAAATGCCTATCTAGCCGAGATATAGTCTATTTAGCCTAAATATAGGCTATCTAGGCTATTTCTGTTAGTTTATTCTGTATATTCTGTTAGTTTGCCAAAAAGCCTATTCAAGTCATGTAACTCTGCATAAACGCGTTATATAGTGCAGACTAAGCACAGTTGTTCAATTTAGAGTTTAAAATGCCTATCTAGCCGAGATATAGTCTATTTAGCCTAAATATAGGCTATCTCGGCTATTCTTTTGCTAGTTTGAGAAATATCCTAGTCAAGTGAGTTAACTCTGCATAAAAGCGTTATATAGCGCAGACTAAGCACAAATGTTCAATTTAGGTTTTAAAATGCCTATCTGTCCTAGATATAGTCTATTTAGCCTAGATATAGTCTATTTAGCCTAAATATAGGCTATCTAGGCTATTTCTGTTAGTTTATTCTGTATATTCTGTTAGTTTGCCAAAAAACCTGGTCAAGTGATGTAACTCTGCATAAACGTGTTATATAGTGAAGACTATGCACAGTTGTTCAATTTAGGGATTAAAATGCCTATCTAGCCTAGATATAGTCTATTTAGCTTAGATATAGTCTATTTAGCCTAAATATAGGCTATCTCGTCTATTCTTTTGCAAGTTTGCGAAATATCCTCGTCAAGTGAGTTAACACTGCATAAACGCGTTATATAGCGCAGACTAAGCACAAATGTTCAATTTAGGTTTTAAAATGCCTATCTATCCTAGATATAGTCTATTTAGCCTAGATATAGTCTATTTAGCCTAAATATAGGCTATCTAGGCTATTCTTCTGTTAGTTTGAGAAATAGCCTAGTCAAGTGATGTAACTCTGCATAAACGCGTTATATAGTGCAGACTAAGCACAGTTGTTCAATTTAGAGTTTAAAATGCCTATCTAGCCGAGATATAGTCTATTTAGCCTAAATATAGGCTATCTCGGCTATTCTTCTGCTAGTTTGAGAAATATCCTAGTCAAGTGAGTTAACTCTGCATAAACGCGTTATCTAGCGCAGACTAAGCACAAATGTTCAATTTAGGTTTTAAAATGCCTATCTATCCTAGATATAGTCTATTTAGCCTAGATATAGTCTATTTAGCCTAAATATAGGCTATCTAGGCTATTTCTGTTAGTTTATTCTGTATATTCTGTTAGTTTGCCAAAAAACCTGGTCAAGTGATGTAACTCTGCATAAACGTGTTATATAGTGCAGACTATGCACAGTTGTTCAATTTAGGGATTAAAATGCCTATCTAGCCTAGATATAGTCTATTTAGCCTAAATATAGGCTATCTAGGCTATACTTCTGTTAGTTTGAGAAATAGCCTAGTCAAGTGATGTAACTCTGCATAAACGTGTTATATAGTGCAGACTATGCACAGTTGTTCAATTTAGGGATTAAAATGCCTATCTAGCCTAGACATAGTGTATTTAGCCTAGATATAGTCTATTTAGCCTAAATATAGGCTATCTAGGCTATTTCTGTTAGTTTATTCTGTATATTGTGTTAGTTTGCCAAAAAGCCTAGTCAAGAGATGTAACTCTGCATAAACGCGTTATATAGTGCAGACTAAGCACAAATGTTCAATTTAGGGTTTAAAATGCCTATCTAGCCTAGATATAGTCTATTTAGCCTAAATATAGGCTATCTAGGCTATTCTTCTTCTAGTTTGAGAAATAGCCTAGTCAAGTGGTGTAACTGTGCGTAAACGCGTTATATAGTGCAGACTAAGCACAGTTGTTCAATTTAGAGTTTAAAATGCCTATCTAGCCTAGATATAGTCTATTTAGCCTAGATATAATCTATTTAGCCTAAATATAGGCTATCTAGGCTATTTCTGTTAGTTTATTCTGTATATTCTGTTAGTTTGCCAAAAAGCCTAGTCAAGTGATGTAACTCTGCATAAACGCGTTATATTGTGCAGACTAAGCACAAATGTTCAATTTAGGTTTTAAA
The DNA here is from genome assembly GCA_963932465.1 of Maratus speciosus. Taxonomy (NCBI): domain Eukaryota; kingdom Metazoa; phylum Arthropoda; class Arachnida; order Araneae; family Salticidae; genus Maratus; species Maratus speciosus. Next base: position 105,228 of record CAWVRF010000526.1, on the reverse strand, counting down.
ATGCCTATCTAGCCTAGATATAGTCTATTTAGCCTAGATATAATCTATTTAGCCTAAATATAGGCTATCTAGGCTATTTTTGTTAGTTTATTCTGTATATTCTGTTAGTTTGCCAAAAAGCCTATTCAAGTGATGTAACTCTGCATAAACGCGTTATATAGTGCAGACTAAGCGCAAATGTTCAATTTAGAGTTTAAAATGCCTATCTAGCCGAGATATAGTCTATTTAGCCTAAATATAGGCTATCTCGGCTATTCTTCTGCTAGTTTGAGAAATATCCTAGTCAAGTGAGTTAACTCTGCATAAACGCGTTATCTAGCGCAGACTAAGCACAAATGTTCAATTTAGGTTTTAAAATGCCTATCTATCCTAGATATAGTCTATTTAGCCTAGATATAGTCTATTTAGCCTAAATATAGGCTATCTAGGCTATTTCTGTTAGTTTATTCTGTATATTCTGTTATTTTGCCAAAAAACCTGGTCAAGTGATGTAACTCTGCATAAACGTGTTATATAGTGCAGACTATGCACAGTTGTTCAATTTAGGGATTAAAATGCCTATCTAGCCTAGACATAGTGTATTTAGCCTAGATATAGTCTATTTAGCCTAAATATAGGCTATCTAGGCTGTTTCTGTTAGTTTATTCTGTATATTGTGTTAGTTTGCCAAAAAGCCTAGTCAAATGATGTAACTCTGCATAAACGCGTTATATAGTGCAGACTAAGCACAAATGTTCAATTTAGGGTTTAAAATGCCTATCTAGCCTAGATATAGTCTATTTAGCCTAAATATAGGCTATCTAGGCTATTCTTCTTCTAGTTTGAGAAATAGCCTAGTCAAGTGGTGTAAATGTGCGTAAACGCGTTATATAGTGCAGACTAAGCACAGTTGTTCAATTTAGAGTTTAAAATGCCTATCTAGCCTAGATATAGTCTATTTAGCCTAGATATAATCTATTTAGCCTAAATATAGGCTGTCTAGGCTATTTCTGTTAGTTTATTCTGTATATTCTGTTAGTTTGCCAAAAAGCCTATTCAAGTGATGTAACTCTGCATAAACGCGTTATATAGTGCAGACTAAGCACAAATGTTCAATTTAGAGTTTAAAATGCCTATCTAGCCGAGATATAGTCTATTTAGCCTAGATATAATCTATTTAGCCTAAATATAGGCTATCTAGGCTATTTCTGTTAGTTTATTCTGTATATTCTGTTAGTTTGCCAAAAAGGCTCTTCAAGTGATGTACACGCGTTATATAGTGCAGACTAAGCACAGTTGTTCAATTTAGAGTTTAAAATGCTTATCTAGCCTAGATATAGTCTATTTAGCCTAGATATAATCTATTTAGCCTAAATATAGGCTATCTAGGCTATTTCTGTTAGTTTATTCTGTATATTCTGTTAGTTTGCCAAAAAGGCTCTTCAAGTGATGTACACGCGTTATATAGTGCAGACTAAGCACAGTTGTTCAATTTAGAGTTTAAAATGCCTATCTAGCCGAGATATAGTCTATTTAGCCTAAATATAGGCTATCTCGGCTATTCTTTTGCTAGTTTGAGAAATATCCTAGTCAAGTGAGTTAACTCTGCATAAACGCGTTATATAGCGCAGACTAAGCACAAATGTTCAATTTAGGTTTTAAAATGCCTATCTATCCTAGATATAGTCTATTTAGCCTAGATATAGTCTATTTAGCCTAAATATAGGCTATCTAGGCTATTTCTGTTAGTTTATTCTGTATATTCTGTTAGTTTGCCAAAAAACCTGGTCAAGTGATGTAACTCTGCATAAACGTGTTATATAGTGCAGACTATGCACAGTTGTTCAATTTAGGGATTAAAATGCCTATCTAGCCTAGATATAGTCTATTTAGCCTAAATATAGGCTATCTAGGCTATTCTTCTGTTAGTTTGAGAAATAGCCTAGTCAAGTGATGTAACTCTTCATAAACGCGTTATATAGTGCAGACTAAGCACAGTTGTTCAATTTAGAGTTTAAAATGCCTATCTAGCCGAGATATAGTCTATTTAGCCTAAATATAGGCTATCTAGGCTATTTCTGTTAGTTTATTCTGTATATTCTGTTAGTTTGCCAAAAAGCCTATTCAAGTCATGTAACTCTGCATAAACGCGTTATATAGTGCAGACTAAGCACAGTTGTTCAAGTTAGAGTTTAAAATGCCTATCTAGCCGAGATATAGTCTATTTAGCCTAAATATAGGCTATCTCGGCTATTCTTTTGCTAGTTTGAGAAATATCCTAGTCAAGTGAGTTAACTCTGCATAAAAGCGTTATATAGCGCAGACTAAGCACAAATGTTCAATTTAGGTTTTAAAATGCCTATCTGTCCTAGATATAGTCTATTTAGCCTAGATATAGTCTATTTAGCCTAAATATAGGCTATCTAGGCTATTTCTGTTAGTTTATTCTGTATATTCTGTTAGTTTGCCAAAAAACCTGGTCAAGTGATGTAACTCTGCATAAACGTGTTATATAGTGAAGACTATGCACAGTTGTTCAATTTAGGGATTAAAATGCCTATCTAGCCTAGATATAGTCTATTTAGCTTAGATATAGTCTATTTAGCCTAAATATAGGCTATCTCGTCTATTCTTTTGCAAGTTTGCGAAATATCCTCGTCAAGTGAGTTAACTCTGCATAAACGCGTTATATAGTGCAGACTAAGCACAGTTGTTCAATTTAGAGTTTAAAATGCCTATCTAGCCGAGATATAGTCTATTTAGCCTAAATATAGGCTATCTCGGCTATTCTTCTGCTAGTTTGAGAAATATCCTAGTCAAGTGAGTTAACTCTGCGTTATCTAGCGCAGACTAAGCACAAATGTTCAATTTAGGTTTTAAAATGCCTATCTATCCTAGATATAGTCTATTTAGCCTAGATATAGTCTATTTAGCCTAAATATAGGCTATCTAGGCTATTTCTGTTAGTTTATTCTGTATATTCTGTTAGTTTGCCAAAAAACCTGGTCAAGTGATGTAACTCTGCATAAACGTGTTATATAGTGCAGACTATGCACAGTTGTTCAATTTAGGGATTAAAATGCCTATCTAGCCTAGATATAGTCTATTTAGCCTAAATATAGGCTATCTAGGCTATACTTCTGTTAGTTTGCGAAATAGCCTAGTCAAGTGATGTAACTCTGCATAAACGTGTTATATAGTGCAGACTATGCACAGTTGTTCAATTTAGGGATTAAAATGCCTATCTAGCCTAGACATAGTGTATTTAGCCTAGATATAGTCTATTTAGCCTAAATATAGGCTATCTAGGCTATTTCTGTTAGTTTATTCTGTATATTGTGTTAGTTTGCCAAAAAGCCTAGTCAAGAGATGTAACTCTGCATAAACGCGTTATATAGTGCAGACTAAGCACAAATGTTCAATTTAGGGTTTAAAATGCCTATCTAGCCTAGATATAGTCTATTTAGCCTAAATATAGGCTATCTAGGCTATTCTTCTTCTAGTTTGAGAAATAGCCTAGTCAAGTGGTGTAACTGTGCGTAAACGCGTTATATAGTGCAGACTAAGCACAGTTGTTCAATTTAGAGTTTAAAATGCCTATCTAGCCTAGATATAGTCTATTTAGCCTAGATATAATCTATTTAGCCTAAATATAGGCTATCTAGGCTATTTCTGTTAGTTTATTCTGTATATTCTGTTAGTTTGCCAAAAAGCCTAGTCAAGTGATGTAACTCTGCATAAACGCGTTATATTGTGCAGACTAAGCACAAATGTTCAATTTAGGTTTTAAAATGCCTATCTAGCCTAGATATAGTCTATTTAGCCTAAATATAGGCTATCTAGGCTATTTCTGTTAGTTTATTCTGTATATTGTGTTAGTTTGCCAAAAAGCCTAGTCAAGTGATGTAACTCTGCGTAAACGCGTTATATAGTGCAGACTAAGCACAGTTGTTCAATTTAGAGTTTAAAATGCCTATCTAGCCTAGATATAGTCTATTTAGCCTAGATATAATCTATTTAGCCTAAATATAGGCTATCTAGGCTATTTCTGTTAGTTTATTCTGTATATTCTGTTAGTTTGCCAAAAAGCCTATTCAAGTGATGTAACTCTGCATAAACGTGTTATATAGTGCAGACTATGCACAGTTGTTCAATTTAGGGATTAAAATGCCTATCTAGCCTAGATATAGTCTATTTAGCCTAAATATAGGCTATCTGGGCTATACTTCTGTTAGTTTGAGAAATAGCCTAGTCAAGTGATGTAACTCTGCATAAACGCGTTATATAGTGCAGACTAAGCACAGTTGTTCAATTTAGAGTTTAAAATGCCTATCTAGCCTAGATATAGTCTATTTAGCCTAGATATAATCTATTTAGCCTAAATATAGGCTATCTAGGCTATTTCTGTTAGTTTATTCTGTATATTGTGTTAGTTTGCCAAAAAGCCTAGTCAAGTGATGTAACTCTGCATAAACGCGTTATATTGTGCAGACTAAGCACAAATGTTCAATTTAGGGTTTAAAATGCCTATCTAGCCTAGATATAGTCTATTTAGCCTAAATATAGGCTATCTAGGCTATTTCTGTTAGTTTATTCTGTATATTCTGTTAGTTTGCCAAAAAGCCTATTCAAGTGATGTAACTCTGCATAAACGTGTTATATAGTGCAGACTAAGCACAGTTGTTCAATTTAGAGTTTAAAATGCCTATCTAGCCAAGATATAGTCTATTTAGCCTACATATAGGCTATCTCGGCTATTCTTCTGCTAGTTTGAGAAATATCCTAGTCAAGTGAGTTAACTCTGCATAAACGCGTTATCTAGCGCAAACTAAGCACAAATGTTCAATTTAGGTTTTAAAATGCCTATCTATCCTAGATATAGTCTATTTAGCCTAGATATAGTCTATTTAGCCTAAATATAGGCTATCTAGGCTATTTCTGTTAGTTTATTCTGTATATTCTGTTAGTTTGCCAAAAAGCCTATTCAAGTGAAGTAACTCTGCATAAACGTGTTATATAGTGCAGACTAAGCACAAATGTTCAATTTAGAGTTTAAAATGCCTATCTAGCCGAGATATAGTCTATTTAGCCTAAATATAGGATATCTCGGCTATTCTTTTGCTAGTTTGAGAAATATCCAAGTCAAGAGAGTTAACTCTGCATAAACGCGTTATCTAGCGCAGACTAAGCACAAATGTTCAATTTAGGTTTTAAAATGCCTATCTATCCTAGATATAGTCTATTTAGCCTAGATATAGTCTATTTAGCCTAAATATAGGCTATCTAGGCTGTTTCTGTTAGTTTATTCTGTATATTCTGTTAGTTTGCCAAAAAACCTGGTCAAGTGATGTAACTCTGCATAAACGTGTTATATAGTGCAGACTATGCACAGTTGTTCAATTTAGGGATTAAAATGCCTATCTAGCCTAGACATAGTTTATTTAGCCTAGATATAGTCTATTTAGCCTAAATATAGGCTATCTAGGCTATTTCTGTTAGTTTATTCTGTCTATTGTGTTAGTTTGCCAAAAAGCCTAGTCAAGTGATGTAACTCTGCATAAACGCGTTATATAGTGCAGACTAAGCACAAATGTTCAGTTTAGGGTTTAAAATGCCTATCTAGCCTAGATATAGTATATTTAGCCTAAATATAGGCTATCTAGGCTATTCTTCTTCTAGTTTGAGAAATAGCCTAGTCAAGTGGTGTAACTCTGCGTAAACGCGTTATATAGTGCAGACTAAGCACAGTTGTTCAATTTAGAGTTTAAAATGCCTAGCTAGCCTAGATATAGTCTATTTAGCCTAGATATAATCTATTTAGCCTAAATATAGGCTATCTAGGCTATTTCTGTTAGTTTATTCTGTATATTCTGTTAGTTTGCCAAAAAGCCTATTCAAGTGATGTAACTCTGCATAAACGCGTTATATAGTGCAGACTAAGCACAGTTGTTCAATTTAGAGTTTAAAATGCCTATCTAGCCGAGATATAGTCTATTTAGCCTAAATATAGGATATCTCGGCTATTCTTCTGCTAGTTTGAGAAATATCCTAGTCAAGTGAGTTAACTCTGCATAAACGCGTTATCTAGCGCAGACTAAGCACAAATGTTCAATTTAGGTTTTAAAATGCCTATCTATCCTAGATATAGTCTATTTAGCCCAGATATAGTCTATTTAGCCTAAATATAGGCTATCTGGGCTATTTCTGTTAGTTTATTCTGTATATACTGTTAGTTTGCCAAAAAACCTGGTCAAGTGATGTAACTCTGCATAAACGTGTTATATAGTGCAGACTATGCACAGTTGTTCAATTTAGGGATTAAAATGCCTATCTAGCCTAGACATAGTGTATTTAGCCTAGATATAGTCTATTTAACCTAAATATAGGCTATCTAGGCTATTTCTGATCGTTTATTCTGTATATTGTGTTAGTTTGCCAAAAAGCCTAGTCAAGTGATGTAACTCTGCATAAACGCGTTATATAGTGCAGACTAAGCACAGTTGTTCAATTTAGAGTTTAAAATGCCTATCTAGCCGAGATATAGTCTATTTAGCCTAAATATAGGCTATCTCGGCTATTCTTCTGCTAGTTTGAGAAATATCCTAGTCAAGTGAGTTAACTCTGCATAAACGCGTTATCTAGCGCAGACTAAGCACAAATGTTCAATTTAGGTTTTAAAATGCCTATCTATCCTAGATATAGTCTATTTAGCCCAGATATAGTCTATTTAGCCTAAATATAGGCTATCTGGGCTATTTCTGTTAGTTTATTCTGTATATTCTGTTAGTTTGCCAAAAAACCTGGTCAAGTGATGTAACTCTGCATAAACGCGTTATATAGTGCAGACTAAGCACAAATGTTCAATTTAGGGTTTAAAATGCCTATCTAGCCTAGATATAGTCTATTTAGCCTAAATATAGGCTATCTAGGCTATTCTTCTTCTAGTTTGAGAAATAGCCTAGTCAAGCGGTGTAACTCTGCGTAAACGCGTTATATAGTGCAGACTAAGCACAGTTGTTCAATTTAGAGTTAAAAATGCCTATCTAGCCTAGATATAGTCTATTTAGCCTAGATATAATCTATTTAGCCTAAATATAGGCTATCTAGGCTATTTCTGTTAGTTTATTCTGTATATTCTGTTAGTTTGCCAAAAAACCTGGTCAAGTGATGTAACTCTGCATAAACGTGTTATATAGTGCAGACTGTGCACAGTTGTTCAATTTAGGGATTAAAATGCCTATCTAGCCTAGATATAGTCTATTTATCCTAAATATAGGCTATCTAGGCTATTCTTCTGTTAGTTTGAGAAATAGCGTAATCAAGTGATGTAACTCTGCGTAAACGCGTTATATAGTGCAGACTAAGCACAGTTGTTCAATTTAGAGTTTAAATTGCCTATCTAGCCTAGATATAGTCTATTTAGCCTAAATATAGGCTATCTAGGCTATTTCTGTTAGTTTATTCTGTATATTCTGTTAGTTTGCCAAAAAGCCTATTCAAGTCATGTAACTCTGCATAAACGCGTTATATAGTGCAGACTAAGCACAGTTGTTCAATTTAGAGTTTAAAATGCCTATCTAGCCGAGATATAGTCTATTTAGCCTAAATATAGGCTATCTCGGCTATTCTTTTGCTAGTTTGAGAAATATCCTAGTCAAGTGAGCTAACTCTGCATAAACGCGTTATATAGCGCAGACTAAGCACAAATGTTCAATTTAGGTTTTAAAATGCCTATCTATCCTAGATATAGTCTATTTAGCCTAGATATAGTCTATTTAGCCTAAATATAGGCTATCTAGGCTATTTCTGTTAGTTTATTCTGTATATTCTGTTAGTTTGCCAAAAAACCTGGTCAAGTGATGTAACTCTGCATAAACTTGTTATATAGCGAAGACTATGCACAGTTGTTCAATTTAGGGATTAAAATGCCTATCTAGCCTAGATATAGTCTATTTAGCTTAGATATAGTCTATTTAGCCTAAATATAGGCTATCTAGGCTATTTCTGTTAGTTTATTCTGTATATTCTGTTAGTTTGCCAAAAAGCCTATTCAAGTGATGTAACTCTGCATAAACGTGTTATATAGTGCAGACTATGCACAGTTGTTCAATTTAGGGATTAAAATGCCTATCTAGCCTAGATATAGTCTATTTAGCCTAAATATAGGCTATCTAGGCTATACTTCTGTTTGAGAAATAGCCTAGTCAAGTGATGTAACTCTGCATAAACGCGTTATATAGTGCAGACTAAGCACAGTTGTTCAATTTAGAGTTTAAAATGCCTATCTAGCCTAGATATAGTCTATTTAGCCTAGATATAATCTATTTAGCCTAAATATAGGCTATCTAGGCTATTTCTGTTAGTTTATTCAGTATATTGTGTTAGTTTGCCAAAAAGCCTAGTCAAGTGATGTAACTCTGCATAAACGCGTTATATTGTGCAGACTAAGCACAAATGTTCAATTTAGGGTTTAAAATGCCTATCTAGCCTAGATATAGTCTATTTAGCCTAAATATAGGCTATCTAGGCTATTTCTGTTAGTTTATTCTGTATATTGTGTTAGTTTGCCAAAAAGCCTAGTCAAGTGATGTAACTCTGCGTAAACGCGTTATATAGTGCAGACTAAGCACAGTTGTTCAATTTAGAGTTTAAAATGCCTATCTAGCCTAGATATAGTCTATTTAGCCTAGATATAATCTATTTAGCCTAAATATAGGCTATCTAGGCTATTTCTGTTAGTTTATTCTGTATATTCTGTTAGTTTGCCAAAAAGCCTATTCAAGTGATGTAACTCTGCATAAACGTGTTATATAGTGCAGACTATGCACAGTTGTTCAATTTAGGGATTAAAATGCCTATCTAGCCGAGATATAGTCTATTTAGCCTAAATATAGGCTATCTCGGCTATTCTTCTGCTAGTTTGAGAAATATCCTAGTCAAGTGAGTTAACTCTGCATAAACGCGTTATCTAGCGCAGACTAAGCACAAATGTTCAATTTAGGTTTTAAAATGCCTATCTATCCTAGATATAGTCTATTTAGCCTAGATATAGTCTATTTAGCCTAAATATAGGCTATCTAGGCTATTTCTGTTAGTTTATTCTGTATATTCTGTTAGTTTGCCAAAAAACCTGGTCAAGTGATGTAACTCTGCATAAACGTGTTATATAGTGCAGACTATGCACAGTTGTTCAATTTAGGGATTAAAATGCCTATCTAGCCTAGACATAGTGTATTTAGCCTAGATATAGTCTATTTAGCCTAAATATAGGCTATCTAGGCTATTTCTGTTAGTTTATTCTGTATATTGTGTTAGTTTGCCAAAAAGCCTAGTCAAGTGATGTAACTCTGCATAAACGCGTTATATAGTGCAGACTAAGCACAAATGTTCAATTTAGGGTTTAAAATGCCTATCTAGCCTAGATATAATCTATTTAGCCTAAATATAGGCTATCTAGGCTATTCTTCTTCTAGTTTGAGAAATAGCCTAGTCAAGTGGTGTAACTGTGCGTAAACGCGTTATATAGTGCAGACTAAGCACAGTTGTTCAATTTAGAGTTTAAAATGCCTATCTAGCCTAGATATAGTCTATTTAGCCTAGATATAATCTATTTAGCCTAAATATAGGCTATCTAGGCTATTTCTGTTAGTTTATTCTGTATATTCTGTTAGTTTGCCAAAAAGCCTATTCAAGTGATGTAACTCTGCATAAACGTGTTATATAGTGCAGACTATGCACAGTTGTTCAATTTAGGGATTAAAATGCCTATCTAGCCGAGATATAGTCTATTTAGCCTAAATATAGGCTATCTCGGCTATTCTTCTGCTAGTTTGAGAAATATCCTAGTCAAGTGAGTTAACTCTGCATAAACGCGTTATCTAGCGCAGACTAAGCACAAATGTTCAATTTAGGTTTTAAAATGCCTATCTATCCTAGATATAGTCTATTTAGCCTAGATATAGTCTATTTAGCCTAAATATAGGCTATCTAGGCTATTTCTGTCAGTTTATTCTGTATATTCTGTTAGTTTGCCAAAAAACCTGGTCAAGTGATGTAACTCTGCATAAACGTGTTATATAGTGCAGACTAAGCACAGTTGTTCAATTTAGAGTTTAAAATGCCTATCTAGCCGAGATATAGTCTATTTAGCCTAAATATAGGCTATCTAGGCTATTTCTGTTAGTTTATTCTGTATATTCTGTTAGTTTGCCAAAAAGCCTATTCAAGTCATGTAACTCTGCATAAACGCGTTATATAGTGCAGACTAAGCACAGTTGTTCAATTTAGAGTTTAAAATGCCTATCTAGCCGAGATATAGTCTATTTAGCCTAAATATAGGCTATCTCGGCTATTCTTTTGCTAGTTTGAGAAATATCCTAGTCAAGTGAGTTAACTCTGCATAAAAGCGTTATATAGCGCAGACTAAGCACAAATGTTCAATTTAGGTTTTAAAATGCCTATCTGTCCTAGATATAGTCTATTTAGCCTAGATATAGTCTATTTAGCCTAAATATAGGCTATCTAGGCTATTTCTGTTAGTTTATTCTGTATATTCTGTTAGTTTGCCAAAAAACCTGGTCAAGTGATGTAACTCTGCATAAACGTGTTATATAGTGAAGACTATGCACAGTTGTTCAATTTAGGGATTAAAATGCCTATCTAGCCTAGATATAGTCTATTTAGCTTAGATATAGTCTATTTAGCCTAAATATAGGCTATCTCGTCTATTCTTTTGCAAGTTTGCGAAATATCCTCGTCAAGTGAGTTAACACTGCATAAACGCGTTATATAGCGCAGACTAAGCACAAATGTTCAATTTAGGTTTTAAAATGCCTATCTATCCTAGATATAGTCTATTTAGCCTAGATATAGTCTATTTAGCCTAAATATAGGCTATCTAGGCTATTCTTCTGTTAGTTTGAGAAATAGCCTAGTCAAGTGATGTAACTCTGCATAAACGCGTTATATAGTGCAGACTAAGCACAGTTGTTCAATTTAGAGTTTAAAATGCCTATCTAGCCGAGATATAGTCTATTTAGCCTAAATATAGGCTATCTCGGCTATTCTTCTGCTAGTTTGAGAAATATCCTAGTCAAGTGAGTTAACTCTGCATAAACGCGTTATCTAGCGCAGACTAAGCACAAATGTTCAATTTAGGTTTTAAAATGCCTATCTATCCTAGATATAGTCTATTTAGCCTAGATATAGTCTATTTAGCCTAAATATAGGCTATCTAGGCTATTTCTGTTAGTTTATTCTGTATATTCTGTTAGTTTGCCAAAAAACCTGGTCAAGTGATGTAACTCTGCATAAACGTGTTATATAGTGCAGACTATGCACAGTTGTTCAATTTAGGGATTAAAATGCCTATCTAGCCTAGATATAGTCTATTTAGCCTAAATATAGGCTATCTAGGCTATACTTCTGTTAGTTTGAGAAATAGCCTAGTCAAGTGATGTAACTCTGCATAAACGTGTTATATAGTGCAGACTATGCACAGTTGTTCAATTTAGGGATTAAAATGCCTATCTAGCCTAGACATAGTGTATTTAGCCTAGATATAGTCTATTTAGCCTAAATATAGGCTATCTAGGCTATTTCTGTTAGTTTATTCTGTATATTGTGTTAGTTTGCCAAAAAGCCTAGTCAAGAGATGTAACTCTGCATAAACGCGTTATATAGTGCAGACTAAGCACAAATGTTCAATTTAGGGTTTAAAATGCCTATCTAGCCTAGATATAGTCTATTTAGCCTAAATATAGGCTATCTAGGCTATTCTTCTTCTAGTTTGAGAAATAGCCTAGTCAAGTGGTGTAACTGTGCGTAAACGCGTTATATAGTGCAGACTAAGCACAGTTGTTCAATTTAGAGTTTAAAATGCCTATCTAGCCTAGATATAGTCTATTTAGCCTAGATATAATCTATTTAGCCTAAATATAGGCTATCTAGGCTATTTCTGTTAGTTTATTCTGTATATTCTGTTAGTTTGCCAAAAAGCCTAGTCAAGTGATGTAACTCTGCATAAACGCGTTATATTGTGCAGACTAAGCACAAATGTTCAATTTAGGTTTTAAAATGCCTATCTAGCCTAGATATAGTCTATTTAGCCTAAATATAGGCTATCTAGGCTATTTCTGTTAGTTTATTCTGTATATTGTGTTAGTTTGCCAAAAAGCCTAGTCAAGTGATGTAACTCTGCGTAAACGCGTTATATAGTGCAGACTAAGCACAGTTGTTCAATTTAGAGTTTAAAATGCCTATCTAGCCTAGATATAGTCTATTTAGCCTAGATATAATCTATTTAGCCTAAATATAGGCTATCTAGGCTATTTCTGTTAGTTTATTCTGTATATTCTGTTAGTTTGCCAAAAAGCCTATTCAAGTGATGTAACTCTGCATAAACGTGTTATATAGTGCAGACTATGCACAGTTGTTCAATTTAGGGATTAAAATGCCTATCTAGCCTAGATATAGTCTATTTAGCCTAAATATAGGCTATCTAGGCTATACTTCTGTTAGTTTGAGAAATAGCCTAGTCAAGTGATGTAACTCTGCATAAACGCGTTATATAGTGCAGACTAAGCACAGTTGTTCAATTTAGAGTTTAAAATGCCTATCTAGCCTAGATATAGTCTATTTAGCCTAGATATAATCTATTTAGCCTAAATATAGGCTATCTAGGCTATTTCTGTTAGTTTATTCTGTATATTGTGTTAGTTTGCCAAAAAGCCTAGTCAAGTGATGTAACTCTGCATAAACGCGTTATATTGTGCAGACTAAGCACAAATGTTCAATTTAGGGTTTAAAATGCCTATCTAGCCTAGATATAGTCTATTTAGCCTAAATATAGGCTATCTAGGCTATTTCTGTTAGTTTATTCTGTATATTCTGTTAGTTTGCCAAAAAGCCTATTCAAGTGATGTAACTCTGCATAAACGTGTTATATAGTGCAGACTAAGCACAGTTGTTCAATTTAGAGTTTAAAATGCCTATCTAGCCAAGATATAGTCTATTTAGCCTACATATAGGCTATCTCGGCTATTCTTCTGCTAGTTTGAGAAATATCCTAGTCAAGTGAGTTAACTCTGCATAAACGCGTTATCTAGCGCAAACTAAGCACAAATGTTCAATTTAGGTTTTAAAATGCCTATCTATCCTAGATATAGTCTATTTAGCCTAGATATAGTCTATTTAGCCTAAATATAGGCTATCTAGGCTATTTCTGTTAGTTTATTCTGTATATTCTGTTAGTTTGCCAAAAAGCCTATTCAAGTGAAGTAACTCTGCATAAACGTGTTATATAGTGCAGACTAAGCACAAATGTTCAATTTAGAGTTTAAAATGCCTATCTAGCCGAGATATAGTCTATTTAGCCTAAATATAGGATATCTCGGCTATTCTTTTGCTAGTTTGAGAAATATCCAAGTCAAGAGAGTTAACTCTGCATAAACGCGTTATCTAGCGCAGACTAAGCACAAATGTTCAATTTAGGTTTTAAAATGCCTATCTATCCTAGATATAGTCTATTTAGCCTAGATATAGTCTATTTAGCCTAAATATAGGCTATCTAGGCTGTTTCTGTTAGTTTATTCTGTATATTCTGTTAGTTTGCCAAAAAACCTGGTCAAGTGATGTAACTCTGCATAAACGTGTTATATAGTGCAGACTATGCACAGTTGTTCAATTTAGGGATTAAAATGCCTATCTAGCCTAGACATAGTTTATTTAGCCTAGATATAGTCTATTTAGCCTAAATATAGGCTATCTAGGCTATTTCTGTTAGTTTATTCTGTCTATTGTGTTAGTTTGCCAAAAAGCCTAGTCAAGTGATGTAACTCTGCATAAACGCGTTATATAGTGCAGACTAAGCACAGTTGTTCAATTTAGAGTTTAAAATGCCTATCTAGCCGAGATATAGTCTATTTAGCCTAAATATAGGCTATCTCGGCTATTCTTCTGCTAGTTTGAGAAATATCCTAGTCAAGTGAGTTAACTCTGCATAAACGCGTTATCTAGCGCAGACTAAGCACAAATGTTCAATTTAGGTTTTAAAATGCCTATCTATCCTAGATATAGTCTATTTAGCCCAGATATAGTCTATTTAGCCTAAATATAGGCTATCTGGGCTATTTCTGTTAGTTTATTCTGTATATTCTGTTAGTTTGCCAAAAAACCTGGTCAAGTGATGTAACTCTGCATAAACGCGTTATATAGTGCAGACTAAGCACAAATGTTCAATTTAGGGTTTAAAATGCCTATCTAGCCTAGATATAGTCTATTTAGCCTAAATATAGGCTATCTAGGCTATTCTTCTTCTAGTTTGAGAAATAGCCTAGTCAAGCGGTGTAACTCTGCGTAAACGCGTTATATAGTGCAGACTAAGCACAGTTGTTCAATTTAGGGATTAAAATGCCTATCTAGCCTAGATATAGTCTATTTATCCTAAATATAGGCTATCTAGGCTATTCTTCTGTTAGTTTGAGAAATAGCGTAATCAAGTGATGTAACTCTGCGTAAACGCGTTATATAGTGCAGACTAAGCACAGTTGTTCAATTTAGAGTTTAAATTGCCTATCTAGCCTAGATATAGTCTATTTAGCCTAAATATAGGCTATCTAGGCTATTTCTGTTAGTTTATTCTGTATATTCTGTTAGTTTGCCAAAAAGCCTATTCAAGTCATGTAACTCTGCATAAACGCGTTATATAGTGCAGACTAAGCACAGTTGTTCAATTTAGAGTTTAAAATGCCTATCTAGCCGAGATATAGTCTATTTAGCCTAAATATAGGCTATCTCGGCTATTCTTTTGCTAGTTTGAGAAATATCCTAGTCAAGTGAGCTAACTCTGCATAAACGCGTTATATAGCGCAGACTAAGCACAAATGTTCAATTTAGGTTTTAAAATGCCTATCTATCCTAGATATAGTCTATTTAGCCTAGATATAGTCTATTTAGCCTAAATATAGGCTATCTAGGCTATTTCTGTTAGTTTATTCTGTATATTCTGTTAGTTTGCCAAAAAACCTGGTCAAGTGATGTAACTCTGCATAAACTTGTTATATAGCGAAGACTATGCACAGTTGTTCAATTTAGGGATTAAAATGCCTATCTAGCCTAGATATAGTCTATTTAGCTTAGATATAGTCTATTTAGCCTAAATATAGGCTATCTAGGCTATTTCTGTTAGTTTATTCTGTATATTCTGTTAGTTTGCCAAAAAGCCTATTCAAGTGATGTAACTCTGCATAAACGTGTTATATAGTGCAGACTATGCACAGTTGTTCAATTTAGGGATTAAAATGCCTATCTAGCCTAGATATAGTCTATTTAGCCTAAATATAGGCTATCTAGGCTATACTTCTGTTTGAGAAATAGCCTAGTCAAGTGATGTAACTCTGCATAAACGCGTTATATAGTGCAGACTAAGCACAGTTGTTCAATTTAGAGTTTAAAATGCCTATCTAGCCTAGATATAGTCTATTTAGCCTAGATATAATCTATTTAGCCTAAATATAGGCTATCTAGGCTATTTCTGTTAGTTTATTCAGTATATTGTGTTAGTTTGCCAAAAAGCCTAGTCAAGTGATGTAACTCTGCATAAACGCGTTATATTGTGCAGACTAAGCACAAATGTTCAATTTAGGGTTTAAAATGCCTATCTAGCCTAGATATAGTCTATTTAGCCTAAATATAGGCTATCTAGGCTATTTCTGTTAGTTTATTCTGTATATTGTGTTAGTTTGCCAAAAAGCCTAGTCAAGTGATGTAACTCTGCGTAAACGCGTTATATAGTGCAGACTAAGCACAGTTGTTCAATTTAGAGTTTAAAATGCCTATCTAGCCTAGATATAGTCTATTTAGCCTAGATATAATCTATTTAGCCTAAATATAGGCTATCTAGGCTATTTCTGTTAGTTTATTCTGTATATTCTGTTAGTTTGCCAAAAAGCCTATTCAAGTGATGTAACTCTGCATAAACGTGTTATATAGTGCAGACTATGCACAGTTGTTCAATTTAGGGATTAAAATGCCTATCTAGCCGAGATATAGTCTATTTAGCCTAAATATAGGCTATCTCGGCTATTCTTCTGCTAGTTTGAGAAATATCCTAGTCAAGTGAGTTAACTCTGCATAAACGCGTTATCTAGCGCAGACTAAGCACAAATGTTCAATTTAGGTTTTAAAATGCCTATCTATCCTAGATATAGTCTATTTAGCCTAGATATAGTCTATTTAGCCTAAATATAGGCTATCTAGGCTATTTCTGTTAGTTTATTCTGTATATTCTGTTAGTTTGCCAAAAAACCTGGTCAAGTGATGTAACTCTGCATAAACGTGTTATATAGTGCAGACTATGCACAGTTGTTCAATTTAGGGATTAAAATGCCTATCTAGCCTAGACATAGTGTATTTAGCCTAGATATAGTCTATTTAGCCTAAATATAGGCTATCTAGGCTATTTCTGTTAGTTTATTCTGTATATTGTGTTAGTTTGCCAAAAAGCCTAGTCAAGTGATGTAACTCTGCATAAACGCGTTATATAGTGCAGACTAAGCACAAATGTTCAATTTAGGGTTTAAAATGCCTATCTAGCCTAGATATAATCTATTTAGCCTAAATATAGGCTATCTAGGCTATTCTTCTTCTAGTTTGAGAAATAGCCTAGTCAAGTGGTGTAACTGTGCGTAAACGCGTTATATAGTGCAGACTAAGCACAGTTGTTCAATTTAGAGTTTAAAATGCCTATCTAGCCTAGATATAGTCTATTTAGCCTAGATATAATCTATTTAGCCTAAATATAGGCTATCTAGGCTATTTCTGTTAGTTTATTCTGTATATTCTGTTAGTTTGCCAAAAAGCCTATTCAAGTGATGTAACTCTGCATAAACGTGTTATATAGTGCAGACTATGCACAGTTGTTCAATTTAGGGATTAAAATGCCTATCTAGCCGAGATATAGTCTATTTAGCCTAAATATAGGCTATCTCGGCTATTCTTCTGCTAGTTTGAGAAATATCCTAGTCAAGTGAGTTAACTCTGCATAAACGCGTTATCTAGCGCAGACTAAGCACAAATGTTCAATTTAGGTTTTAAAATGCCTATCTATCCTAGATATAGTCTATTTAGCCTAGATATAGTCTATTTAGCCTAAATATAGGCTATCTAGGCTATTTCTGTCAGTTTATTCTGTATATTCTGTTAGTTTGCCAAAAAACCTGGTCAAGTGATGTAACTCTGCATAAACGTGTTATATAGTGCAGACTAAGCACAGTTGTTCAATTTAGAGTTTAAAATGCCTATCTAGCCGAGATATAGTCTATTTAGCCTAAATATAGGCTATCTAGGCTATTTCTGTTAGTTTATTCTGTATATTCTGTTAGTTTGCCAAAAAGCCTATTCAAGTCATGTAACTCTGCATAAACGCGTTATATAGTGCAGACTAAGCACAGTTGTTCAATTTAGAGTTTAAAATGCCTATCTAGCCGAGATATAGTCTATTTAGCCTAAATATAGGCTATCTCGGCTATTCTTTTGCTAGTTTGAGAAATATCCTAGTCAAGTGAGTTAACTCTGCATAAAAGCGTTATATAGCGCAGACTAAGCACAAATGTTCAATTTAGGTTTTAAAATGCCTATCTGTCCTAGATATAGTCTATTTAGCCTAGATATAGTCTATTTAGCCTAAATATAGGCTATCTAGGCTATTTCTGTTAGTTTATTCTGTATATTCTGTTAGTTTGCCAAAAAACCTGGTCAAGTGATGTAACTCTGCATAAACGTGTTATATAGTGAAGACTATGCACAGTTGTTCAATTTAGGGATTAAAATGCCTATCTAGCCTAGATATAGTCTATTTAGCTTAGATATAGTCTATTTAGCCTAAATATAGGCTATCTCGTCTATTCTTTTGCAAGTTTGCGAAATATCCTCGTCAAGTGAGTTAACACTGCATAAACGCGTTATATAGCGCAGACTAAGCACAAATGTTCAATTTAGGTTTTAAAATGCCTATCTATCCTAGATATAGTCTATTTAGCCTAGATATAGTCTATTTAGCCTAAATATAGGCTATCTAGGCTATTCTTCTGTTAGTTTGAGAAATAGCCTAGTCAAGTGATGTAACTCTGCATAAACGCGTTATATAGTGCAGACTAAGCACAGTTGTTCAATTTAGAGTTTAAAATGCCTATCTAGCCGAGATATAGTCTATTTAGCCTAAATATAGGCTATCTCGGCTATTCTTCTGCTAGTTTGAGAAATATCCTAGTCAAGTGAGTTAACTCTGCATAAACGCGTTATCTAGCGCAGACTAAGCACAAATGTTCAATTTAGGTTTTAAAATGCCTATCTATCCTAGATATAGTCTATTTAGCCTAGATATAGTCTATTTAGCCTAAATATAGGCTATCTAGGCTATTTCTGTTAGTTTATTCTGTATATTCTGTTAGTTTGCCAAAAAACCTGGTCAAGTGATGTAACTCTGCATAAACGTGTTATATAGTGCAGACTATGCACAGTTGTTCAATTTAGGGATTAAAATGCCTATCTAGCCTAGATATAGTCTATTTAGCCTAAATATAGGCTATCTAGGCTATACTTCTGTTAGTTTGAGAAATAGCCTAGTCAAGTGATGTAACTCTGCATAAACGTGTTATATAGTGCAGACTATGCACAGTTGTTCAATTTAGGGATTAAAATGCCTATCTAGCCTAGACATAGTGTATTTAGCCTAGATATAGTCTATTTAGCCTAAATATAGGCTATCTAGGCTATTTCTGTTAGTTTATTCTGTATATTGTGTTAGTTTGCCAAAAAGCCTAGTCAAGAGATGTAACTCTGCATAAACGCGTTATATAGTGCAGACTAAGCACAAATGTTCAATTTAGGGTTTAAAATGCCTATCTAGCCTAGATATAGTCTATTTAGCCTAAATATAGGCTATCTAGGCTATTCTTCTTCTAGTTTGAGAAATAGCCTAGTCAAGTGGTGTAACTGTGCGTAAACGCGTTATATAGTGCAGACTAAGCACAGTTGTTCAATTTAGAGTTTAAAATGCCTATCTAGCCTAGATATAGTCTATTTAGCCTAGATATAATCTATTTAGCCTAAATATAGGCTATCTAGGCTATTTCTGTTAGTTTATTCTGTATATTCTGTTAGTTTGCCAAAAAGCCTAGTCAAGTGATGTAACTCTGCATAAACGCGTTATATTGTGCAGACTAAGCACAAATGTTCAATTTAGGTTTTAAAATGCCTATCTAGCCTAGATATAGTCTATTTAGCCTAAATATAGGCTATCTAGGCTATTTCTGTTAGTTTATTCTGTATATTGTGTTAGTTTGCCAAAAAGCCTAGTCAAGTGATGTAACTCTGCGTAAACGCGTTATATAGTGCAGACTAAGCACAGTTGTTCAATTTAGAGTTTAAAATGCCTATCTAGCCTAGATATAGTCTATTTAGCCTAGATATAATCTATTTAGCCTAAATATAGGCTATCTAGGCTATTTCTGTTAGTTTATTCTGTATATTCTGTTAGTTTGCCAAAAAGCCTATTCAAGTGATGTAACTCTGCATAAACGTGTTATATAGTGCAGACTATGCACAGTTGTTCAATTTAGGGATTAAAATGCCTATCTAGCCTAGATATAGTCTATTTAGCCTAAATATAGGCTATCTAGGCTATACTTCTGTTAGTTTGAGAAATAGCCTAGTCAAGTGATGTAACTCTGCATAAACGCGTTATATAGTGCAGACTAAGCACAGTTGTTCAATTTAGAGTTTAAAATGCCTATCTAGCCTAGATATAGTCTATTTAGCCTAGATATAATCTATTTAGCCTAAATATAGGCTATCTAGGCTATTTCTGTTAGTTTATTCTGTATATTGTGTTAGTTTGCCAAAAAGCCTAGTCAAGTGATGTAACTCTGCATAAACGCGTTATATTGTGCAGACTAAGCACAAATGTTCAATTTAGGGTTTAAAATGCCTATCTAGCCTAGATATAGTCTATTTAGCCTAAATATAGGCTATCTAGGCTATTTCTGTTAGTTTATTCTGTATATTCTGTTAGTTTGCCAAAAAGCCTATTCAAGTGATGTAACTCTGCATAAACGTGTTATATAGTGCAGACTAAGCACAGTTGTTCAATTTAGAGTTTAAAATGCCTATCTAGCCAAGATATAGTCTATTTAGCCTACATATAGGCTATCTCGGCTATTCTTCTGCTAGTTTGAGAAATATCCTAGTCAAGTGAGTTAACTCTGCATAAACGCGTTATCTAGCGCAAACTAAGCACAAATGTTCAATTTAGGTTTTAAAATGCCTATCTATCCTAGATATAGTCTATTTAGCCTAGATATAGTCTATTTAGCCTAAATATAGGCTATCTAGGCTATTTCTGTTAGTTTATTCTGTATATTCTGTTAGTTTGCCAAAAAGCCTATTCAAGTGAAGTAACTCTGCATAAACGTGTTATATAGTGCAGACTAAGCACAAATGTTCAATTTAGAGTTTAAAATGCCTATCTAGCCGAGATATAGTCTATTTAGCCTAAATATAGGATATCTCGGCTATTCTTTTGCTAGTTTGAGAAATATCCAAGTCAAGAGAGTTAACTCTGCATAAACGCGTTATCTAGCGCAGACTAAGCACAAATGTTCAATTTAGGTTTTAAAATGCCTATCTATCCTAGATATAGTCTATTTAGCCTAGATATAGTCTATTTAGCCTAAATATAGGCTATCTAGGCTGTTTCTGTTAGTTTATTCTGTATATTCTGTTAGTTTGCCAAAAAACCTGGTCAAGTGATGTAACTCTGCATAAACGTGTTATATAGTGCAGACTATGCACAGTTGTTCAATTTAGGGATTAAAATGCCTATCTAGCCTAGACATAGTTTATTTAGCCTAGATATAGTCTATTTAGCCTAAATATAGGCTATCTAGGCTATTTCTGTTAGTTTATTCTGTCTATTGTGTTAGTTTGCCAAAAAGCCTAGTCAAGTGATGTAACTCTGCATAAACGCGTTATATAGTGCAGACTAAGCACAGTTGTTCAATTTAGAGTTTAAAATGCCTATCTAGCCGAGATATAGTCTATTTAGCCTAAATATAGGCTATCTCGGCTATTCTTCTGCTAGTTTGAGAAATATCCTAGTCAAGTGAGTTAACTCTGCATAAACGCGTTATCTAGCGCAGACTAAGCACAAATGTTCAATTTAGGTTTTAAAATGCCTATCTATCCTAGATATAGTCTATTTAGCCCAGATATAGTCTATTTAGCCTAAATATAGGCTATCTGGGCTATTTCTGTTAGTTTATTCTGTATATTCTGTTAGTTTGCCAAAAAACCTGGTCAAGTGATGTAACTCTGCATAAACGCGTTATATAGTGCAGACTAAGCACAAATGTTCAATTTAGGGTTTAAAATGCCTATCTAGCCTAGATATAGTCTATTTAGCCTAAATATAGGCTATCTAGGCTATTCTTCTTCTAGTTTGAGAAATAGCCTAGTCAAGCGGTGTAACTCTGCGTAAACGCGTTATATAGTGCAGACTAAGCACAGTTGTTCAATTTAGAGTTAAAAATGCCTATCTAGCCTAGATATAGTCTATTTAGCCTAGATATAATCTATTTAGCCTAAATATAGGCTATCTAGGCTATTTCTGTTAGTTTATTCTGTATATTCTGTTAGTTTGCCAAAAAACCTGGTCAAGTGATGTAACTCTGCATAAACGTGTTATATAGTGCAGACTGTGCACAGTTGTTCAATTTAGGGATTAAAATGCCTATCTAGCCTAGATATAGTCTATTTATCCTAAATATAGGCTATCTAGGCTATTCTTCTGTTAGTTTGAGAAATAGCGTAATCAAGTGATGTAACTCTGCGTAAACGCGTTATATAGTGCAGACTAAGCACAGTTGTTCAATTTAGAGTTTAAATTGCCTATCTAGCCTAGATATAGTCTATTTAGCCTAAATATAGGCTATCTAGGCTATTTCTGTTAGTTTATTCTGTATATTCTGTTAGTTTGCCAAAAAGCCTATTCAAGTCATGTAACTCTGCATAAACGCGTTATATAGTGCAGACTAAGCACAGTTGTTCAATTTAGAGTTTAAAATGCCTATCTAGCCGAGATATAGTCTATTTAGCCTAAATATAGGCTATCTCGGCTATTCTTTTGCTAGTTTGAGAAATATCCTAGTCAAGTGAGCTAACTCTGCATAAACGCGTTATATAGCGCAGACTAAGCACAAATGTTCAATTTAGGTTTGAAAATGCCTATCTATCCTAGATATAGTCTATTTAGCCTAGATATAGTCTATTTAGCCTAAATATAGGCTATCTAGGCTATTTCTGTTAGTTTATTCTGTATATTCTGTTAGTTTGCCAAAAAACCTGGTCAAGTGATGTAACTCTGCATAAACTTGTTATATAGCGAAGACTATGCACAGTTGTTCAATTTAGGGATTAAAATGCCTATCTAGCCTAGATATAGTCTATTTAGCTTAGATATAGTCTATTTAGCCTAAATATAGGCTATCTAGGCTATTTCTGTTAGTTTATTCTGTATATTCTGTTAGTTTGCCAAAAAGCCTATTCAAGTGATGTAACTCTGCATAAACGTGTTATATAGTGCAGACTATGCACAGTTGTTCAATTTAGGGATTAAAATGCCTATCTAGCCTAGATATAGTCTATTTAGCCTAAATATAGGCTATCTAGGCTATACTTCTGTTTGAGAAATAGCCTAGTCAAGTGATGTAACTCTGCATAAACGCGTTATATAGTGCAGACTAAGCACAGTTGTTCAATTTAGAGTTTAAAATGCCTATCTAGCCTAGATATAGTCTATTTAGCCTAGATATAATCTATTTAGCCTAAATATAGGCTATCTAGGCTATTTCTGTTAGTTTATTCAGTATATTGTGTTAGTTTGCCAAAAAGCCTAGTCAAGTGATGTAACTCTGCATAAACGCGTTATATTGTGCAGACTAAGCACAAATGTTCAATTTAGGGTTTAAAATGCCTATCTAGCCTAGATATAGTCTATTTAGCCTAAATATAGGCTATCTAGGCTATTTCTGTTAGTTTATTCTGTATATTGTGTTAGTTTGCCAAAAAGCCTAGTCAAGTGATGTAACTCTGCGTAAACGCGTTATATAGTGCAGACTAAGCACAGTTGTTCAATTTAGAGTTTAAAATGCCTATCTAGCCTAGATATAGTCTATTTAGCCTAGATATAATCTATTTAGCCTAAATATAGGCTATCTAGGCTATTTCTGTTAGTTTATTCTGTATATTCTGTTAGTTTGCCAAAAAGCCTATTCAAGTGATGTAACTCTGCATAAACGTGTTATATAGTGCAGACTATGCACAGTTGTTCAATTTAGGGATTAAAATGCCTATCTAGCCGAGATATAGTCTATTTAGCCTAAATATAGGCTATCTCGGCTATTCTTCTGCTAGTTTGAGAAATATCCTAGTCAAGTGAGTTAACTCTGCATAAACGCGTTATCTAGCGCAGACTAAGCACAAATGTTCAATTTAGGTTTTAAAATGCCTATCTATCCTAGATATAGTCTATTTAGCCTAGATATAGTCTATTTAGCCTAAATATAGGCTATCTAGGCTATTTCTGTTAGTTTATTCTGTATATTCTGTTAGTTTGCCAAAAAACCTGGTCAAGTGATGTAACTCTGCATAAACGTGTTATATAGTGCAGACTATGCACAGTTGTTCAATTTAGGGATTAAAATGCCTATCTAGCCTAGACATAGTGTATTTAGCCTAGATATAGTCTATTTAGCCTAAATATAGGCTATCTAGGCTATTTCTGTTAGTTTATTCTGTATATTGTGTTAGTTTGCCAAAAAGCCTAGTCAAGTGATGTAACTCTGCATAAACGCGTTATATAGTGCAGACTAAGCACAAATGTTCAATTTAGGGTTTAAAATGCCTATCTAGCCTAGATATAGTCTATTTAGCCTAAATATAGGCTATCTAGGCTATTCTTCTTCTAGTTTGAGAAATAGCCTAGTCAAGTGGTGTAACTGTGCGTAAACGCGTTATATAGTGCAGACTAAGCACAGTTGTTCAATTTAGAGTTTAAAATGCCTATCTAGCCTAGATATAGTCTATTTAGCCTAGATATAATCTATTTAGCCTAAATATAGGCTATCTAGGCTATTTCTGTTAGTTTATTCTGTATATTCTGTTAGTTTGCCAAAAAGCCTATTCAAGTGATGTAACTCTGCATAAACGTGTTATATAGTGCAGACTATGCACAGTTGTTCAATTTAGGGATTAAAATGCCTATCTAGCCGAGATATAGTCTATTTAGCCTAAATATAGGCTATCTCGGCTATTCTTCTGCTAGTTTGAGAAATATCCTAGTCAAGTGAGTTAACTCTGCATAAACGCGTTATCTAGCGCAGACTAAGCACAAATGTTCAATTTAGGTTTTAAAATGCCTATCTATCCTAGATATAGTCTATTTAGCCTAGATATAGTCTATTTAGCCTAAATATAGGCTATCTAGGCTATTTCTGTCAGTTTATTCTGTATATTCTGTTAGTTTGCCAAAAAACCTGGTCAAGTGATGTAACTCTGCATAAACGTGTTATATAGTGCAGACTATGCACAGTTGTTCAATTTAGGGATTAAAATGCCTATCTAGCCTAGACATAGTGTATTTAGCCTAGATATAGTCTATTTAGCCTAAATATAGGCTATCTAGGCTATTTCTGTTAGTTTATTCTGTATATTGTGTTAGTTTGCCAAAAAGCCTAGTCAAGTGATGTAACTCTGCATAAACGCGTTATATAGTGCAGACTAAGCACAAATGTTCAATTTAGGGTTTAAAATGCCTATCTAGCCTAGATATAGTCTATTTAGCCTAAATATAGGCTATCTAGGCTATTATTCTTCTAGTTTGAGAAATAGCCTAGTCAAGTGGTGTAACTGTGCGTAAACGCGTTATATAGTGCAGACTAAGCACAGTTGTTCAATTTAGAGTTTAAAATGCCTATCTAGCCTAGATATAGTCTATTTAGCCTAGATATAATCTATTTAGCCTAAATATAGGCTATCTAGGCTATTTCTGTTAGTTTATTCTGTATATTCTGTTAGTTTGCCAAAAAGCCTAGTCAAGTGATGTAACTCTGCATAAACGCGTTATATTGTGCAGACTAAGCACAAATGTTCAATTTAGGTTTTAAAATGCCTATCTAGCCTAGATATAGTCTATTTAGCCTAAATATAGGCTATCTAGGCTATTTCTGTTAGTTTATTCTGTATATTGTGTTAGTTTGCCAAAAAGCCTAGTCAAGTGATGTAACTCTGCGTAAACGCGTTATATAGTGCAGACTAAGCACAGTTGTTCAATTTAGAGTTTAAAATGCCTATCTAGCCTAGATATAGTCTATTTAGCCTAGATATAATCTATTTAGCCTAAATATAGGCTATCTAGGCTATTTCTGTTAGTTTATTCTGTATATTCTGTTAGTTTGCCAAAAAGCCTATTCAAGTGATGTAACTCTGCATAAACGTGTTATATAGTGCAGACTATGCACAGTTGTTCAATTTAGGGATTAAAATGCCTATCTAGCCTAGATATAGTCTATTTAGCCTAAATATAGGCTATCTAGGCTATACTTCTGTTAGTTTGAGAAATAGCCTAGTCAAGTGATGTAACTCTGCATAAACGCGTTATATAGTGCAGACTAAGCACAGTTGTTCAATTTAGAGTTTAAAATGCCTATCTAGCCTAGATATAGTCTATTTAGCCTAGATATAATCTATTTAGCCTAAATATAGGCTATCTAGGCTATTTCTGCTAGTTTATTCTGTATATTGTGTTAGTTTGCCAAAAAGCCTAGTCAAGTGATGTAACTCTGCATAAACGCGTTATATTGTGCAGACTAAGCACAAATGTTCAATTTAGGGTTTAAAATGCCTATCTAGCCTAGATATAGTCTATTTAGCCTAAATATAGGCTATCTAGGCTATTTCTGTTAGTTTATTCTGTATATTGTGTTAGTTTGCCAAAAAGCCTAGTCAAGTGATGTAACTCTGCGTAAACGCGTTATATAGTGCAGACTAAGCACAGTTGTTCAATTTAGAGTTTAAAATGCCTATCTAGCCTAGATATAGTCTATTTAGCCTAGATATAATCTATTTAGCCTAAATATAGGCTATCTAGGCTATTTCTGTTAGTTTATTCTGTATATTCTGTTAGTTTGCCAAAAAGCCTATTCAAGTGATATAACTCTGCATAAACGTGTTATATAGTGCAGACTATGCACAGTTGTTCAATTTAGGGATTAAAATGCCTATCTAGCCTAGATATAGTCTATTTAGCCTAAATATAGGCTATCTAGGCTATACTTCTGTTAGTTTGAGAAATAGCCTAGTCAAGTGATGTAACTCTGCATAAACGCGTTATATAGTGCAGACTAAGCACAGTTGTTCAATTTAGAGTTTAAAATGCCTATCTAGCCTAGATATAGTCTATTTAGCCTAGATATAATCTATTTAGCCTAAATATAGGCTATCTAGGCTATTTCTGTTAGTTTATTCTGTATATTCTGTTAGTTTGCCAAAAAACCTGGTCAAGTGATGTAACCCTGCATAAACGTGTTATATAGTGCAGACTATGCACAGTTGTTCAATTTAGGGATTAAAATGCCTATCTAGCCTAGACATAGTGTATTTAGCCTAGATATAGTCTATTTAGCCTAAATATAGGCTATCTAGGCTATTTCTGTTAGTTTATTCTGTATATTGTGTTAGTTTGCCAAAAAGCCTAGTCAAGTGATGTAACTCTGCATAAACGCGTTATATAGTGCAGACTAAGCACAAATGTTCAATTTAGGGTTTAAAATGCCTATCTATCCTAGATATAGTCTATTTAGCCTAAATATAGGCTATCTAGGCTATTCTTCTTCTAGTTTGAGAAATAGCCTAGTCAAGTGGTGTAACTGTGCGTAAACGCGTTATATAGTGCAGACTAAGCACAGTTGTTCAATTTAGAGTTTAAAATGCCTATCTAGCCTAGATTTAGTCTATTTAGCCTAGATATAATCTATTTAGCCTAAATATAGGCTATCTAGGCTATTTCTGTTAGTTTATTCTGTATATTCTGTTAGTTTGCCAAAAAGCCTATTCAAGTGATGTAACTCTGCATAAACGTGTTATATAGTGCAGACTATGCACAGTTGTTCAATTTAGGGATTAAAATGCCTATCTAGCCGAGATATAGTCTATTTAGCCTAAATATAGGCTATCTCGGCTATTCTTCTGCTAGTTTGAGAAATATCCTAGTCAAGTGAGTTAACTCTGCATAAACGCGTTATCTAGCGCAGACTAAGCACAAATGTTCAATTTAGGTTTTAAAATGCCTATCTATCCTAGATATAGTCTATTTAGCCTAGATATAGTCTATTTAGCCTAAATATAGGCTATCTAGGCTATTTCTGTTAGTTTATTCTGTATATTCTGTTAGTTTGCCAAAAAACCTGGTCAAGTGATGTAACTCTGCATAAACGTGTTATATAGTGCTAACTATGCACAGTTGTTCAATTTAGGGATTAAAATGCCTATCTAGCCTAGACATAGTGTATTTAGCCTAGATATAGTCTATTTAGCCTAAATATAGGCTATCTAGGCTATTTCTGTTAGTTTATTCTGTATATTGTGTTAGTTTGCCAAAAAGCCTAGTCAAGTGATGTAACTCTGCATAAACGCGTTATATAGTGCAGACTAAGCACAAATGTTCAATTTAGGGTTTAAAATGCCTATCTAGCCTAGATATAGTCTATTTAGCCTAAATATAGGCTATCTAGGCTATTCTTCTTCTAGTTTGAGAAATAGCCTAGTCAAGTGGTGTAACTGTGCGTAAACGCGTTATATAGTGCAGACTAAGCACAGTTGTTCAATTTAGAGTTTGAAATGCCTATCTAGCCTAGATATAGTCTATTTAGCCTAGATATAATCTATTTAGCCTAAATATAGGCTATCTAGGCTATTTCTGTTAGTTTATTCTGTATATTCTGTTAGTTTGCCAAAAAGCCTATTCAAGTGATGTAACTCTGCATAAACGTGTTATATAGTGCAGACTATGCACAGTTGTTCAATTTAGGGTTTAAAATGCCTATCTAGCCTAGATATAGTCTATTTAGCCTAAATATAGGCTATCTAGGCTATTCTTCTTCTAGTTTGAGAAATAGCCTAGTCAAGTGGTGTAACTGTGCGTAAACGCGTTATATAGTGCAGACTAAGCACAGTTGTTCAATTTAGAGTTTAAAATGCCTATCTAGCCTAGATATAGTCTATTTAGCCTAGATATAATCTATTTAGCCTAAATATAGGCTATCTAGGCTATTTCTGTTAGTTTATTCTGTATATTCTGTTAGTTTGCCAAAAAGCCTAGTCAAGTGATGTAACTCTGCATAAACGCGTTATATTGTGCAGACTAAGCACAAATGTTCAATTTAGGTTTTAAAATGCCTATCTAGCCTAGATATAGTCTATTTAGCCTAAATATAGGCTATCTAGGCTATTTCTGTTAGTTTATTCTGTATATTGTGTTAGTTTGCCAAAAAGCCTAGTCAAGTGATGTAACTCTGCGTAAACGCGTTATATAGTGCAGACTAAGCACAGTTGTTCAATTTAGAGTTTAAAATGCCTATCTAACCTAGATATAGTCTATAGTCTATTTAGCCTAGATATAATCTATTTAGCCTAAATATAGGCTATCTAGGCTATTTCTGTTAGTTTATTCTGTATATTCTGTTAGTTTGCCAAAAAGCCTATTCAAGTGATGTAACTCTGCATAAACGTGTTATATAGTGCAGACTATGCACAGTTGTTCAATTTAGGGATTAAAATGCCTATCTAGCCTAGATATAGTCTATTTAGCCTAAATATAGGCTATCTAGGCTATACTTCTGTTAGTTTGAGAAATAGCCTAGTCAAGTGATGTAACTCTGCATAAACGCGTTATATAGTGCAGACTAAGCACAGTTGTTCAATTTAGAGTTTAAAATGCCTATCTAGCCTAGATATAGTCTATTTAGCCTAGATATAATCTATTTAGCCTAAATATAGGCTATCTAGGCTATTTCTGTTAGTTTATTCTGTATATTGTGTTAGTTTGCCAAAAAGCCTAGTCAAGTGATGTAACTCTGCATAAACGCGTTATATTGTGCAGACTAAGCACAAATGTTCAATTTAGGGTTTAAAATGCCTATCTAGCCTAGATATAGTCTATTTAGCCTAAATATAGGCTATCTAGGCTATTTCTGTTAGTTTATTCTGTATATTGTGTTAGTTTGCCAAAAAGCCTAGTCAAGTGATGTAACTCTGCGTAAACGCGTTATATAGTGCAGACTAAGCACAGTTGTTCAATTTAGAGTTTAAAATGCCTATCTAGCCTAGATATAGTCTATTTAGCCTAGATATAATCTATTTAGCCTAAATATAGGCTATCTAGGCTATTTCTGTTAGTTTATTCTGTATATTCTGTTAGTTTGCCAAAAAGCCTATTCAAGTGATATAACTCTGCATAAACGTGTTATATAGTGCAGACTATGCACAGTTGTTCAATTTAGGGATTAAAATGCCTATCTAGCCTAGATATAGTCTATTTAGCCTAAATATAGGCTATCTAGGCTATACTTCTGTTAGTTTGAGAAATAGCCTAGTCAAGTGATGTAACTCTGCATAAACGCGTTATATAGTGCAGACTAAGCACAGTTGTTCAATTTAGAGTTTAAAATGCCTATCTAGCCTAGATATAGTCTATTTAGCCTAGATATAATCTATTTAGCCTAAATATAGGCTATCTAGGCTATTTCTGTTAGTTTATTCTGTATATTCTGTTAGTTTGCCAAAAAGCCTATTCAAGTGATGTAACTCTGCATAAACGTGTTATATAGTGCAGACTAAGCACAGTTGTTCAATTTAGAGTTTAAAATGCCTATCTAGCCTAGATATAGTCTATTTAGCCTAGATATAATCTATTTAGCCTAAATATAGGCTATCTAGGCTATTTCTGTTAGTTTATTCTGTATATTCTGTTAGTTTGCCAAAAAACCTGGTCAAGTGATGTAACCCTGCATAAACGTGTTATATAGTGCAGACTAAGCACAGTTGTTCAATTTAGGGATTAAAATGCCTATCTAGCCTAGACATAGTGTATTTAGCCTAGATATAGTCTATTTAGCCTAAATATAGGCTATCTAGGCTATTTCTGTTAGTTTATTCTGTATATTGTGTTAGTTTGCCAAAAAGCCTAGTCAAGTGATGTAACTCTGCATAAACGCGTTATATAGTGCAGACTAAGCACAAATGTTCATATTAGGGTTTAAAATGCCTATCTATCCTAGATATAGTCTATTTAGCCTAAATATAGGCTATCTAGGCTATTCTTCTTCTAGTTTGAGAAATAGCCTAGTCAAGTGGTGTAACTGTGCGTAAACGCGTTATATAGTGCAGACTAAGCACAGTTGTTCAATTTAGAGTTTAAAATGC
This sequence comes from Maratus speciosus, assembly GCA_963932465.1. Taxonomy (NCBI): domain Eukaryota; kingdom Metazoa; phylum Arthropoda; class Arachnida; order Araneae; family Salticidae; genus Maratus; species Maratus speciosus. The sequence goes on along the minus strand of CAWVRF010000526.1, from coordinate 74,715 downwards.
CTATCTAGCCTAGATTTAGTCTATTTAGCCTAGATATAATCTATTTAGCCTAAATATAGGCTATCTAGGCTATTTCTGTTAGTTTATTCTGTATATTCTGTTAGTTTGCCAAAAAGCCTATTCAAGTGAAGTAACTCTGCATAAACGCGTTATATAGTGCAGACTAAGCACAAATGTTCAATTTAGAGTTTAAAATGCCTATCTAGCCGAGATATAGTCTATTTAGCCTAAATATAGGCTATCTCGGCTATTCTTTTGCTAGTTTGAGAAATATCCTAGTCAAGTGAGCTAACTCTGCATAAACGCGTTATATAGCGCAGACTAAGCACAAATGTTCAATTTAGGTTTTAAAATGCCTATCTATCCTAGATATAGTCTATTTAGCCTAGATATAGTCTATTTAGACTAAATATAGGCTATCTAGGCTATTTCTGTTAGTTTATTCTGTATATTCTGTTAGTTTGCCAAAAAACCTGGTCAAGTGATGTAACTCTGCATAAACTTGTTATATAGCGAAGACTATGCACAGTTGTTCAATTTAGGGATTAAAATGCCTATCTAGCCTAGATATAGTCTATTTAGCTTAGATATAGTCTATTTAGCCTAAATATAGGCTATCTAGGCTATTTCTGTTAGTTTATTCTGTATATTCTGTTAGTTTGCCAAAAAGCCTATTCAAGTGATGTAACTCTGCATAAACGTGTTATATAGTGCAGACTATGCACAGTTGTTCAATTTAGGGATTAAAATGCCTATCTAGCCTAGATATAGTCTATTTAGCCTAAATATAGGCTATCTAGGCTATACTTCTGTTAGTTTGAGAAATAGCCTAGTCAAGTGATGTAACTCTGCATAAACGCGTTATATAGTGCAGACTAAGCACAGTTGTTCAATTTAGAGTTTAAAATGCCTATCTAGCCTAGATATAGTCTATTTAGCCTAGATATAATCTATTTAGCCTAAATATAGGCTATCTAGGCTATTTCTGTTAGTTTATTCTGTATATTGTGTTAGTTTGCCAAAAAGCCTAGTCAAGTGATGTAACTCTGCATAAACGCGTTATATTGTGCAGACTAAGCACAAATGTTCAATTTAGGGTTTAAAATGCCTATCTAGCCTAGATATAGTCTATTTAGCCTAAATATAGGCTATCTAGGCTATTTCTGTTAGTTTATTCTGTATATTGTGTTAGTTTGCCAAAAAGCCTAGTCAAGTGATGTAACTCTGCGTAAACGCGTTATATAGTGCAGACTAAGCACAGTGTTCAATTTAGAGTTTAAAATGCCTATCTAGCCTAGATATAGTCTATTTAGCCTAGATATAATCTATTTAGCCTAAATATAGGCTATCTAGGCTATTTCTGTTAGTTTATTCTGTATATTCTGTTAGTTTGCCAAAAAGCCTATTCAAGTGATGTAACTCTGCATAAACGTGTTATATAGTGCAGACTATGCACAGTTGTTCAATTTAGGATTAAAATGCCTATCTAGCCGAGATATAGTCTATTTAGCCTAAATATAGGCTATCTCGGCTATTCTTTCTGCTAGTTTGAGAAATATCCTAGTCAAGTGAGTTAACTCTGCATAAACGCGTTATCTAGCGCAGACTAAGCACAAATGTTCAATTTAGGTTTTAAAATGCCTATCTATCCTAGATATAGTCTATTTAGCCTAGATATAGTCTATTTAGCCTAAATATAGGCTATCTAGGCTATTTCTGTCAGTTTATTCTGTATATTCTGTTAGTTTGCCAAAAACCTGGTCAAGTGATGTAACTCTGCATAAACGTGTTATATAGTGCAGACTATGCACAGTTGTTCAATTTAGGGATTAAAATGCCTATCTAGCCTAGACATAGTGTATTTAGCCTAGATATAGTCTATTTAGCCTAAATATAGGCTATCTAGGCTATTTCTGTTAGTTTATTCTGTATATTGTGTTAGTTTGCCAAAAAGCCTAGTCAAGTGATGTAACTCTGCATAAACGCGTTATATAGTGCAGACTAAGCACAAATGTTCAATTTAGGGTTTAAAATGCCTATCTAGCCTAGATATAGTCTATTTAGCCTAAATATAGGCTATCTAGGCTATTCTTCTTCTAGTTTGAGAAATAGCCTAGTCAAGTGGTTGTAACTGTGCGTAAACGCGTTATATAGTGCAGACTAAGCACAGTTGTTCAATTTAGAGTTTAAAATGCCTATCTAGCCTAGATATAGTCTATTTAGCCTAGATATAATCTATTTAGCCTAAATATAGGCTATCTAGGCTATTTCTGTTAGTTTATTCTGTATATTCTGTTAGTTTGCCAAAAAGCCTATTCAAGTGATGTAACTCTGCATAAACGTGTTATATAGTGCAGACTATGCACAATTGTTCAATTTAGGGATTAAAATGCCTATCTAGCCGAGATATAGTCTATTTAGCCTAAATATAGGCTATCTCGGCTATTCTTCTGCTAGTTTGAGAAATATCCTAGTCAAGTGAGTTAACTCTGCATAAACGCGTTATCTAGCGCAGACTAAGCACAAATGTTCAATTTAGGTTTTAAAATGCCTATCTATCCTAGATATAGTCTATTTAGCCTAGATATAGTCTATTTAGCCTAAATATAGGCTATCTAGGCTATTTCTGTCAGTTTATTCTGTATATTCTGTTAGTTTGCCAAAAAACCTGGTCAAGTGATGTAACTCTGCATAAACGTGTTATATAGTGCAGACTATGCACAGTTGTTCAATTTAGGGATTTAAAATGCCTATCTAGCCTAGACATAGTGTATTTAGCCTAGATATAGTCTATTTAGCCTAAATATAGGCTATCTAGGCTATTTCTGTTAGTTTATTCTGTATATTGTGTTAGTTTGCCAAAAAGCCTAGTCAAGTGATGTAACTCTGCATAAACGCGTTATATAGTGCAGACTAAGCACAAATGTTCAATTTAGGGTTTAAAATGCCTATCTAGCCTAGATATAGTCTATTTAGCCTAAATATAGGCTATCTAGGCTATTCTTCTTCTAGTTTGAGAAATAGCCTAGTCAAGTGGTGTAACTGTGCGTAAACGCGTTATATAGTGCAGACTAAGCACAGTTGTTCAATTTAGAGTTTAAAATGCCTATCTAGCCTAGATATAGTCTATTTAGCCTAGATATAATCTATTTAGCCTAAATATAAGCTATCTAGGCTATTTCTGTTAGTTTATTCTGTATATTCTGTTAGTTTGCCAAAAAGCCTAGTCAAGTGATGTAACTCTGCATAAACGCGTTATATTGTGCAGACTAAGCACAAATGTTCAATTTAGGTTTTAAAATGCCTATCTAGCCTAGATATAGTCTATTTAGCCTAAATATAGGCTATCTAGGCTATTTCTGTTAGTTTATTCTGTATATTGTGTTAGTTTGCCAAAAAGCCTAGTCAAAGTGATGTAACTCTGCGTAAACGCGTTATATAGTGCAGACTAAGCACAGTTGTTCAATTTAGAGTTTAAAATGCCTATCTAGCCTAGATATAGTCTATTTAGCCTAGATATAATCTATTTAGCCTAAATATAGGCTATCTAGGCTATTTCTGTTAGTTTATTCTGTATATTCTGTTAGTTTGCCAAAAAGCCTATTCAAGTGATGTAACTCTGCATAAACGTGTTATATAGTGCAGACTATGCACAGTTGTTCAATTTAGGGATTAAAATGCCTATCTAGCCTAGATATAGTCTATTTAGCCTAAATATAGGCTATCTAGGCTATACTTCTGTTAGTTTGAGAAATAGCCTAGTCAAGTGATGTAACTCTGCATAAACGCGTTATATAGTGCAGACTAAGCACAGTTGTTCAATTTAGAGTTTAAAATGCCTATCTAGCCTAGATATAGTCTATTTAGCCTAGATATAATCTATTTAGCCTAAATATAGGCTATCTAGGCTATTTCTGTTAGTTTATTCTGTATATTGTGTTAGTTTGCCAAAAAGCCTAGTCAAGTGATGTAACTCTGCATAAACGCGTTATATTGTGCAGACTAAGCACAAATGTTCAATTTAGGGTTTAAAATGCCTATCTAGCCTAGATATAGTCTATTTAGCCTAAATATAGGCTATCTAGGCTATTTCTGTTAGTTTATTCTGTATATTGTGTTAGTTTGCCAAAAAGCCTAGTCAAGTGATGTAACTCTGCGTAAACGCGTTATATAGTGCAGACTAAGCACAGTTGTTCAATTTAGAGTTTAAAATGCCTATCTAGCCTAGATATAGTCTATTTAGCCTAGATATAATCTATTTAGCCTAAATATAGGCTATCTAGGCTATTTCTGTTAGTTTATTCTGTATATTCTGTTAGTTTGCCAAAAAGCCTATTCAAGTGATATAACTCTGCATAAACGTGTTATATAGTGCAGACTATGCACAGTTGTTCCATTTAGGGATTAAAATGCCTATCTAGCCTAGATATAGTCTATTTAGCCTAAATATAGGCTATCTAGGCTATACTTCTGTTAGTTTGAGAAATAGCCTAGTCAAGTGATGTAACTCTGCATAAACGCGTTATATAGTGCAGACTAAGCACAGTTGTTCAATTTAGAGTTTAAAATGCCTATCTAGCCTAGATATAGTCTATTTAGCCTAGATATAATCTATTTAGCCTAAATATAGGCTATCTAGGCTATTTCTGTTAGTTTATTCTGTATATTCTGTTAGTTTGCCAAAAAGCCTATTCAAGTGATGTAACTCTGCATAAACGTGTTATATAGTGCAGACTAAGCACAGTTGTTCAATTTAGAGTTTAAAATGCCTATCTAGCCTAGATATAGTCTATTTAGCCTAGATATAATCTATTTAGCCTAAATATAGGCTATCTAGGCTATTTCTGTTAGTTTATTCTGTATATTCTGTTAGTTTGCCAAAAAACCTGGTCAAGTGATGTAACCCTGCATAAACGTGTTATATAGTGCAGACTATGCACAGTTGTTCAATTTAGGGATTAAAATGCCTATCTAGCCTAGATATAGTCTATTTAGCCTAGATATAATCTATTTAGCCTAAATATAGGCTATCTAGGCTATTTCTGTTAGTTTATTCTGTATATTCTGTTAGTTTGCCAAAAAACCTGGTCAAGTGATGTAACCCTGCATAAACGTGTTATATAGTGCAGACTAAGCACAGTTGTTCAATTTAGGGTTTAAAATGCCTATCTAGCCGAAATATAGTCTATTTAGCCTAGATATAGTCTATTTAGCCTAAATATAGGCTATCTAGGCTATTTCTGTTAGTTTATTCTGTATATTTTGTTAGTTTGCCAAAAAGCCTGGTCAAGTGATGTACAGTATGTAATGTGATAGATATAGTCTATTTAGCCTAAATATAGGCTATCTAGGCTATTTCTGTTAGTTTATTCTGTATATTCTGTTAGTTTGCCAAAAAGCCTAGTCAAGTGATGTAACTCCGCATAAACGTGTTATATAGTGCAGACTAAGAACAGTTGTTCAATTTAGGAATTAAAATGCCTATCTAGCCTAGATATAGTCTATTTAGCCTAAATATAGGCTATCTCAGCTATTCTTCTGTTAGTTTGAGAAATAGTCTAGTCAAGTGATGTAACTCTGCGTAAACGCGTTATATAGTGCAGACTAAGCACAGTTGTTCAATTTAGGGTTTAAAATGCCTATCTAGCCGAGATATAGCCTATTTAGCCTAAATATAGGCTATCTCGGCTATTCTTCTGCTAGTTTGAGAAATATCCTAGTCAAGTGAGTTATCTCTGCATAAACGCGTTATATAGTGCAGACTAAGCACAGTTGTTCAATTTAGGGTTTAAAATGCCTATCTAGCCTAGATATAGTCTATTTAGCCTAGATATAGTCTATTTAGCCTAAATATAGGCTATCTAGGCTATTTCTATTAGTTTATTCTGTATATTCTGTTAGTTTGCCAAAAAGCCTGGTCAAGTGATGTAACTCTGCATAAAAGTGCAGACTAAGCACAGTTGTTCAATTTAGGGATTAAAATGCCTATCTAGCCTAGATATAGTCTATTTAGCCTAAATATAGGCTATCTAGGCAGTTTGAGAAATAGCCTATTCAAGTGATGTAACTCTGCGTAAACGCGTTAGACTTACGCAGTAAGTCTAACGCGTAAGTAACTAACTGCGTAAGTCTCTGCGTAAACGCGTTAGACTTACGCAGTTACTGCGTAAACGCGTATAGTGCAGACTAAGCACAGTTGTTCAATTTAGAGTTTAAAATGCCTATCTAGCCTAGATATAGTCTATTTAGCCTAGATATAATCTATTTAGCCTAAATATAGGCTATCTAGGCTATTTCTGTTAGTTTATTCTGTATATTCTGTTAGTTTGCCAAAAAGCCTATTCAAGTGATGTAACTCTGCATAAACGTGTTATATAGTGCAGACTATGCACAGTTGTTCAATTTAGGGATTAAAATGCCTATCTAGCCTAGATATAGTCTATTTAGCCTAAATATAGGCTATCTAGGCTATACTTCTGTTAGTTTGAGAAATAGCCTAGTCAAGTGATGTAACTCTGCATAAACGCGTTATATAGTGCAGACTAAGCACAGTTGTTCAATTTAGAGTTTAAAATGCCTATCTAGCCTAGATATAGTCTATTTAGCCTAGATATAATCTATTTAGCCTAAATATAGGCTATCTAGGCTATTTCTGTTAGTTTATTCTGTATATTGTGTTAGTTTGCCAAAAAGCCTAGTCAAGTGATGTAACTCTGCATAAACGCGTTATATTGTGCAGACTAAGCACAAATGTTCAATTTAGGGTTTAAAATGCCTATCTAGCCTAGATATAGTCTATTTAGCCTAAATATAGGCTATCTAGGCTATTTCTGTTAGTTTATTCTGTATATTGTGTTAGTTTGCCAAAAAGCCTAGTCAAGTGATGTAACTCTGCGTAAACGCGTTATATAGTGCAGACTAAGCACAGTTGTTCAATTTAGAGTTTAAAATGCCTATCTAGCCTAGATATAGTCTATTTAGCCTAGATATAATCTATTTAGCCTAAATATAGGCTATCTAGGCTATTTCTGTTAGTTTATTCTGTATATTCTGTTAGTTTGCCAAAAAGCCTATTCAAGTGATATAACTCTGCATAAACGTGTTATATAGTGCAGACTATGCACAGTTGTTCAATTTAGGGATTAAAATGCCTATCTAGCCTAGATATAGTCTATTTAGCCTAAATATAGGCTATCTAGGCTATACTTCTGTTAGTTTGAGAAATAGCCTAGTCAAGTGATGTAACTCTGCATAAACGCGTTATATAGTGCAGACTAAGCACAGTTGTTCAATTTAGAGTTTAAAATGCCTATCTAGCCTAGATATAGTCTATTTAGCCTAGATATAATCTATTTAGCCTAAATATAGGCTATCTAGGCTATTTCTGTTAGTTTATTCTGTATATTCTGTTAGTTTGCCAAAAAGCCTATTCAAGTGATGTAACTCTGCATAAACGTGTTATATAGTGCAGACTAAGCACAGTTGTTCAATTTAGAGTTTAAAATGCCTATCTAGCCTAGATATAGTCTATTTAGCCTAGATATAATCTATTTAGCCTAAATATAGGCTATCTAGGCTATTTCTGTTAGTTTATTCTGTATATTCTGTTAGTTTGCCAAAAAACCTGGTCAAGTGATGTAACCCTGCATAAACGTGTTATATAGTGCAGACTATGCACAGTTGTTCAATTTAGGGATTAAAATGCCTATCTAGCCTAGACATAGTGTATTTAGCCTAGATATAGTCTATTTAGCCTAAATATAGGCTATCTAGGCTATTTCTGTTAGTTTATTCTGTATATTGTGTTAGTTTGCCAAAAAGCCTAGTCAAGTGATGTAACTCTGCATAAACGCGTTATATAGTGCAGACTAAGCACAAATGTTCAATTTAGGGTTTAAAATGCCTATCTATCCTAGATATAGTCTATTTAGCCTAAATATAGGCTATCTAGGCTATTCTTCTTCTAGTTTGAGAAATAGCCTAGTCAAGTGGTGTAACTGTGCGTAAACGCGTTATATAGTGCAGACTAAGCACAGTTGTTCAATTTAGAGTTTAAAATGCCTATCTAGCCTAGATTTAGTCTATTTAGCCTAGATATAATCTATTTAGCCTAAATATAGGCTATCTAGGCTATTTCTGTTAGTTTATTCTGTATATTCTGTTAGTTTGCCAAAAAGCCTATTCAAGTGAAGTAACTCTGCATAAACGCGTTATATAGCGCAGACTAAGCACAAATGTTCAATTTAGGTTTTAAAATGCCTATCTATCCTAGATATAGTCTATTTAGCCTAGATATAGTCTATTTAGACTAAATATAGGCTATCTAGGCTATTTCTGTTAGTTTATTCTGTATATTCTGTTAGTTTGCCAAAAAACCTGGTCAAGTGATGTAACTCTGCATAAACTTGTTATATAGCGAAGACTATGCACAGTTGTTCAATTTAGGGATTAAAATGCCTATCTAGCCTAGATATAGTCTATTTAGCTTAGATATAGTCTATTTAGCCTAAATATAGGCTATCTAGGCTATTTCTGTTAGTTTATTCTGTATATTCTGTTAGTTTGCCAAAAAGCCTATTCAAGTGATGTAACTCTGCATAAACGTGTTATATAGTGCAGACTATGCACAGTTGTTCAATTTAGGGATTAAAATGCCTATCTAGCCTAGATATAGTCTATTTAGCCTAAATATAGGCTATCTAGGCTATACTTCTGTTAGTTTGAGAAATAGCCTAGTCAAGTGATGTAACTCTGCATAAACGCGTTATATAGTGCAGACTAAGCACAGTTGTTCAATTTAGAGTTTAAAATGCCTATCTAGCCTAGATATAGTCTATTTAGCCTAGATATAATCTATTTAGCCTAAATATAGGCTATCTAGGCTATTTCTGTTAGTTTATTCTGTATATTCTGTTAGTTTGCCAAAAAGCCTAGTCAAGTGATGTAACTCTGCATAAACGCGTTATATTGTGCAGACTAAGCACAAATGTTCAATTTAGGGTTTAAAATGCCTATCTAGCCTAGATATAGTCTATTTAGCCTAAATATAGGCTATCTAGGCTATTTCTGTTAGTTTATTCTGTATATTGTGTTAGTTTGCCAAAAAGCCTAGTCAAGTGATGTAACTCTGCGTAAACGCGTTATATAGTGCAGACTAAGCACAGTTGTTCAATTTAGAGTTTAAAATGCCTATCTAGCCTAGATATAGTCTATTTAGCCTAGATATAATCTATTTAGCCTAAATATAGGCTATCTAGGCTATTTCTGTTAGTTTATTCTGTATATTCTGTTAGTTTGCCAAAAAGCCTATTCAAGTGATGTAACTCTGCATAAACGTGTTATATAGTGCAGACTATGCACAGTTGTTCAATTTAGGGATTAAAATGCCTATCTAGCCGAGATATAGTCTATTTAGCCTAAATATAGGCTATCTCGGCTATTCTTCTGCTAGTTTGAGAAATATCCTAGTCAAGTGAGTTAACTCTGCATAAACGCGTTATCTAGCGCAGACTAAGCACAAATGTTCAATTTAGGTTTTAAAATGCCTATCTATCCTAGATATAGTCTATTTAGCCTAGATATAGTCTATTTAGCCTAAATATGGGCTATCTAGGCTATTTCTGTTAGTTTATTCTGTATATTCTGTTAGTTTGCCAAAAAACCTGGTCAAGTGATGTAACTCTGCATAAACGTGTTATATAGTGCAGACTATGCACAGTTGTTCAATTTAGGGATTAAAATGCCTATCTAGCCTAGACATAGTGTATTTAGCCTAGATATAGTCTATTTAGCCTAAATATAGGCTATCTAGGCTATTTCTGTTAGTTTATTCTGTATATTGTGTTAGTTTGCCAAAAAGCCTAGTCAAGTGATGTAACTCTGCATAAACGCGTTATATAGTGCAGACTAAGCACAAATGTTCAATTTAGGGTTTAAAATGCCTATCTAGCCTAGATATAGTCTATTTAGCCTAAATATAGGCTATCTAGGCTATTCTTCTTCTAGTTTGAGAAATAGCCTAGTCAAGTGGTGTAACTGTGCGTAAACGCGTTATATAGTGCAGACTAAGCACAGTTGTTCAATTTAGAGTTTAAAATGCCTATCTAGCCTAGATATAGTCTATTTAGCCTAGATATAATCTATTTAGCCTAAATATAGGCTATCTAGGCTATTTCTGTTAGTTTATTCTGTATATTCTGTTAGTTTGCCAAAAAGCCTATTCAAGTGATGTAACTCTGCATAAACGTGTTATATAGTGCAGACTATGCACAGTTGTTCAATTTAGGGATTAAAATGCCTATCTAGCCGAGATATAGTCTATTTAGCCTAAATATAGGCTATCTCGGCTATTCTTCTGCTAGTTTGAGAAATATCCTAGTCAAGTGAGTTAACTCTGCATAAACGCGTTATCTAGCGCAGACTAAGCACAAATGTTCAATTTAGGTTTTAAAATGCCTATCTATCCTAGATATAGTCTATTTAGCCTAGATATAGTCTATTTAGCCTAAATATAGGCTATCTAGGCTATTTCTGTCAGTTTATTCTGTATATTCTGTTAGTTTGCCAAAAAACCTGGTCAAGTGATGTAACTCTGCATAAACGTGTTATATAGTGCAGACTATGCACAGTTGTTCAATTTAGGGATTAAAATGCCTATCTAGCCTAGACATAGTGTATTTAGCCTAGATATAGTCTATTTAGCCTAAATATAGGCTATCTAGGCTATTTCTGTTAGTTTATTCTGTATATTGTGTTAGTTTGCCAAAAAGCCTAGTCAAGTGATGTAACTCTGCATAAACGCGTTATATAGTGCAGACTAAGCACAAATGTTCAATTTAGGGTTTAAAATGCCTATCTAGCCTAGATATAGTCTATTTAGCCTAAATATAGGCTATCTAGGCTATTCTTCTTCTAGTTTGAGAAATAGCCTAGTCAAGTGGTGTAACTGTGCGTAAACGCGTTATATAGTGCAGACTAAGCACAGTTGTTCAATTTAGAGTTTAAAATGCCTATCTAGCCTAGATATAGTCTATTTAGCCTAGATATAATCTATTTAGCCTAAATATAAGCTATCTAGGCTATTTCTGTTAGTTTATTCTGTATATTCTGTTAGTTTGCCAAAAAGCCTAGTCAAGTGATGTAACTCTGCATAAACGCGTTATATTGTGCAGACTAAGCACAAATGTTCAATTTAGGTTTTAAAATGCCTATCTAGCCTAGATATAGTCTATTTAGCCTAAATATAGGCTATCTAGGCTATTTCTGTTAGTTTATTCTGTATATTGTGTTAGTTTGCCAAAAAGCCTAGTCAAGTGATGTAACTCTGCGTAAACGCGTTATATAGTGCAGACTAAGCACAGTTGTTCAATTTAGAGTTTAAAATGCCTATCTAGCCTAGATATAGTCTATTTAGCCTAGATATAATCTATTTAGCCTAAATATAGGCTATCTAGGCTATTTCTGTTAGTTTATTCTGTATATTCTGTTAGTTTGCCAAAAAGCCTATTCAAGTGATGTAACTCTGCATAAACGTGTTATATAGTGCAGACTATGCACAGTTGTTCAATTTAGGGATTAAAATGCCTATCTAGCCTAGATATAGTCTATTTAGCCTAAATATAGGCTATCTAGGCTATACTTCTGTTAGTTTGAGAAATAGCCTAGTCAAGTGATGTAACTCTGCATAAACGCGTTATATAGTGCAGACTAAGCACAGTTGTTCAATTTAGAGTTTAAAATGCCTATCTAGCCTAGATATAGTCTATTTAGCCTAGATATAATCTATTTAGCCTAAATATAGGCTATCTAGGCTATTTCTGTTAGTTTATTCTGTATATTGTGTTAGTTTGCCAAAAAGCCTAGTCAAGTGATGTAACTCTGCATAAACGCGTTATATTGTGCAGACTAAGCACAAATGTTCAATTTAGGGTTTAAAATGCCTATCTAGCCTAGATATAGTCTATTTAGCCTAAATATAGGCTATCTAGGCTATTTCTGTTAGTTTATTCTGTATATTGTGTTAGTTTGCCAAAAAGCCTAGTCAAGTGATGTAACTCTGCGTAAACGCGTTATATAGTGCAGACTAAGCACAGTTGTTCAATTTAGAGTTTAAAATGCCTATCTAGCCTAGATATAGTCTATTTAGCCTAGATATAATCTATTTAGCCTAAATATAGGCTATCTAGGCTATTTCTGTTAGTTTATTCTGTATATTCTGTTAGTTTGCCAAAAAGCCTATTCAAGTGATATAACTCTGCATAAACGTGTTATATAGTGCAGACTATGCACAGTTGTTCAATTTAGGGATTAAAATGCCTATCTAGCCTAGATATAGTCTATTTAGCCTAAATATAGGCTATCTAGGCTATACTTCTGTTAGTTTGAGAAATAGCCTAGTCAAGTGATGTAACTCTGCATAAACGCGTTATATAGTGCAGACTAAGCACAGTTGTTCAATTTAGAGTTTAAAATGCCTATCTAGCCTAGATATAGTCTATTTAGCCTAGATATAATCTATTTAGCCTAAATATAGGCTATCTAGGCTATTTCTGTTAGTTTATTCTGTATATTCTGTTAGTTTGCCAAAAAGCCTATTCAAGTGATGTAACTCTGCATAAACGTGTTATATAGTGCAGACTAAGCACAGTTGTTCAATTTAGAGTTTAAAATGCCTATCTAGCCTAGATATAGTCTATTTAGCCTAGATATAATCTATTTAGCCTAAATATAGGCTATCTAGGCTATTTCTGTTAGTTTATTCTGTATATTCTGTTAGTTTGCCAAAAAACCTGGTCAAGTGATGTAACCCTGCATAAACGTGTTATATAGTGCAGACTATGCACAGTTGTTCAATTTAGGGATTAAAATGCCTATCTAGCCTAGACATAGTGTATTTAGCCTAGATATAGTCTATTTAGCCTAAATATAGGCTATCTAGGCTATTTCTGTTAGTTTATTCTGTATATTGTGTTAGTTTGCCAAAAAGCCTAGTCAAGTGATGTAACTCTGCATAAACGCGTTATACAGTGCAGACTAAGCACAGTTGTTCAATTTAGGGTTTAAAATGCCTATCTAGCCGAAATATAGTCTATTTAGCCTAGATATAGTCTATTTAGCCTAAATATAGGCTATCTAGGCTATTTCTGTTAGTTTATTCTGTATATTCTGTTAGTTTGCCAAAAAGCCTAGTCAAGTGATGTAACTCCGCATAAACGTGTTATATAGTGCAGACTAAGAACAGTTGTTCAATTTAGGAATTAAAATGCCTATCTAGCCTAGATATAGTCTATTTAGCCTAAATATAGGCTATCTCAGCTATTCTTCTGTTAGTTTGAGAAATAGTCTAGTCAAGTGATGTAACTCTGCGTAAACGCCTTATATAGTGCAGACTAAGCACAGTTGTTCAATTTAGGGTTTAAAATGCCTATCTAGCCGAGATATAGCCTATTTAGCCTAAATATAGGCTATCTCGGCTATTCTTCTGCTAGTTTGAGAAATATCCTACTCAAGTGAGTTATCTCTGCATAAACGCGTTATATAGTGCAGACTAAGCACAGTTGTTCAATTTAGGGTTTAAAATGCCTATCTAGCCTAGATATAGTCTATTTAGCCTAGATATAGTCTATTTAGCCTAAATATAGGCTATCTAGGCTATTTCTATTAGTTTATTCTGTATATTCTGTTAGTTTGCCAAAAAGCCTGGTCAAGTGATGTAACTCTGCATAAAAGGGCAGACTAAGCACAGTTGTTCAATTTAGGGATTAAAATGCCTATCTAGCCTAGATATAGTCTATTTAGCCTAAATATAGGATATCTAGGCAGTTTCAGAAATAGCCTATTCAAGTGATGTAACTCTGCGTAAACGCGTTAGACTTACGCAGTAAGTCTAACGCGTAAGTAACTAACTGCGTAAGTCTCTGCGTAAACGCGTTAGACTTACGCAGTTACTGCGTAAACGCGTATAGTGCAGACTAAGCACAGTTGTTCAATTTAGAGTTTAAAATGCCTATCTAGCATAGATATAGTCTATTTAGCCTAGATATAGTCTATTTAGCCTAAATATAGGGTATCTAGGCTATTTCTGTTAGTTTATTCTGTATATTCTGTTAGTTTGCCAAATAGCCTAGTCAAGAGAGGTAACTCTGCATAAACGCGTTATATAGTGCAGACTAAGCACAGTTGTTAAATTTAGGGTTTAAAATGCCTATCTAGCCTAGATATAGTCTATTTAGCCTAGATATAGTCTATTTAGCCTAACTATAGGCTATCTAGGCTATTTCTGTTAGTTTATTCTGTATATTCTGTTAGTTTGCCAAAAAGCCTAGTCAAGAGATGTAACTCTGCATAAACGCGTTATATAGTGCAGACTAAGCACAGTTGTTCAATTTAGGGTTTAAAATGCCTATCTAGCCTAGATATAGTCTATTTAGCCTAAATATAGGCTATCTAGGCTATTCTTCTGTTCGTTTGAGAAATAGCCTAATCAAGTGATGTAACTCTGCGTAAACGCGTTATATAGTGCAGACTAAGCACAGTTGTTCAATTTAGAGTTTAAAATGCCTATCTAGCCTAGATATAGTCTATTTAGCTTGATATAGTCTATTTAGCCTAAATATAGGCTATCTAGGCTATTTCTGTTAGTTTATTCTGTATATTCTGTTAGTTTGCCAAAAAGCCTAGTCAAGTGATGTAACTCTGCATAAACGCGTTATATAGTGCAGACTAAGCACAGTTGTTCAATTTAGGGTTTAAAATGCCTATCTAGCCTAGATATAGTCTATTTAGCCTAAATATAGGCTATCTAGGCTATTCTTCTGTTAGTTTGCCAAATAGCCTAGTCAAGATATGTAACTCTGCATAAACGCGTTACATAGTGCACACTAAGCACAGTTTTTCAATTTAGGATTTAAAATGCCTATATAGCCTAGATATAGTCTATTTAGCCTAAATATAGGCTATCTAGGCTATTCTTCTGTTAGTTTGCCAAATAGCCTAGTCAAGTGATGTAACTCTGCATAAACACGTTATATAGTGCAGACTAAGCACAGTTGTTCAATTTAGGGTTGAAACAGCCTGTCTAAGCTAGATATAGTCTATTTTGCCTAAATATAGGCTATCTCGGCTATTCTTCTGCTAGTGTGAGAAATAGCCTAGTCAAGTGATGTAACTCTGCGTAAACAAGTTATATAGTGCAGATTAAACACAGTTGTTCAATTTAGGGTTGAAACAGCCTGTCTAGCCTAGATATAGTCTATTTAGCCTAAATATAGGCTATCTAGGCTATTCTTCTGTTAGTTTGCCAAATAGCCTAGTCAAGATATGTAACTCTGCATAAACGCGTTATATAGTGCAGACTAAGCACAGTTGTTCAATTTAGGGTTTAAAATGCATATCTAGCCTAGATATAGTCTATTTAGCCTAAATATAGGCTATCTAGGCTATTCTTCTGTTAGTTTGCCAAATAGCCTAGTCAAGATATGTAACTCTGCATAAACGCGTTACATAGTGCACACTAAGCACAGTTGTTCAATTTAGGATTTAAGATGCCTATCTAGCCTAGATATAGTCTATTTAGCCTAAATATAGGCTATCTAGGCTATTCTTCTGTTAGTTTGCCAAATAGCCTAGTCAAGTGATGTAACTCTGCATAAACGCATTATATAGTGCAGACTAAGCACAGTTGTTCAATTTAGGGTTGAAACAGCCTGTCTAAGCTAGACATAGTCTATTTAGCCTAAATATAGGCTATCTCGGCTACTCTTCTGCTAGTTTGAGAAATAGCCTAGTCAAGTGTGTTAAATCTGCATAAACGCGTTATATAGTGCAGACTAAGCACAGTTCTTCAATTTAGGGTTTAAAATGCCTATCTAGCCTAGATATAGTCTATTTAGCCCAAATATAGGCTATCTAGGCTATTCTTCTGTTAGTTTGCCAAATAGCCTAGTCAAGTGATGTAACTCTGCATAAACACGTTATATAGTGCAGACTAAGCACAGTTGTTCAATTTAGGGTTGAAACAGCCTGTCTAAGCTAGATATAGTCTATCTAGCCTAAATATAGGCTATCTCGGCTATTCTTCTGCTAGTGTGAGAAATAGTTTAGTCAAGTGATGTAACTCTGGGTAAACAAGCTATATAGTGCAGACTAAACACAGTTGTTCAGGTTGAAACAGCCTGTCTAGCCTAGATATAGTCTATTTAGCCTAAATATAGGCTATCTAGGCTATTCTTCTGTTAGTTTGCCAAATAGCCTAGTCAAGTTATGTAACTCTGCATAAACGCGTTATATAGTGCAGGCTAAGCACAGATGTTCAATTTAGGGTTGAAACAGCCTGTCAAGCCTAGATATAGTCTATTTAGCCTAAATATAGGCTATCTCGGCTATTCTTCTGCTAGTTTGCGTAATAGCCTAGTCAAGTGACTTAACTATGCATAAACGCGTTATATAGCGCAGACTAAGCACAGTTGTTCAATTTAGGGTTTAAAATGCCTATCTAACCTAGATATAGTCTAATAAGCCTAGATATAGTCTATTTAGCCTAAATATAGGCTATCTAGGCTATTTCTGTTAGTTTATTCTGTATATTCTGTTAGTTTGCCAAATAGCCTAGTCAAGTGATGTAACTCTGCATAAACGCGTTATGTAGTGCAGGCTAAGCACAGTTGTTCAATTTAGGGTTGAAACAGCCTGTGTAGCCTAGATATAGTCTATTTAGCCTAAATATAGGCTATCTCGGCTATTCTTCTGCTAGTTTGAGAAATAGCCTAGTCAAGTGAGTTAACTCTGCATAAACGCGTTATGTAGTGCAGACTAAGCACAGTTGTTCAGATTAGGGTTGAAAAAGCCTGTCTAGCCTAGGTATAGTCTATTTAGCCTAAATATAGGCTATCTAGGCTACTCTTGTTGTTGTTGGCCAAATAGGCTAGTCAAGTGATGTAACTCTGCATAAACGCGTTATATAGTGCAGACTAAGCACAGTTGTTCTATTTAGGGTTGAAACAGCCTGTCTAGCCTAGATATAGTCTATTTAGCCTAAAGATAGGCTATCTCGGCTATTCTTCTGCTAGTTTGAGAAATAGCCTAGTCAAGTGAGTTAACTATGCATAAACGCGTTATACAGTGCAGACTAAGCACAGTTGTTCAATTTAGGGTTTAAAATGCCTATCTAGCCTAGATATAGTCTATTTAGCCTAAATATAGGCTATCTAGGCTATTCTTCTGTTAGTTTGCCAAATAGTCTAGTCAAGTGATGTAACTCTGCATAAACACGTTATATAGTGCAGACTAAGCACAGTTGGTCATTTTAGGGTTGAAAAAGCCTGTCTAGCCCAGATATAGTCTATTTAGCCTAAATATAGGCTATCTCGGCTATTCTTCTGCTAGTTTGAGAAATAGCCTAGTCAAGTGAGTTAACTCGGCATAAACGCTTTATATAGTGCAGACTAAGTTGTTCAATTTAGGGTTTGAAATGCCCCTCTAGCCTAGATATAGTCTATTTAGCCTAAATATAGGCTATCTAGGCTATTCTTCTGTTAGTTTGCCAAATAGCCTAGTCAAGTGATGTAACTCTGCATAAACGCGTTATATAGTGCAGACTAAGCACAGTTGTTCAATTTAGGGTTGAAACAGCCTGTGTAGCCTAGATATAGTCTATTTAGCCTAAATATAGGCTAGCTCGGCTATTCTTCTGCGAGTTTGAGAAATAGCCTAGTCAAGTGGGTTAACTCTGCATAAACGCGTTATATAGTGCAGGCTAAGCACAGTTGTTCAATTTAGGGTTTAAAATGCCTATCTAGCCTAGATATAGTCTATTTAGCCTAGATATAGTCTATTTAGCCTAAATATAGGCTATCTAGTCTATTTCTGTTAGTTTATTCTGTATATTCTGTTAGCTTGCCAAATAGCCTAGTCAAGTGGGTTAACTCTGCATAAACGCGTTATATAGTGCAGACTAAGCACAGTTGCTCAATTTAGGGTTTAAAACGCCTATCTAGCCGAGATATAGTCTATTTAGCCTAAATATAGGCTATCTTGGCTATTCTTCTGTTAGTTTGCCAAATAGATATGTAACTCTGCATAAACGCGTTACATAGTGCACACTAAGCACAGTTGTTCAATTTAGGGTTTAAAATGCCTATCTAGCCTAGATATAGTCTAATTAGCCTAAATATAGGCTATCTAGGCTATTCTTCTGTTAGTTTGCCAAATAGCCTAGTCAAGTGATGTAACTCTGCATAAACGCATTATATAATGCAGACTAAGGACAGTTGTTCAATTTAGGGTTGAAACAGCCTGTCTAGCCTAGATATAGTCTATTTAGCCTAAATATAGGCTATCTCAGCTACTCTTCTGCTAGTTTGAGAAATAGCCTAGTCAAGTGTGTTAAATCTGCATAAACGCGTTATATAGTGCAGACTAAGCACAGTTCTTCAATTTAGGCTTGAAACAGCCTGTCTAAGCTAGATATAGTCTATTTAGCCTAAATATAGGCTATCTCGGCTATTCTTCTGCTAGTGTGAGAAATAGCCTAGTCAAGTGATGTAACTCTGCGTAAACACGTTATATAGTGCAGACTAAGCACAGTTGTTCAATTTAGGGTTTAAAATGCCTACCTAGCCTAGATATAGTCTATTTAGCCTAGATATAGTCTATTTAGCCTAAATATAGGCTATCTAGGCTATTTCTGTTAGTTTATTCTGTATAACGCAGTAATTATCCCAGTAATAATTAAAAATGTGCTCAAATGTTGGTCGCTTAAATATCAAACGGTGCTGAAATGCAAAAAACAATCACAGTGTTTTTCACAACACTGCGTTTCACAGCGAATCACAGTGAATCGCAGTGCGAATCACAGTGTTTTTCACAAACATCTCCAAGATGTTTTCTAAAACTCCAAAACGATTTGGTCTACACGCAGTAACTACCGCGTCTAGTATAAATAGTGTCGAAATCAGTATCCCAGTAATTCCTAAAAATGTGCTAAAATGTTGGTCCCTTAAATATCAAACGATGCTGAAATGCAAAAAACCTATCACAGTGACATCTGGGAGATATTTTCTAAAACGCGAAGACTATATTGTCTACAGCGCCGAGAAGATACAGTGTGGAAAACGGCTACAAAATAGTGATAAACTATTGAATCCCATAAATGTACAGCGATGCTGAATAACAAGAGGACGATTGTAGCGCCATCGTAGTGATTTAAAAACGATAGTCATTCTAAATGAGACTCTTTAACCTATTTCGCGTCATTCCTTAACTAAATTAGCTTATAACAGACTAAAATATCTTATATTTATAGTTTCCGATATTTAACATTCTATAATTTTTGAAAACACAGCCTTTTTATTGAAAAGAGTTACGAGATGGCGCTCGTATCATCATATTGCCGCTGAGCATTGTTGGAGATTTATGGGATACAAGTTTTTAGCACTTTTTAAAGCATTATAGGAATAGCCGTTTTCCACACTGTATCTTCTAGGCGCTGTAATAATGTCTACACGCAGTAATTACAGCGTCTAGAATATATAGTGTGTAAATTGGCTATCCCAGTAACACTTAAAAATGTGCTAAAATCTTGGATCCCTTAAATATCAAACGATGCAGAAATACAAAAAACCGATCACAGTGACATATGCAATAAATTTTCTAAAACTTCTAAATCCCAGTAATACTTAAAAATGTGCTAAAATGTTGGATCCCTTAAATATCAAAAACGATTCTGAAATGCAAAAAACCGATCACAGTGACATCTGAGAGAGATTTTATAAAACGCCAAAACGTTTTTGTCTACACGCAGTAATTACAGCGTTTAGAATATATAGTGTGGAAATCGGCTATACCAGAAATTAAAAATGTGCTAAAATGTTTGTCCTTTAAATATCAAACGATGCTGAAATGCAAAAAACAATCACAGTGACATCTGCAAGATGTTTTCGAAAACTCTAAAGCGATTTGGTCTACACGCAGTAATTACAGCGTCTAGTATCTAATATTGATCCCTATTGATTGTATTCTAAATCCCAGTAATACTTAAAAATGTGCTAAAATGTTGGATCCCTTAAATATCAAAAACGATTCTGAAATGCAAAAAAAACAGATCACAGTGAGATCATCTGCAAGATATTTTCTAAAACTCCAAGACGATTTCGTCTAAACAATGTAATTACAGCGTTTAGAATACATAGAGTGGAAATCGGCTATCCCTGTAATACTTAAAAATATGCTAAAATGTTGGATTCCTAAAATATCAAACGATGCTGAAATGCAAAAAAAAAAAAACAGTGACATCTGAGAGAGATTTTATAAAACGCCAAGACGATTTTGTCGTCTTGGTTGTGTCGTCTTGTTGTTAGTGTGGAAATCGGTATCCCAGTAATTCTTAAAAATGTGCTAAAATGTTGGTCCCTTAAATATCAAACGATACTGATATTCAAAAACCGATCACAGTGACATCTGAGAGATATTTTCTAGAACGCCAAGACGATTTTGTCTACACGCAGTAATTACAGTGTGTAGACAAAAAAAAACGATCACAATGACATCTGCAAGAAATTTTCTAAAACTTCAAGACCATGTGGTCTAGACGCAGTAATTACAGCGTCTAGTAAAGTGTTAATAGTGTGTTAATAAGCGTCTTAATAGTGTGGAAATATGCTATCCCAGTAACACTTAAAAATGTGTTAAAATGTTGGATCCCTTAAATATCAAACGATGCAGAAATACAAAAAAAACGATCACAGTGACATCTGCAAGAAATTTTCTAAAATTTCAAGACCATATGGTCTAGACGCAGTAATTACAGCATCTAAAATACATAGTCTGGAAATCGGCGATCCCAGTAATATTTAAAAATGTGCTAAAATTTTGGATCCCTTAAATATCAAACGATGCTGAAATGAAAAAAAAGATAACAGTGCAAGATATTTTCTAAAACTAAAAGACGATTTGGTCTAGACGATGTAATTACAGCGTCTAGAATACATAGAGTGGAAATTGGCTGTCCCTGTAATACTTAAAAATATGCTAAAATGATGGATCCTTAAATTAAAACGATGCTGAAATGCAAAATACCGATCACAGAGACATCTGAGAGATATTTTGTAAAATGCCAAGACGATTTTGTCTACACGCAGTAATTACAGCGTCTAGAATATATAGTCTGGAAATCGGCTATCCCAGTAATACTTAAAAATGTTCTAAAATGTTGGATTCCTTAAATAACAAACGATGCTGAAAGGCAAAAAAACGATCACAGTGCAAGATATTTTCTAAAGTTCCAAGACGATTTGGTCTAAACGCAGTAATTACAGCGTCTAGAATAAATAGTGTAGAAATCGTAACGAAAACCCAGTAATACTTAAAAATGTGCTAAAATGTTGATCCCTTAAATATCAAACGATTCTAAAATGCAAAAAAACAATCACAGTGACATCTGAGAGATATTTCATAAAAAGCCAAGACGATTTTGTCTACACGCAGTAATTACAGCGTCTAGAATAAATAGTGTCGAAATTGGCTATCCCAGTAACACTTAAAAATGTGCTAAAATTTTGTATTCCTTAAATATCAAACGATGCTGAAATGAAAAAGAAAAGATAACAGTGTCATCTGCAAGATATTTTCTAAAACTCAATGACGATTTGGTCTAGACGATGTATTTACAGCATCTAGTATACATAGAGTAGAAAATGACTGTCCCAGTAACATTTAAAAATGTGCTAAACTGTTGGATCCCTTAACCCTCCGTCTACCAGACGGGTCCATTGGACCCGACAGGTACATACAAAATATTCATTCAAACCAGAAATTTCTTTAAAATAAACTAAGTATATAAACCATACAAAAATAAGGTAAATAAATAAGTTAAATAGTTTTAAATAAAAATTCTGGTGTAGAACGTTTTATTAAAACTTGAATAAAATTCCCGGTAGATCTAGGGTTAAATATCAAACGATGCAGAAATGCGAAAAAAAACTGTCACAGTGACATCTGGAAGAAATTTTCTAAAACTTCAAGACGATGTGGTCTAGACCCAGTTATTACAGCGTCTAAAATATACAGTCTGGAAATCGGCTATCCCAGTAATACATAAAAATGTGCTAAAATGTTGGATCCCTTAAATATCAAACGATGCTGAAATGAAAAAAAACCTATCACAGTGCAATCTGAATTTTTGTCTACACGCAGTGATTACAGCGTCTAGAATATATAGTGTGGAAATTGTCTATCCGAGTAACACTTAAAAATGTGTTAAAATGTTGGATCCCTTAAATATCAAACGATGCAAAAATGCAAAAAACCCATCACAGTGCAAGATGCACACAGCAAGATATTTTCTAAAACTCCAGCACGATTTGGTCTAAACTGAGTAATTACAGCGTCTAGTGCTAATAGTTTGGAAATCGGCTATCCCAGTAGTACTTAAAAATGTGCTAAATTGTTGGATCCCTTAAATATAAACGACGCTGAAAGGCAAAAAACCGATCACAGTGCAAGATATTTCCTAAAACTTCAATACGATTTGGTGTAAACGCAGCAATTACAGCGTCTAGAATAAATAGTGTAGAAATCGTTTATACCACTAATACTTAAAAATGTGCTAAAATATTGGATCCCTTCTGCGGAAACGCTGCTGAAAAGCAAAAAACCGATCACAGTGGTATTTTATGACTAAGAGATATTTTTTGAAACGCCAAGACAATTTTGTCTACACGCAGTAATTACAGCGTTTAGAATATACAGTCTGGAAATCGGCTATCCCAGTAATACATAAAAATGTGCTAAAATGTTGGATCCCTTAAATATCAAACGATGCTGAAATGAAAAAAAACCTATCACAGTGCAATCTGAATTTTTGTCTACACGCAGTGATTACAGCGTCTAGAATATATAGTGTGGAAATTGTCTATCTGAGTAACACTTAAAAATGTGTTAAAATGTTGGATCCCTTAAATATCAAACGATGCAAAAATGCAAAAAACCCATCACAGTGCAAGATGCACACAGCAAGATATTTTCTAAAACTCCAGCACGATTTGGTCTAAACTGAGTAATTACAGCGTCTAGTGCTAATAGTTTGGAAATCGGCTATCCCAGTAGTACTTAAAAATGTGCTAAATTGTTGGATCCCTTAAATATAAACGACGCTGAAAGGCAAAAAACCGATCACAGTGCAAGATATTTCCTAAAACTTCAATACGATTTGGTGTAAACGCAGCAATTACAGCGTCTAGAATAAATAGTGTAGAAATCGTTTATACCACTAATACTTAAAAATGTGCTAAAATATTGGATCCCTTAAATATCAAACGCTGCTGAAAAGCAAAAAACCGATCACAGTGGTATTTTATGACTAAGAGATATTTTTTGAAACGCCAAGACAATTTTGTCTACACGCAGTAATTACAGCGTTTAGAATATATAGTGTGGAAATCGGCTATCCCAGTAATAATTAAAAATGTGCTCAAATGTTGGTCCCTTAAATATAAAACGATGCTGAAATGCAAAAAACAATCACAGTGTTTTTCACAACACTGCGTCTCAAAGCGAATCACAGTGAATCACAGTGCGAATCACAGTGCGAATCACAGTGTTTTTCACAAACATCTCCAAGATGTTTTCTAAAACTCCAAAACGATTTGGTCTACACGCAGTAACTACCGCGTCTAGTATAAATAGTGTGGAAATCAGTATCCCAGTAATTCTTAAAAATGTGCTAAAATGTTGGTCCCTTAAATATCAAACGATGCTGAAATGCAAAAAACCTATCACAGTGACATCTGAGAGATATTTTCTAAAACGCCAAGACGATATTGTCTACAGCGCCTAGAAGATACAGTGTCGAAAACGGCTACAAAATAGTGCTAAAATATTGAATCCCATAAATGTACAGCGATGCTGAATAACAAGATGACGATTGTAGCGCCATCGTAGTGATTTAAAAACGATAGTCATTCTAAAAGAGACTCTTTAACCTATTTCTCGTCATTCCTTAACTAAATTAGCTTATAACAGACTAAAATATCTTATATTTATAGTTTCCGATATTTAACATTCTATAATTTTTGAAAACACAGCCTTTATATTGAAAAGAGTTACGAGATGGCACTCGTATCATCATATTGCCGCTGAGCATTATTGGAGATTTATGGGATACAAGTTTTTAGCACTTTTTAAAGCATTATAGGAATAGCCGTTTTCCACACTGTATCTTCTAGGCGCTGTAATATTGTCTACACGCAGTAATTACAGCGTCTAGAATATATAGTGTGGAAATTGGCTATCCCAGTAACATTTAAAAATGTGCTAAACTGTTGGATCCCTTAAATATCAAACGATGCAGAAATGCAAAAAAAAAATCACAGTGACATCTGGAAGAAATTTTCTAAAACTTTAAGACGATGCTGTCTAGACCCAGTTATTACAGCGTCTAAAATATATAGTCTGGAAATCGGCTATCCCAGTAATACGTAAAAATGTGCTAAAATGTTGGATCCCTTAAATATCAAACGACGCTGAAATGAAAAAAAACCTATCACAGTGCCATCTGAATTTTTGTCTACACGCAGTGATTACAGCGTCTAGAATATATAGTGTGGAAATTGTCTATCCCAGTAACACTTAAAAATGTGTTAAAATGTTGGATCCCTTAAATATCAAACGATGCAGAAATGCAAAAAACCCATCACAGTGCAAGATGCACACTGCAAGATATTTTCTAAAACTCCAGCACGATTTGGTCTAAACTCAGTAATTACAGCGTCTAGTGTGGAAATCGGCTATCCCAGTAGTACATAAAAATGTGCTAAAATGTTGGATCCCTTAAATATCAAACGACGCTGAAATGCAAAAAACCGATCACAGTGCAAGTTTCCTAAAACTTCAAGACGATTTGGTGTAAACGCAGCAATTACAGCGTCTAGAATAAATAGTGTAGAAATCTTTTATCCCACTAATACTTAAAAATGTGCTAAAATATTGGATCCCTTAAATATCAAACGATGCTGAAATGCAAAAAACCGATCACAGTGGTATTTTATGACTAAGAGATATTTTATGAAACGGCAAGACGATTTTGTCTACACGCAGTAATTACAGCGTTTAGAATATACAAGGTGGAACCCGTCGAATTTCGACGAAAGAAAATGTTTACGAAGGAACTGTAGCATCAAATTTATAATACATCGACAACAATAATTACAATAAAATATCCATCTTACACTTGAACTCTCCAAATACATATATTAACCTAAGATTAACAAAATACTTTTTTCATAAACTTCAACTGTTAAAATTATTGAAAATTTAAACTTTATTCATATACGTAATCAGTCAGTAACATATAATCAAGATAAGTAATTTTGGGCACAGATGTCATATAAGCAACGGGTACTTAACTGGCGCCAAAGTGTCGTTATTTTGCTTGATATGGTAAGCCGGATGTTGTTGTTTATGCTGTTGATGTTTTCGCCAAATTGGCGTCAGGAAAAAAATCGCGCCAATATGATGCGTATATGACATCTGTGCCGTAATTTTGATTACGTTATCAATTGATGCTTGGTAGTACGGAATTAAAAATCAGCAAAAATGATTTCACCTTGACATAATCATAGAACTTTTCCCCTTTAAATCTAAACCGAATCAAGTCATTTTCCCACTTTCACATCCATATTAACCATTTTAAAATATTTTAACGCGCAATAGGTTATTAATAAATATATTTTCAAGCTTGAAGTCACGTTTGTCAACTATTTCAACTTTCCATGTTAAAATTCCCACTCGTGATTTGATGTCTTAGTATAATCTCTGTACTTGCGCGTAAAAATTCCAGAAATTTATAACTTTTAGACGTATTCAAGGGGAAATATCTCATTTTATCAAATAAAATCATCGTTTTCTTTTAAATATGACGTCATTTTCAGTCGTTGAAATATTTAGCATATTGTCTCAAACTCAATATCAGCGAAATGAAAAAATAGTGAAATATAACAGCATCATCAGGGAAATTTTGTCTTTTTTAAAGCGTAACGTCATTTTCTGTACAAATATTAATAAAAAAAAATATTTTTAATTGTAATGAGAAAATGGCATCAGTAAGAATATAATCAATAAAGATAACTAAACCACTTTTAGAAGAAATGAAGTATTTCAGTTGCCACGATTAGAAAATTGGTATTAAAAACTATAAAAAAATTAATATCTCAAAAATAAATTGAGATACAGCTTTCAAACAAATTCCATTTAAAAGTGCATTTTTTTCTGCATACGACGGTGTAAATCTTTAAAATGTGGGATGTTTAGAAGTTTAAAAATTTGCAATAGCGAAAATTGCAAAACCGAAATTTCATTTCAAATTTCAAAGTGTTGCTATTCGCAGAATGGCGTATGCGTTACGCACAGATATGTTTGTCCTTTATAATATAGATAGTGTGGAAATCGGCTATCCCAGTAATAATTAAAAATGTGCTCAAATGTTGGTCCCTTAAATATAAAACGATGCTGAAATGCAAAAAACAATCACAGTGTTTTTTTACAACACTGCGTTTCACAGCGAATCACAGTGAATCACAGTGCGAATCACAGTGTTTTTCACAAACATCTCCAAGATGTTTTCTAAAACTCCAAAACGATTTGGTCTACACGCAGTAACTACCGCGTCTAGTATAAATAGTGTGAAAATCGGTATCCCAGTAATTCTTAAAAATGTGCTAAAATGTTGGTCCCTTAAATATCAAACAATGCTGAAATGCAAAAAACCTATCACAGTGACATCTGAGAGATATTTTCTAAAACGCCAAGACGATTTTGTCTACACGCAGTATTTACAACGCTAGAATATATAGTGTGGAAATCGGCTATCCCAGTAACATTTAAAAATGTGCTAAACTGTTGGATCCCTTAAATATCAAACGATGCAGAAATGCAAAAAAAACTATCACAGTGACATCTGAAAGAAATTTTCTAAAACTTCAAGACGATGCTGTCTAGACCCAGTTATTACAGCGTCTAAAATATATAGTCTGGAAATCGGCTATCCCAGTAATACGTAAAAATGTGCTAAAATGTTGGATCCCTTAAATATCAAACGATGCTGAAATGAAAAAAAAACCTATCACACTGACATCTGAATTTTTGTCTACACGCAGTGATTACAGCGTCTGGAATATATAGTGTGGAAATTGTCTATCCCAGTAACACTTAAAAAAGTGTTAAAATGTTGGATCCCTTAAATATCAAACGATGCAGAAATGCAAAAAACCCATCACAGTGCAAGATGCACACTGCAAGATATTTTCTAAAACTCCAGCACGATTTGGTCTAAACTCAGTAATTACAGCGTCTAGTGTGGAAATCGGCTATCCCAGTAGTACTTAAAAATGTGCTAAAATGTTGGATCCCTTAAATATCAAACGACGCTGAAATGCAAAAAACCGATCACAATGCAAGTTTCCTAAAACTTCAAGACGATTTGGTGTAAACGCAGCAATTACAGCGTCTAGAATAAATAGTGTAGAAATCTTTTATCCCACTAATACTTAAAAATGTGCTAAAATATTGGATCCCTTAAATATCAAACGATGCTGAAATGCAAAAAACCGTTCACAGTGGTATTTTATGACTAAGAGATATTTTATGAAACGGCAAGACGATTTTGTCTACACGCAGTAATTACAGCGTTTAGAATATATAGTGTGGAAATCGGCTATCCCAGTAATAATTAAAAATGTGCTCAAATGTTGGTCCCTTAAATATAAAACGATGCTGAAATGCAAAAAACAATCACAGTGTTTTTTACAACACTGCGTTTCACAGCGAATCACAGTGAATCACAGTGTGAATCACAGTGTTTTTCACAAACATCTCCAAGATGTTTTATAAAACTCCAAAACGATTTGGTCTACACGCAGTAACTACCGCGTCTAGTATAAAAAGTGTGAAAATCGGTATCCCAGTAATTCTTAAAAATGTGCTAAAATGTTGGTGCTAAAATGTTGGTCCCTTAAATATCAAACAATGCTGAAATGCAAAAAACCTATCACAGTGACATCTGAGAGATATTTTCTAAAACGCCTAGAAGATACAGTGTGGAAAACGGCTACAAAATAGTGCTAAAATATTGAATCCCATAAATGTACAGCGATGCTGAATAACAAGATGACGATTGTACCGCCATCGTAGTGATTTAAAAACTATAGTCATTCTAAAAGAGACTCTTTAACCTATTTCGCGTCATTCCTTAACTAAATTAGCTTATAACAGACTAAAATATCTTATATTTATAGTTTCCGCTATTTAACATTCTATAATTTTTGAAAACACAGCCTTTATATTGAAAAGAGTTACGAGATGGCGCTCGTATCATCATATTGCCGCTGAGCATTGTTGGAGATTTATGGGATACAAGTTTTTAGCACTTTTTAAAGCATTATAGGAATAGCCGTTTTCCACACTGTATCTTCTAGGCGCTGTAATATTGTCTACACGCAGTAATTACAGCGTCTAGAATATATAGTGTGGAAATTGGCTATCCCAGTAACACTTAAAAATGTGCTAAAATCTTGGATCCCTTAAATATCAAACGATGCAGAAATACAAAGAACCGATCACAGTGACATATGCAATAAATTTTCTAAAACTTCTAAATCCCAGTAATACTTAAAAATGTGCTAAAATGTTGGGTCCCTTAAATATCAAAAACGATTCTGAAATGCAAAAAACAGATCACAGTGACATCTGAGAGAGATTTTATAAAACGCCAAGACGATTTTGTCTACACGCAGTAATTACAGCTTTTAGAATATATAGTGTGGAAATCGGCTATACCAGAAATTAAAAATGTGCTAAAATGTTTGTCCCTTAAATATCAAACGATGCTGAAATGCAAAAAACAATCACAGTGACATCTGCAAGATGTTTTCGAAAACTCTAAAGCGATTTGGTCTACACGCAGTAATTACAGCGTCTAGTATCTAATATTGATCCTTATTGATTGTATTCCCAGTAATACTTAAAAATGTGCTAAAATGTTGCATCCCTTAAATATCAAAAACGATTCTGAAATGCAAAAAACAGATCACAGTGATATCTGAGAGAGATTTTATAAAACGCCAAGACGATTCTGTCGTCTTGATTGTGTCGTCTTGTTGTTAGTCTGGAAATCGGTATCCCAGTAATTCTTAAAAATGTGCTAAAATGTTGGTCCCTTAAATATCAAACGATACTGATATTCAAAAAACCGATCACAGTGACATCTGAGAGATATTTTCTAGAACGCCAAGACGATTTTGTCTACACGCAGTAATTACAGTGTCTAGACATAAAAAAACCGATCACAATGACATCTGCAAGAAATTTTCTAAAACATCAAGACCATGTGGTCTAGACGCAGTAATTACAGCGTCTAGTAAAGTGTTAATAGTGTGTTAATAAGCGTCTTAATATTGTGGAAATATGCTATCCCAGTAACACTTAAAAATCTGTTAAAATGTTGGATCCCTTAAATATCAAACGATGCAGAAATACAAAAAAAACGATCACAGTGACATCTGCAAGAAATTTTCTAAAACTTCAAGACCGTATGGTCTAGACGCAGTAATTACAGCATCTAAAATATATAGTCTGGAAATCAGCGATCCCAGTAATACTTAAAAATGTGCTAAAATTTTGGATCCCTTAAATATCAAACGATGCTGAAATGAAAAAAAAAGGAAGCAGTGTCATCTGCAAGATATTTTCTAAAACTCAAAGACGATTTCGTCTAGACGATGTAATTACAGCGTCTAGAATACATAGAGTGGAAATTAGCTGTCCCTGTAATACTTAAAAATATGCTAAAATGATGGATCCTTAAATTCAAACGATGCTGAAATGCAAAATACCGATCACAGTGACATCTGAGTGATATTTTGTAAAATGCCAAGACGATTTTGTCTACACGCAGTAATTACAGCGTCTAGAATATATAGTCTAAAAATCGGCTATCCCAGTAATACTTAAAAATGTTCTAAAATGTTGGATCCCTTAAATAACAAACGATGCTGAAAGGCAAAAAAACGATCACAGTGACAGATATTTTCTAAAGCTTCAAGACGATTTGGTCTAAACGCAGTAATTACAGCGTCTAGAATAAATAGTGTAGAAATCGTAACGAAAACCCAGTAATACTTAAAAATGTTCTAAAATGTTGATCCCTTAAATATCAAACGATTCTGAAATGCAAAAAAAAAAAATCACAGTGACATCTGAGAGATATTTTCTAAAACGCCAAAGCGATTTGGTCTAGACGCAGTAATTACAGCGTCTAGTATAAATAGTGTGGAAATCGGTATCCCAGTAACACTTAAAAATGTGCTAAAATTTTGGTCCCTTAAATATTAAACGATGCTGAAATGCAAAAAAACGATCACAGTGACATCTGAGAGATATTTCATAAAAAGACAAGACGATTTTGTCTACACGCAGTAATTACAGCGTCTAGAATAAATAGTGTCGAAATTGGCTATCCCAGTAACACTTAAAAATGTGCTAAAATTTTGGATTCCTTAAATATCAAACGATGCTGAAATGAAAAAAAAAGATACCAGTGTCATCTGCAAGATATTTTCTAAAACTCAATGACGATTTGGTCTAGACGATGTATTTACAGCGTCTAGTATACATAGAGTGGAAAATGACTGTCCCTGTAATACTTAAAAATATGCTAAAATGATGGATCCCTTAAATATCAAACGATGCTGAAATGCAAAATACCGATCACAGTGACATCGAGAGATACTTTCTAAAACTCCAAGACGATTTTGTTTTTACGCAGTAACTACAGCGCTAGAATATATAGTGTGGAAATCGGCTATCCCAGTAACATTTAAAAATGTGCTAAACTGTTGGATCCCTTAAATATCAAACGATCCAGAAATGCAAAAAAAAACTGTCACAGTGACATCTGGAAGAAATTTTCTAAAACTTCAAAACGATGTGGTCTAGACCGAGTTATTACAGCGTCTAAAATATATAGTCTGGAAATCGGCTATCCCAGTAATACGTAAAAATGTGCTAAAATGTTGGATCCCTTAAATATCAAACGATGCTGAAATGAAAAAAAAGCCTATCACAGTGACATCTGAATTTTTGTCTACACGCAGTGATTACAGCGTCTAGAATATATAGTGTGGAAATTGTCTATCCCAGTAACACTTAAAAATGTGTTAAAATGTTGGATCCCTTAAATATCAAACGATGCAGAAATGCAAAAAACCCATCACAGTGCAAGATGCACACTGCAAGATATTTTCTAAAACTCCAGCACGATTTGGTCTAAAATCAGTAATTACAGCGTCTAGTGCTAATAGTGTGGAAATCGGCTATCCCAGTAGTACTTAAACATGTGCTAAAATGTTGGATCCCTTAAATATCAAACGACGCTGAAATGCAAAAAACCGATCACAGTGCAAGATATTTCCTAAAACTTCAATACGATTTGGTGTAAACGCAGCAATTACAGCGTCTAGAATAAATAGTGTAGAAATCGTTTACCCCACTAATACTTAAAAATGTGCTAAAATATTGGATCCCTTAAATATCAAACGATGCTGAAATGCAAAAAACCGATCACAGTGGTATTTTATGACTAAGAGATATTTTATGAAACGCCAAGACGGTTTTGTCTACACGCAGTAATTACAGCGTTTAGAATATATAGTGTGGAAATCGGCTATCCCAGTAATAATTAAAAATGTGCTAAAATGTGTGTCCCTTAAATATCAAACGATGCTGAAATGCAAAAAACCTATCACAGTGACATCTAAAAGATATTTTCTAAAACGCCAAGACGATATTGTCTACAGCGCCTAGAAGATGCAGTGGGGAAAACGGCTACAAAATAGTTCTAAAATATTGAATCCCATAAATGTACAGCGATGCTGAATAACAAGATGACGATTGTAGCGCCATCGTAGTGATTTAAAAACGATAGTCATTCTAAAAGATACTCTTTAACCTATTTCGCGTCATTCCTTAACTAAATTAGCTTAAATGGCGCTCGTATCATCATATTGCCGCTGAGCATTGTTGGAGATTTATGGGATACAAGTTTTTAGCACTCTTTAAAGCATTATAGGAACTAGGGAATCGTACCCGGGATTCCCGGGTTAAAGAATATAGGTGAATATATTTTTATTTTAATTGAAAACTAATAATTTTTTTATATGCAATAAATTTTTTAGATTGCCCACTACATTAAAAAAAGTATTTTTCATATGGAAATACGAATTATACAATCAAATAATTTTTTGAAATTAATCAAAAGCGATATTTTCTTATTAGCCGCATAGTAAGAGTTATTTGACCAAGATTTTGCTACTTATGGCATCCTTTTATATTCTGATAATTTCAGAGCTTATACAGGTCTGTTAAATTTGTGTTTTATTTATGTTATTTTATATATTTATTCATAGGGAAGGGTTTTTTTTAATGAATATTAGCCCTAAGAAAATTATGAACTCTTTATTTTGTTTTAAGGGGAAATGGATTAATCTTTCGTAATCGAGCTCCGCGTGATATATATAAATTAAAAAATATTTCATGCTTTAAAATTGTTTTTAAAACTATAGACAATCAGTAAACTGAGATGAACTTTGCTAACAAATTCCATTTGAAAAAAAAAATCCTATTTGGTGATCTAAAAATTTAAATTGTACGATTACAAATATGTTAGAT
This sequence comes from Maratus speciosus, assembly GCA_963932465.1. NCBI lineage: Eukaryota > Metazoa > Arthropoda > Arachnida > Araneae > Salticidae > Maratus > Maratus speciosus. Next base: position 42,003 of record CAWVRF010000526.1, on the reverse strand, counting down.
TTGTGTTTTTTCAATATTATTCTTTTATTTGTTTATAAAAGGAGTATTAATTTCTTTAATTTGTCTTTCACAAATATATTAGATTGGTGGTTTTTTTTATATTATTCTCTTATTTGTTTATAAAGGATGTATTAATTTCGTTATGCAAAAATAGTCAGAAACAAATGCTGAAAAATGTTTGTTGCTTTATGTGCAAAATGTTTATTATTATTATGTATTGAAACGGGCACGTGATAAGATAAACTTTAAAAAAAATCATGGGTACTTTTCGGTTAGCCGGGCGCCAGTGTTATATATACATATCTATATACATACATATATGTAAATATAGATATATATTATATACATATACACATATTGTCCACACACATATATATATGTATATATACATACATTTAGGCATACATATATATGTATATATAACACTGGCGCCCGGCTAACCGAAAAGTACCAAATCATGCTTAAACATTATCTTAGAAAATATAATACAACGGTCAATTAAGATACAGTTTTTAAACAAATTTCATTTGAAAGTAAATTTTTTCCCTATGCGACGAAAATTGAAAATGTACGATGGTCAGAAGATTAAAAAATTGCAGTAGCAAAAATTTCAAGACAGAAATTTGATCGTGAAGTGTTGCCATTCGCAAAATGACGTCAGCGTTACGCACAGATACGCTTCTTCTTTATAATATAGATACTTAATCAGTAAAATATAATAAAGATCAGTTATTAGGATGTGGTTATCAATTGAGGCTCTTATGATTGGTATTCCTGAATGAAAAACAGCAATTTTTACCTTCACAAAATTTGCATGCGTACTTCTCATTCATCATTTTAAAAAAATTGTACTTTGTTTGATCATTTAAAAATCATTTTAACTCAAAACTTGAAGTCAAGATTGTCATCAACATCTTTTATGTGAACAGACGCACTCTTTACTTGAGATTCTAATAGCAATTCCGGAGAGTAAAAATTTCCGTTATTTATGGTTTTTAGACGCATTTGTGTCAAAATGTTTAGTTTTATCTAAGAAAATGATCGTTTTCTTTTAAATATGACTTCATTTTCACTTAAATAAGCATTTCGCCTAGTGTCTGAAATTTAGTATCAGTACACATGCAGAAGGAAAAACAATATAGAAAATTTATGAGGAAAAATACGTGTTTTCAAAAGCAGTATGTTACTTTGCGTTATTATGCCCCTAATATAATATTCTGCTCCTAATGGGATATTGTGACACTACACTCTATACAACAATTTTTATCAACAATTTTGAATTTTTATCAGAACATAGCATGAATAAAGATAAAAATACCTCATTATTTCTCTCTTGTCTGCAATAATGAAAGGTATCTAATTTTCACCATTTTGAAGCAATTTCATAAAATGCTTTTAAAATTAAAATATAAAAGTGAGATATTTAAAAATCAAACAAACAAATAAACAAATAAATAGTGCCACATCTACAAATGAAGAGCTTTCAGTTTAAAAAAAATATATGTATTAGTAAAATTGGTTCAGCAGAAAGATCCGGGCAGATGACTAAAAAACACTTGTATTCTTAATATAGATTATATAAAATTAGGAAAAATTAAATTAAGCAAATTATGTTATTTTGATATAATTATAGTAGAATGTCCTAAAAAATAGCACTAAAATTTTATTATTCAAGAGAATTTTGGACAAAACTTCAAGAACATATTATTTTAAACCACGAATTATTTGGTTGCTTGTCTGACTCGGCGAAACAAATCCATCCAGGCGAGAATCATCAATTTTTGTAATATAAATCGCTATTATTTGCATGTCACCTCTCTTTTATAAAGATACTCTAAATTTTTGTAAAACATTGCGTTTTATCAGCGCGTGATTTCGATTACATTATTTTCAAATTGAAGCATTTTAACCTGTGAAGAATTTCAAAGCAGCTGGGCTGTGAAAATGACGCACTTCTAAAAAACATAATTCAGGTTTAAGAATTAAAATACACACTTTTTTATAATATGACGTCATTTGAATCTAAACTTCGTCTATGGAAAAGTATGCATATGACGTCATTATCACGGAATAACAGACAATATTCTTGACATAGCCCACATTTTAATTTCAACTTTTTTTTCGGGTTTTATGTGAAAATGGCAACATAAACATACAGTATCTCCTATTTTTGACAATTTTCCGTTTACTTTCAAAGATTTTCAATAGAAATGGGGTACTTTTGTTGCCACGATAAGAAAAATGGTATTAAAAACTACAAAAAAATTAATATCTCAAAAATAAATTGAGGTACAGCTTTCAAACAAATTGCATTTAAAAGAGCATTTTTTTCCTTATACGACGGTGTAAAACTTTAAAATGTGCGATGTTTAGAAGTTTAAAAATTTGCAGTAGAGAAATTTGGAAAAGCAAAATTTTATTTCAAATTTCAAAGTGTTGCCATTCGCAAAATGATTTATGCGTTACGCACAGATATGTTTGTCCTTTATAATATAGATAGCCGTTTTCAACACTGTATCTTCTAGGCGCTGTAATATTGTCTACACGCAGTAATTACAGCGTCTAGAATATATAGTGTGGAAATTGGCTATCCCAGTAACACTTAAAAATGTGCTAAAATCTTGGATCCCTTAAATATCAAACGATGCAAAAATACAAAAAACCGATCACAGTGACATATTCAATAAATTTTCTAAAACTTCTAAATCCCAGTAATACTTAAAAATGTACTAAAATGTTGGATCCCTTAAATATCAAAAACGATTCTGAAATGCAAAAAACAGATCACAGTGACATCTGAGAGAGATTTTATAAAACGCCAAGACGATTTTGTCTACACGCAGTAATTACAGCGTTTAGAATATATAGTGTGGAAATCGACTATACCAGAAATTAAAAATGTGCTAAAATGTTTGTCCCTTAAATATCAAACGATGCTGAAATGCAAAAAACAATCACACTGACATGTGCAAGATGTTTTCGAAAACACTAAAGCTATTTGGTCTACACGCAGTAATTACAGCGTCTAGTATCTAATATTGATCCCTATTGATTATATTCTAAATCCCAGTAATGCTTAAAAATGTGCTAAAATGTTGGATCCCTTAAATGTCAAAACCGATTCTGAAATGCAAAAAACAGATCACAGTGACATCTGAGAGAGATTTTATAAAACGCCAAGACGATTTTGTGGTCTTGGTTGTGTCGTCTTGTTGTTAGTGTGGAAATCGGTATCCCAGTAATTCTTAAAAATGTGCTAAAATGTTGGTCTCTTAAATATCAAACGATACTGATATTCAAAAAACCGATCACAATGACATCTGAGAGATATTTTATAGAACGCCAAGACGATTTTGTCTACACGCAGTAATTACAGTGTCTAGACATAAAAAACCGATCACAGTGACATCTGCAAGATATTTTCTAAAACTTAGAGACCATGTGGTCTAGACGCAGTAATTACAGCGTCTAGTAAAGTGTTAATAGTGTGTTAATAAGCGTCTTAATAGTGTGGAAATATGCTATCCCAGTGACACTTAAAAATGTGTTAAAATGTTGGATCCCTTAAATATCAAACGATGCAGAAATACAAAAAAAAAAAACGATCATAGTGACATCTGCAAGAAATTTTCTAAAACTTCAAGACCATGTCTAGACGCCAGGTCTAGGACGTCTAAGACCAGGTCTAGACGCAGTAATTAAAGCATCTAAAATATATAGTCTGGAAATCGGCGATCCCAGTAATACTTAAAAATGTGCTAAAATTTTGGATCCCTTAAATATCAAACGATGCTGAAAGGAAAAAAAAATACATAACAGTGTCATCTGCAAGATATTTTCTAAAACTCAAAGGCGATTTGGTCTAGACGATGTAATTACAGCGTCTAGAATACATAGAGTGGAAATTGGCTGTCCCTGTAATACTTAAAAATATGCTAAAATGATGGATCCCTTAAATTCAAACGATGCTGAAATGCAAAATACCGATCACAGTGACATCTGAGAGATATTTTCTAAAATGCCAAGACGATTTTGTCTACACGCAGTAATTACAGCGTCTAGAATAAATAGTGTAGAAATCGTACCGAAAACCCAGTACTACTTAAAAATGTGCTAAAATGTTGATTCCTTAAATATCAAACGATTCTGAAATGCAAAAAAAAATCACAGTGACATCTGAGAGATATTTTCTAAAACGCCAAAGCGATTTGGTCTAGACGCAGTAATTACAGCGTCTAGTATAAATAGTGTGAAAATCTGTATCCTAGTAACACTTAAAAATGTGCTAAAATTTTTGTCCCTTAAATATCAAACGATGCTGAAATGCAAAAAACCGATCACAGCGACATCTGAGAGATATTTCCTAAAACTTCAAGACGATTTGGTCTTAACGCAGCAGTTAAAGCGTCTAGAATAAATAGTGTAGAAATCGGTTATCCCAGTAATACTTAAAAATGTGCTAAAATGTTGGATCCCGTTGGATATCAAACGATTTTGAAATTTAAAAAAAAACGATCACAGTGACATCTGAGAGATATTTCATAAAAAGCCAAGACGGTTTTGTCTACACGCAGTAATTACATCGTCTAGAATAAATAGTGTCGAAATTGGCTATCCCAGTAACACTTAAAAATGTGCTAAAATGTTGGATCCCTTAAATATCAAACGATGCAGAAATACAAAAAAACGATCACAGTGACATCTGCAAGAAATTTTCTAAAACTTCAAGACCATGTGGTCTAGACGCAGTAATTACAGCGTCTAAAATATATAGTCTGGAAATCGGCTATTTCATTAATGCTTAAAAATGTGCTAAAATTTTGGATTCCTTAAATATCAAACGATGCTGAAATGAAAAAAAAAGATAACAGTGTCATCTGCAAGATATTTTCTAAAACTCAATGACGATTTGGTCTAGACGATGTATTTACAGCGTCTAGTATACATAGAGGGCCCACCGTGGCTGAGTGGATAAGACACCAAGCCGCTAATCACTTGAGAGTGTAGGTGGGGGCGGGTTCGAATCCCGCCGGTTCCGTTGCACACTCTTTATGGAGCCCCCAGGATGTAATTCTCTCGTGTTGTAAATTTCCTTGTGCTATCTCGTCCCTGTATATCGACGATGACTTATAAGCGGGCCCTGGTGTCAAGCACACAAGTCTGATGTATGTGTTCAATAAATAAACATATACATAGAGTGGAAATTGACTGTCCCTGTAATACTTAAAAATATGCTAAAATGTTGGATCCCTTAAATATCAAACGACGCTGAAATGCAAAAAACCGATCACAGTGCAGGATATTTCCTAAAACTTCAAGACGATTTGGTGTAAACGCAGCAATTACAGCGTCTAGAATAAATAGTGTAGAAATCGTTTTTCCCACTAATACTTAAAAATTTGCTAAAATATTGGATCCCTTAAATATCAAACGATGATGAAATGCAAAAAACCGAACACAGTGGTATTTTATGACTAAGAGATATTTTATGAAACGCCAAGACGATTTTGTCTACACGCAGTAATTACAGCGTTCAGAATATATAGTGTGGAAATCGGCTATCATAGTAATAATTAAAAATGTGCTCAAATGTTGGTCCCTTAAATATCAAACGATGCTGAAATGCAAAAAAACGATAACAGTGACATCTGAGAGATATTTCATAAAAAGCCAAGACGATTTTGTCTACACGCAGTAATTACAGCGTCTAGAATAAATAGTGTCGAAATTGGCTATAACACTTAAGTAACACTTAAGTAACACAGTATCACTTTAAAATGTGCTAAAATTTTGGATTCCTTAAATATCAAACGATGCTGAAATGAAAAAAAAAAAACATAATAGTGTCATCTGCAAGATATTTTCTAAAACTCGATGACGATTTCGTCTAGACGCTGTATTTACAGCGTCTAGTATACATAGAGTGGAAAATGACTGTCCCAGTAACATTTAAAAATGTGCTAAAATGTTGGATCCCTTAAATATCAAACGATGCAGAAATGCAAAAAAAACTATCACAGTGACATCTGGAAGAAATTTTCTAAAACTTCAAAACGATGTGGTCTAGACCCAGATATTACAGCGTCTAAAATATATAGTCTGCAAATCGGCTATCCCAGTAATACGTAAAAATGTGCTAAAATGTTGGATCCCTTAAATATCATGAAAAAAAAACCTATGAAAAAAAATAAAATGAAAAAAAAAACCTATTACAGTGACATCTGAATTTTTGTCTACACGCAGTGATTACAGCGTCTAGAATATATAGTGTGGAAATTGTCTATCCCAGTAACACTTAAAAATGTGTTAAAATGTTGGATTCCTTAAATATCAAACGATGCAGAAATGCAAAAAACCCATCACAGTGCAAGACGCACACTGCAAGATATTTTCTAAAACTCCAGCACGATTTGGTCTAAAGTCAGTAATTACAGCGTCTATTGCTAATAGTGTGGAAATCGGCTATCCCAGTAGTACTTAAAAATGTGCTAAAATGTTGGATCCCTTAAATATCAAACGACGCTGAAATGCAAAAAACCGATCACAGTGCAAGATATTTTCCTAAAACTTCAAGACGTTGTTTTTTTTTTTTGCCGAGAGGTTCTGCTCTCGAAGCTGGTAGACGGGAGGTGCTGGGTTCGATCCCAATCGCGCCCGTCGGCCTAATCGTTCGGAGTTTTCGTGGTTTTCTTCGAACTTTGGGTTTCCAAGCGTTAATACGGGTTAGGTTCCCTTAGAAAGACCCCCACGAAGGACACTCCCCCTGGGCCTATATCCCTCGTGCAGATAATTGTCCGTCATAAATACAACCAACCAATAAAGACGTTTTGGTGTAGACGCAGCAATTACAGCGTCTAGAATAAATAGTGTAGAAATCCTTTATCCCACTAATACTTAAAAATGTGCTAAAATATTGGATCCCTTAAATATCAAACGATTCTGAAATGCAAAAAACAATCACGGTGTTTTTCACAACACTGCGTTTCACAGCGAATCACAGTGAATCACAGTGCGAATCACAGTGAATCACAGTGCGAATCACAGTGTTTTTCACAAATATGTCCAAGGTGTTTTCTAAAACTCCAAAACGATTTGGTCTACACGCAGTAACTACCGCGTCTAGTATAAATAGTGTGGAAATCGGTATCCCAGTAATTCTTAAAAATGTGCTAAAACGTTGGTCCCTTAAATATCAAACGACGCTGAAATGCAAAAAACCGATCACAGTGGTATTTTATGACTAATAGATATTTTATGAAACGCCAAGACGATTTTGTCTACACGCAGTAATTACAGCGATTAGAATATATAGTGTGGAAATCGGCTATCCCGGTAATAATTAAAAATGTGCTCAAATGTTGGTCCCTTAAATATCAAACGATGCTGAAATGCAAAAAACAATCACAGTGTTTTTCACAACACTGCGTTTCACAGCGAATCACTGTGAATCACAGTGCGAATCACAGTGTTTTTCACAAACATCTCCAAGATGTTTTCTAAAACTCCAAAGTGTTTTCAAAAAGTCTACACGCAGTAACTACCGCGTCGAGTATAAATAGTGTGGAAATCGGTATCCCAGTAATTCTTAAAAATGTGCTAAAATGTTGGTCCCTTAAATATCAAACGATGCTGAAATGCAAAAAACCTATCACAGTGACATCTGAGAGATATTTTCTAAAACGCCTAGAAGATACAGTGTGGAAAACGGCTACAAAATAGTGCTAAAATATTGAATCCCATAAATGTACAGCGATGCCGAATAACAAAATGACGATTGTAGCGCCATCGTAGTGATTTAAAAACGATAGTCATTCTAACAGAGACTATTTCGCGTCATTCCTTAACTAAATTAGCTTATAACAGACTAAAATATCTTATATTTATAGTTTCCGATATTTAACATTCTATAATTTTTGAATACACAGCCTTTATATTGAAAAGAGTTACGAGATGGCGCTCGTATCATCATATTGCCGCTGAGCATTTAGCACTTTTTAAAGCATTATAGAAATAGCCGTTTTCCACACTGTATCTTCTAGGCGCTGTAATATTGTCTACACGCAGTAATTACATCGTCTAGAATATATAGTGTGGAAATTGGCTATCCCAGTAACACTTAAAAATGTGCTAAAATGTTGGATCCCTTAAATATCAAACGATGCTGAAATGCAAAAAACCGATCACAGTGATATCTGTGAGATATTTCCTAAAACTTCAAGACGATTTGGTCTAAGCGCAGCAGTTAAAGCGTCTAGAATAAATAGTGTAGAAATCGGTTATCCCAGTAATACTTAAAAATGTGCTAAAATGTTGGATCCCGTTGGATATCAAACGATTCTGAAATTTAAAAAAAAAACGATCACAGTGACATCTGAGAGATATTTCATAAAAAGCCAAGACGATTTTGTCTACACGCAGTAATTACAGCGTCTAGAATAAATAGTGTCGAAATTGGCTATAACACTTAAGTAACACTTAAGTAACACAGTATCACTTTAAAATGTGCTAAAATTTTGGATTCCTTAAATATCAAACGATGCTGAAATGAAAAAAAAAAAGATAATAGTGTCATCTGCAAGATATTTTCTAAAACTCGATGACGATTTGGTCTAGACGCTGTATTTACAGCGTCTAGTATACGTAGAGTGGAAAATGACTGTCCCTGTAATACTTAAAAGTATGCTAAAATGATGGATCCCTTAAATATCAAACGATGCTGAAATGCAAAATACCGATCACAGTGACATCTGAGAGATATTTTCTAAAACTCCAAGACGATTTTTTTTTACGCAGTAATTACAGCGCTAGAATATATAGTGTGGAAATCGGCTATCCCAGTAACATTTAAAAATGTGCTAAACTGTTGGATCCCTTAAATATCAAACGATGCAGAAATGCAAAAAAAACTATCACAGTGACATCTGGAAGAAATTTTCTAAAACTTCAAGACGATGTGGTCTAGACCCAGATATTACAGCGTCTAAAATATATAGTCTGGAAATCGGCTGTCCCAGTAATACGTAAAAATGTGCTAAAATGTTGGATCTCTTAAATATCATGAAAAAAAAACCTATGAAAAAAAAATAAAATGAAAAAAAAAAACCTATCACAGTGACATCTGAATTTTTGTCGACACGCAGTGATTACAGCGTCTAGAATATATAGTGTGTGAAATGTCTATCCCAGTAACACTTAAAAATGTGTTAAAATGTTGGATTCCTTAAATATCAAACGATGCAGAAATGCAAAAAACCCATCACAGTGCAAGACGCACACTGCAAGATATTTTCTAAAACTCCAGCACGATTTGGTCTAAACTCAGTAATTACAGCGTCTATTACTAATAGTGTGGAAATCGGCTATCCCAGTAGTACTTAAAAATGTGCTAAAATGTTGGATCCCTTAAATGGGATACAAGTTTTTAGCACTTTTTAAAGCATTATAGAAATAGCCGTTTTCCACACTGTATCTTCTAGGCGCTGTAATATTGTCTACACGCAGTAATTACATCGTCTAGAATATATAGTGTGGAAATTGGCTATCCCAGTAACACTTAAAAATGTGCTAAAATCTTGGATCCCTTAAATATCAAACGACGCTGAAATGCAAAAAACCAATCACAGTGCAAGATATTTTCCTAAAACTTCAAGACTTTTTTTTTTTTTTTTTTTTTTTTTTTTTTTTTTTTTTTTTTTTCCCGAGAGTTTCTGCTCTCGAAGCTGGTAGACGGGAGGTGCTGGGTTCCATCCCAATCGCGCCCGTCGGCCTAATCGTTCGGAGTTTTCGTGGTTTTCTTCGAACCTTGGGTTTCCAAGCGTTAATACGGGTTAGGTTCCCTTAGAAAGACCCCCACGAAGGGCACTCCCCCTGGGCCTATATCCCTCGTGCAGATAATTGTCCGTCATAAATACAACCAACCAATCAAGACGTTTTGGTGTAGACGCAGCAATTACAGCGTCTAGAATAAATAGTGTAGAAATCGTTTATCCCACTAATACTTAAAAATGTGCTAAAATATTGGATCCCTTAAATATCAAACGATGCTGAAATGCAAAAAACAATCACGGTGTTTTTCACAACACTGCGTTTCACAGCGAATCACAGTGAATCACAGTGCGAATCACAGTGTTTTTCACAAATATGTCCAAGATGTTTTCTAAAACTCCAAAACGATTTGGTCTACACGCAGTAACTACCGCGTCTAGTATAAATAGTGTGGAAATCGGTATCCCAGTAATTCTTAAAAATGTTCTAAAACGTTGGTCCCTTAAATATCAAACGACGCTGAAATGCAAAAAAACGATCACAGTGGTATTTTATGACTAAGAGATATTTTATGAAACGCCAAGACGATTTTGTCTACACGCAGTAATTACAGCGTTTAGAATATATAGTGTGGAAATCGGCTATCCCGGTAATAATTAAAAATGTGCTCAAATGTTGGTCCCTTAAATATCAAACGATGCTGAAATGCAAAAAACAATCACAGTGTTTTTCACAACACTGCGTTTCACAGCGAATCACTGTGAATCACAGTGCGAATCACAGTGTTTTTCACAAACATCTCCAAGATGTTTTCTAAAACTCCAAAGTGTTTTCAAAAAGTCTACACGCAGTAACTACCGCGTCGAGTATAAATAGTGTGGAAATCGGTATCCCAGTAATTCTTAAAAATGTGCTAAAATGTTGGTCCCTTAAATATCAAACGATGCTGAAATGCAAAAACCTATCGCAGTGACATCTGAGAGATATTTTCTAAAACGCCTAGAAGATACAGTGTGGAAAACGGCTACAAAATAGTGCTAAAATATTGAATCCCATAAATGTACAGCGATGCTGAATAACAAGATGACGATTGTAACGCCATCGTAGTGATTTAAAAACGATAGTCATTCTAAAAGAGACTATTTCGCGTCATTCCTTAACTAAATTAGCTTATAACAGACTAAAATATCTTATATTTATAGTTTCCGATATTTAACATTCTATAATTTTTGAAAACACAGCCTTTATATTGAAAAGAGTTACGAGATGGCGCTCGTATCATCATATTGCCGCTGAGCATTGTTGGAGATTTATGATATACAAGTTTTTAGCACTTTTTAAAGCATTATAGAAATAGCCGTTTTCCACACTGTATCTTCTAGGCGCTGTAATATTGTCTACACGCAGTAATTACATCTTCTAGAATATATAGTGTGGAAATTGGCTATCCCAGTAACACTTAAAAATGCGCTAAAATCTTGGATCCCTTAAATATCAAACGATGCAGAAATACAAAAAACCGATCATAGTGACATATGCAATAAATTTTCGAAAACTTCTAAATCCCAGTAATACTTAAAAATGTGCTAAAATGTTGGATCCCTTAAATATCAAACGATGCTGAAATGCAAAAAACCGATCACAGTGATATCTGTGAGATATCTCCTAAAACTTCAAGACGATTTGGTCTAAACGCAGCAGTTAAAGCGTCTAGAATAAATAGTGTAGAAATCGGTTATCCCAGTAATACTTAAAAATGTGCTAAAATGTTGGATCCCTTAAATATCAAACGATTCTGAAATGCAAAAAAACGATCACAGTGACATCTGAGAGATTTTTCATAAAAAGCCAAGACGATTTTGTCTACACGCTGTAATTACAGCGTCTAGAATAAATAGTGTCGAAATTGACTATAACACTTAAGCAACACAGTAACACTTAAAAATGTGCTAAAATTAAGGATTCCTTAAATATCAAACGATGCTGAAATGGAAAAAAAAAAGATAACAGTGTCATCTGCAAGATATTTTCTAAAACTCAATGACGATTTGGTCTAGACGATGAGTGTGTTCAAGAAGCACGCGCACTGCTTGCGCGAGCTCAGGAGTCAGGAACATGGAGTGGGTCTATATCATGGATGTAGTGTGTTCAGGTAGTGTACAGGTAGACACACAGTGTGTTCAGGAACAAATCATGGATTTGATTAATTAAGGTGCTAATTATAAAGATATTTTGATGCAAAAGCAGTGTGAGCTAGATGGCCGAATGGATAAGGCAGTGAACTTGAGACTAGGGATTCTGGGTTCGAATCCTTCCGATCCCACATTGTGTTACAATTTTTTTTGTTGTTGTTGTTTATTGGTTGTTTTATATTTTTCATAATGAATAAGATATTTTTGATGAAGATATATTTTTTATTTTTATTATACAGATGCACATGTATTTTTATTATAATAAAAAAATACTTATTTAAATGTGAGAAAATGAGGTATTTCGAGATGAAAGTTTTACATCTGAACACCTTTTAAATATTCAAAGTTTCGTTTCTAAGTATGTATATGTATAATGATATAAACATTAAGCAAATCCAAATGAAAAAATAATATATATCGCACGTAGGATAAATCCTTGGTTTATTTTTTTTTTTGAGTACTTTACGAGTGAATTTTTATCGAGACTAGGCTGGAAATCATATTTTACTTTGAACGTTATAAAAATAAAATGTAATAGTTGTAGATTATTTTAACTAAAAATATCTGTACATATATTTTTAAAGAGATAAAATATATAGGTCTGCTGTCTAGTTTTGTAGTGAATAAAGTATGATTAGAATGTTTATAAATTTTCTACTGAAAGTATAAATAAGTATTTTGCTTATACTAACAGAATTTTGAATGCCATTTATTTCTCATGTTTTATGATGTATTTTGGTCTGTTATCCACACGGTATTGAAATATGCAATCATAAAATAAGAAATATATATATTAAAACCTTCTCTGAAAAACTGTCCAGCAACACACTGAAAAACAGTGCAAATTCCATTGAAATCCATCCAGTATAGTAGATTACAAACAAATCTCATATGTTGATATCACAATCTTGGTTTACTAACAGCATTTTATTTATCACGGAAGATATAAATCAACTGATAAATCATTTTTAAATAAATAAAAAGAAAATTGTTAAAAAGTTAAAATTTTTAGATCACCAGTTGAATTCTTAAATTGTATCAATCAACCTACCAAACAAAGCACAACCAATAACACATAAGCAGAAAACGCACAATCACGTGATCAAATCGCCCACACAATTTTTTTGAGCAGCTCGCGCGGAGTTTTTGTGCGGTTGGTTAACTAATTTTAAATGCCAAATGGGCTAAAGTAGATAAAGAAGGTCACGTGATGTTTTTCCCGACTATTTTAGATTTTATCTGAGTGAACATAGGCATGTATTCCTGTTACGAAAACCATGTTTTGGAAGAATAAAGAAATATAGTCGTTGGTTTTACCTTTTTTGAACCATAAAAATAATGAAATAATTGAATTATGTTAAAATTCCTTTCTTCGATAACACCTACTCCATGGCATAAACTTCTGAGCGCGCGCGCGGCGCGAAGTGCACTTCTGAACACACTCGATGTATTTACAGCGTGTAGTATACATAGAGTGGAAAATGACTGTCCCTGTAATACTTAAAAATATGCTAAAATGATGGATCCCTTAAATATCAAACGATGCTGAAATGCAAAATACCGATCACAGTGAGATCTGAGAGATATTTTCTAAAACTTCAAGACGATTTTGTTTTGACGCAGTAATTACAGCGCTAGAATATATAGTGTGGAAATCGGCTATCCCAGTAACATTTAAAAATGTGCTAAACTGTTGGATCCCTTAAATATCAATCGATGCAGAAATGCAAAAAAACTATCATAGTGACATCTGGAAGAAATTTTCTAAAACTTCAAGACGATGCTGTCTAGACCCAGTTATTACAGCGTCTAAAATATATAGTCTGGAAATCGGCTATCCCAGTAATACGTAAAAATGTGCTAAAATGTTGGATCCCTTAAATATCAAACGATGCTGAAATGAAAAAAAAAACCTATCACAGTGACATCTGAATTTTTGTCTACACGCAGTGATTACAGCGTCTAGAATATATAGTGTGGAAATTGTCTATCCCAGTAACACTTAAAAATGTGTTAAAATGTTGGATCCCTTAAATATCAAACGATGCAGAAATGCCAAAAACCCTTCACAGTCGAAGATGCACACTGCAAGATATTTTCTAAAACTCCAGCACGATTTGGTCTAAACTCAGTAATTACAGCGCCTAGTGCTAATAGTGTGGAAATCGGCTATCCCAGTAGTACTTAAAAATGGGCTAAAATGTTCGATCCCTTAAATATCAAACGACGCTGAAATGCAAAAAACCGATCACAGTGCAAGATATTTCCTAAAACTTCAAGATGATTTGGTGTAAACGCAGCAATTACAGCATCTAGAATAAATAGTGTAGAAATCGTTTATCCCACTAATACTTAAAAATGTGCTAAAATATTGGATCCCTTAAATATCAAACGATGTTGAAATGCAAAAAACCGATCACAGTGGTATTTTATGACTAAGAGATATTTTATGAAACGGCAAGACGATTTTGTCTGCACGCAGTAATTACAGCGTTTACAATATATAGTGTGGAAATCGGCTATCCCAGTAATAATTAAAAATGTGCTCAAATGTTGGTCTCTTAAATATAAAACGATGCTGAAATGCAAAAAATAATCACAGTGTTTTTCACAACACTGCATTTCACAGCGAATCACAGTGAATCACAGTTCGAATCACAGTGTTTTTCACAAACATCTCCAAGATGTTTTCTAAAACTCCAAAACGATTTGGTCTACACGCAGTAACTACCGCGTCTAGTATAAATAGTGTGGAAATCGGTATCCCAGTAATTCTTAAAAATGTGCTAAAATGTTGGTCCCTTAAATATCAAACGATGCTGAAATGCAAAAAACCTATCACAGTGACATCTGAGCGATATTTTCTAAAACGCCAAGACATTGTCTACAGAGCCTAGAAGATACAGTGTGGAAAACGGCTACAAAACAGTGCTAAAATATTAAATCCCATAAATGTACAATGCTGAATAACAAGATGACGATTGTAGCGCCATCGTAGTGATTTAAAAATGATAGTCATTCTAAAAGAGACTCTTTAACCTATTTCGCGTCATTCCTTAACTAAATTAGCTTATAACAGACTAAAATATCTTATATTTATAGTTTCCGATATTTAACATTCTATAATTTTTGAAAACACAGCTTTATATTGAAAAGAGTTACGAGATGGCACTCGTATCATCATATTGCCGCTGAGCATTGTTGGAGATTTATGGGATACAAGTTTTTAGCACTTTTTAAAGCATTATAGGAATAGCCGTTTTCCACACTGTATCTTCTAGCCGTTGTAATATTGTCTACACGCAGTAATTACAGCGTCTAAAATATATAGTGTGGAAATTGTCTATCCCAGTAACACTTAAAAATGTGCTAAAATCTTGGATCCCTTAAATATGAAACGATGCAGAAATACAAAAACCCGATCACAGTGACATATGCAATAAATTTTCTAAAACTTCTAAATCCCAGTAATACTTAAAAATGTGCTAAAATGTTGGATCCCTTAAATATCAAAAACGATTCTGAAATGCAAAAAACAGATCACAGTGACATCTGAGAGAGATTTTATAAAACGCCAAGACGATTTTGTCTACACGCAGTAATTACAGCGCTAGAATATATGGTGTGGAAATCGGCTATCCCAGTAACATTTAAAAATGTGCTAAACTGTTGGATCCCTTAAATATCAAACGATGCAGAAATGCAAAAAAAACTATCATAGTGACATCTGGAAGAAATTTTCTAAAGCTTCAAGACGTTGCTGTCTAGACCCAGTTATTACAGCGTCTAAAATATATAGTCTGGAAATCGGCTATCATAGTAATACGTAAAAATGTGCTAAAATGTTGGATCCCTTAAATATCACACGATGCTGAAATGAAAAAAAAACCTATCACAGTGACATCTGAATTTTTGTCTACACGCAGTGATTACAGCGTCTAGAATATATAGTATGGAAATTGTCTATCCCAGTAACACTTAAAAATGTGTTAAAATGTTGGATCCCTTAAATATGAAACGATGCAGAAATGCAAAAAACCCATCACAGTGCAACATGCACACTGCAAGATATTTTCTAAAACTCCAGCACGATTTGGTCTAAACTCAGTAATTACAGCGCCTAGTGCTAATAGTGTGGAAATCGGCTATCCCAGTAGTACTTAAAAATGTGCTAAAATGTTGGATCCCTTAAATATCAATCGACGCTGAAATGAAAAAAAACCGATCACAGTGCAAGTTTCCTAAAACTTCAAGGCGATTTGGTGTAAACGCAGCAATTACAGCGTCTAGAATAAATAGTTTAGAAATCTTTTATCCCACTAATACTTAAAAATGTGCTAAAATATTGGATCCCTTAAATATCAAACGATGCTGAAATGCAAAAAACCGATCACAGTGGTATTTTATGACTAAGAGATATTTTATGAAACGGCAAGACGATTTTGTCTACACGCAGTAATTACAGCGTTTAGAATATATAGTGTGGAAATCGGCTATCCCAGTAATAATCAAAAATGTGCTCAAATGTTGGTCCCTTAAATATAAAACGATGCTGAAATGCAAAAAACAATCACAGTGTTTTTCACAACACTGCGTTTCACAGCGAATCACAGTGAATCACAGTGCGAATCACTGTGTTTTTCACAAACATCTCCAAGATGTTTTCTAAAACTCCAAAACGATTTGGTCTACACGCAGTAACTACCGCGTCCAGTATAAATAGTGGGGAAATCGGTGGCCCAGTAATTCTTAAAAATGTGCTAAAATGTTGGTCCCTTAAATATCAAACGATGCTGAAATGCAAAAAACCTATCACAGTGACATCTGACAGATTGTTTCTAAAACGCCTAGAAGATACAGTGTGGAAAACGGCTACAAAATAGTGCTAAAATATTGAATCCCATAAATGTACAGCGATGCTGAATAACAAGATGACGATTGTAGCGCCATCGTAGTGATTTAAAAACGATAGTCATTCTAAAAGAGACTATTTCGCGTCATTCCTTAACTAAATTAGCTTATAACAGACTAAAATATCTTATATTTATAGTTTCCGATATTTAACATCCTATAATTTTTGAAAACAAAGCCTTTATATTGAAAAGAGTTACGAGATGGCACTCGTATCATCATATTGCCGCTGAGCATTGTTGGAGATTTATGGGATACAAGTTTTTAGCACTTTTTAAAGCATTATAGGAATAGCCGTTTTCCACACTGCATCTTCTAGGCGCTGTAATAATGTCTACACGCAGTAATTACAGCGTCTAGAATATATAGTCTGGAAATCGGCTATCCCAGTAATACTTAAAAATGTGCTAAAATTTTGGTCCCTTAAATATCAAACGATACTGAAATGCAAAAAAAACGATCACAGTGACATCTGAGAGATATTTCATAAAAAGCCAAGACGATTTTGTCTACACGCAGTAATTACAGCGTCTAGAATAAATAGTGTCGAAATTGGCTATCCCAGTAACACTTAAAAATGTGCTAAAATTTTAGATTCCTTAAATATCAAACGATGCTGAAATGAAAAAAAAAAGATAACAGTGTCATCTGCAAGATATTTTCTAAAACTCAATGACTATTTGGTCTAGACGATGTATTTACAGCGTCTAGTATACATAGAGTGGAAAATGACTGTCCCTGTAATACTTAAAAATATGCTAAAATGATGGATCCCTTAATTATCAAACGATGCTGAAATGCAAAATACCGATCACAGTGACATCTGAGAGATATTTTCTAAAACTCCAAGACGATTTTGTTTTTATGCAGTAACTACACCGCTAGAATATATAGTGTGGAAATCGGCTATCCCAGTAACATTTAAAAATGTGCTAAACTGTTGGATCCCTTAAATATCAAACGATGCAGAAATGCGAAAAAAACTGTCACAGTGACATCTGGAAGAAATTTTCTAAAACTTCAAGACGATGTGGTCTAGACCCAGTTATTACAGCGTCTAAAATATACAGTCTTGAAATCGGCTATCCCAGTAATACGTAAAAATGTGCTAAACTGTTGGATCACTTAAATATCAAACGATGCTGAAATGCAAAAAAACGATCACAGTGACATCTGAGCGATATTTTCTAAAACGCCAAGACATTGTCTACAGAGCCTAGAAGATACAGTGTGGAAAACGGCTACAAAATAGTGCTAAAATATTGAATCCCATAAATGTACAGCGATGCTGAATAACAAGATGACGATTGTAGCGCCATCGTAGTGATTTAAAAACGATAGTCATTCTAAAACAGACTATTTCGCGTCATTCCTTAACTAAATTAGCTTATAACAGACTAAAATATCTTATATTTATAGTTTCCGATATTTAACATTCTATAATTTTTTAAAACACAGCCTTTATATTGAAAAGAGTTACGAGATGGCGCTCGTATCATCATATTGCCGCTGAGCATTGTTGGAGATTTATGGGATACAAGTTTTTAGCACTTTTTAAAGCATTATAGGAATAGCCGTTTTTGCCGATGCTGAAATGAAAAAAAAACCTATCACAGTAACATCTGAATTTTTGTCTACACGCAGTGGTTACAGCGTCTAGAATATATAGTGTAGAAATTGTCTATCCCAGTAACACTTAAAAATGTGTTAAAATGTTGGATCCCTTAAATATCAAACGATGCAGAAATGCAAAATCCCATCACAGTGCAAGATGCACACTGCAAGATATTTTCTAAAACTCCAGCACAATTTGGTCTAAACTCAGTAATTACAGCGTCTAGTGCTAATAGTTTGGAAATCGGCTATCCCAGTAGTACTTAAAAATGTGCTAAAATGTTGGATCCCTTAAATATCACACGACGCTGAAATGCAAAAAACCGATCACAGTGCAAGATATTTCCTAAAACTTCAATACGATTTGGTGTAAACGCAGCAATTACAGCGTCTAGAATAAATAGTGTAGAAATCGTTTATCCCACTAATTCTTAAAATAAAATATTGGATCCCTTAAATATCAAACGATGCTGAAATGCAAAAAACCGATCACAGTGGTATTTTATGACTAAGAGATATTTTATTAAACGCCAAGACGATTTTTTCTACACGCAGTAATTACAGCGTTTAGAATATATAGTGTGGAAATCGGCTATCCCAGTAATAATTAAAAATGTGCTCAACTGTTGGTCCCTTAAATATCAAACGATGCTGAAATGCAAAAAACAATCACAGTGTTTTTCACAACACTGCGTTTCACAGCGAATCACAGTGAATCACAGTGCGAATCACAGTGTTTTTCACAAACATCTCCAAGATGTTTTCTAAAACTCCAAAACGATTTGGTCTACACGCAGTACCTACCGCGTGTAGTATAAATAGTGTGGAAATCGTTATCCCAGTAATTCTTAAAAATGTGCTAAAAGGTTGGTCCCTTAAATATCAAACGATGCTGAAATGCAAAAAACCTATCACAGTGACATCTGAGAGATATTTTCTAAAACGCCATGACGATATTGTCTACAGCGCCTAGAAGATACAGTGTGGAAAACGGCTACAAAATAGTGCTAAAATATTGAATCCCATAAATGTACAGCGATGCTGAATAACAAGATGACGATTGTAGCGCCATGGTAGTGATTTAAAAACGATAGTCATTCTAAAAGAGACTCTTTAACCTATTTCGCGTCATTCCTTAACTAAATTAGCATATAACAGACTAAAATATCTTATATTTATAGTTTCCGATATTTAACATTCTATAATTTTTGAAAACACAGCCTTTATATTGAAAAGAGTTAAGAGGTGGCGCTCGTATCATCATATTGCCGCTGAGCAATGTTGGAGATTTATGGGATACAAGTTTTTAGCACTTTTTAAAGCATTATAGGAATAGCCGTTTTACACACTGTATCTTCTAGGCGCTGTAATAATGTCTACACGCAGTAATTACATCGTCTAGAATATATAGTCTGGAAATCGGCTATCCCAATAATACTTAAAAATGTGCTAAAATGTTGGATCCCTTAAATATCAAAAACGATTCTGAAATGCACAAAACAGATCACAGTGACATCTGAGAGAGATTTTATAAAACGCCAACACGAATTTGTCTACACGCAGTAATTACAGCGCTACAATATATAGTGTGGAAATCGGCTATCCCAGTAACATTTAAAAATGTGCTAAACTGTTGGATCCCTTAAATATGAATCGATGCAGAAATGCAAAAAAAACTATCATAGTGACATCTGGAAGAAATTTTCTAAAACTTCAAGACGATGCTGTCTAGACCCAGTTATTACAGCGTCTAAAATATATAGTCTGGAAATCGGCTATCCCAGTAGTACTTAAAAATGTGCTAAAATGTTGGATCCCTTAAATATCAAACGACGCTGAAATGCAAAAAACCGATCACAGTGCAAGTTTCCTAAAACTTCAAGGCGATTTGGTGAAACGCAGCAATTACAGCGTCTCGAATAAATAGTTTAGAAATCTTTTATCCCACTAATACTTAAAAATGTGCTAAAATATTGGATCCCTTAAATATCAAACGATGCTGAAATGCAAAAAACCGATCACAGTGGTATTTTATGACTAAGAGATATTTTATGAAACGGCAAGACGATTTTGTCTACACGCAGTAATTACAGCGTTTAGAATATATAGTGTGGAAATCGGTTATCCCAGTAATAATTAAAAATGTGCTCAAATGTTGGTCCCTTAAATATAAAACGATGCTGAAATGCAAAAAACAATCACAGTGTTTTTCACAACACTGCGTTTCACAGCGAATCACAGTGAATCACAGTGCGAATCACAGTGTTTTTCACAAACATCTCCAAGATGTTTTCTAAAACTCCAAAACGATTTGGTCTACACGCAGTAACTACCGCGTCTAGTATAAATAGTGTGGAAATCGCTATCCCAGTAATTCTTAAAAATGTGCTAAAATGTTGGTCCCTTAAATATCAAACGATGCTGAAATGCAAAAAACCTATCACAGTGACATCTGAGAGATAGTTTCTAAAACGCCTAGAAATTACAGTGTGGAAAACGGCTACAAAATAGTGCTAAAATATTGAATCCCATAAATGTACAGCGATGCTGAATAACAAGATGACGATTGTAGCGCCATCGTAGTGATTTAAAAACGATAGTCATTCTAAAAGAGACTATTTCGCGTTTTTCCTTAACTAAATTATCTTATAACAGACTAAAATATCTTATATTTATAGTTTCCGATATTTAACATTCTATAATTTTTGAAAACACAGCCTTTATATTGAAAAGAGTTACGAGATGGCGCTCGTATCATCATATTGCCGCTGAGCATTGTTGGAGATTTATGGGATACAAGTTTTTAGCACTTTTTAAAGCATTATAGGAATAGCCGTTTTTGCCGATGCTGAAATGAAAAAAAAACCTATCACAGTGACATCTGAATTTTTGTCTACACGCAGTGATTACAGCGTCTGGAATATATAGTGTAGAAATTGTCTATCCCAGTAACACTTAAAAATGTGTTAAAATGTTGGATCCCTTAAATATCAAACGATGCAGAAATGCAAAAAACCCATCACAGTGCAAGATGCACACTGCAAGATATTTTCTAAAACTCCAGCACGATTTGGTCTAAACTCAGTAATTACAGCGTCTAGTGCTAATAGTTTGGAAATCGGCTATCCCAGTAGTACTTAAAAATGTGCTAAAATGTTGGATCCCTTAAATATCAAACGACGCTGAAATGCAAAAAACCGATCACAGTGCAAGATATTTCCTAAAACTTCAATACGATTTGGTGTAAACGCAGCAATTACAGCGTCTAGAATAAATAGTGTAGAAATCGTTTATCCCACTAATACTTAAAAATGTGCTAAAATATTGGATCCCTTGGATTGGATGAAACGATGCTGAAATGCAAAAAACCGATCACAGTGGTATTTTATGACTAAGAGATATTTTATGAAACGCCAAGACGATTTTGTCTACACGCAGTAATTACAGCGTTTAGAATATATAGTGTGGAAATCGGCTATCCCAGTAATAATTAAAAATGTGCTCAAATGTTGGTCCCTCAAATATCAAACGAAGCTGAAATGCAAAAAACAATCACAGTGTTTTTCACAACACTGCGTTTCACATCGAATCACAGTGTTTTTCACAAACATCTCCAATATGTTTTCTAAAACTCGAAAACGATTTGGTCTACACGCAGTAACTACCGCAGGTAGTATAAATAGTGTGGAAATCAGTATCCCAGTAATTCTTAAAAATGTGCTAAAATGTTGGTCCCTTAAATATCAAACGACGCTGAAATGGAAAAAACCTATCACAGTGACATCTGAGAGATATTTTCTAAAACGCCAAGACGATATTGTCTACAGCGCCTAGAAGATACAGTGTGGAAAACGGCTACAAAATAGTGCTAAAATATTGAATCCCATAAATGTACAGCGATGCTGAATAAAGGGATGACGATTGTAGCGCCATCGTAGTGATTTAAAAACGATAGTCATTCTAAAAGAGACTCTTTAACCTATTTCGCGTCATTCCTTAACTAAATTAGCTTATAACAGACTAAAATATCTTATATTTATAGTTTCCGATATTTAACATTCTATAATTTTTGAAAACACCGCCTTTATATTGAAAAGAGTTACGAGATGGCGCTAGTATCATCATATTGCCGCTGAGCATTGTTGGAGATTTATGGGATACAAGTTTTAGCACTTTTTAAAGCATTATAGGAATAGCCGTTTTCCACACTGTATCTTCTAGGCGCTGTAATAATGTCTACACGCAGTTACATATATTCTACTACATATTCCAGACTATATATTCTACCACAGCGTCTAGAATATATAGTCTGGAAATCGGCTATCCCAGTAATACTTAAAAAGGTGCTAAAATTTTTGTCCCTTAAATATCAAACGATGCTGAAATGCAAAAAAACGATCACATCTGAGATATATTTCATAAAAAGCCAAGACGATTTCGTCTACACGCAGTAATTACAGCGTCTAGAATAAATAGTGTGGAAATCAGTATCCCAGTAATTCTTAAAAATGTGCTAAAATGTTGGTCCCTTAAATATCAAACGATGCTGAAATGAAAAAAACCTATCACAGAGACATCTGAGAGATATTTTCTAAAACGCCAAGACGATATTGTCTACAGCGCCTAGAAGATACAGTGTGGAAAATGGCTACAAAATAGTGCTAAAATATTGAATCCCATAAATGTACAGCGATGCTGAATAACAAGGTGACGATTGAAGCGCCATCGTAGTGATTTAAAAACGATAGTCATTCTAAAAGAGACTCTTTAACCTATTTCGCGTCATTCCTTAACTAAATTAGCTTATAACAGACTAAAATATCTTATATTTATAGTTTCCGATATTTAACATTCTATAATGTTTGAAAACACAGCCTTTATATTGAAAAGAGTTACGAGACTGCACGCGTATCATCATAGTGCCGCTGAGCATTGTTGGAGATTTATGGGATACAAGTTTTTAGCACTTTTTAAAGCATTATAGGAATAGCCGTTTTCCACACAGTATCTTCTAGGCGCTGTAATATTGTCTACACGCAGTAATTACAGCGTCTAGAATGTATAGTGTGGAAATTGGCTATCCCAGTAACACTTAAAAATGTGCTAAAATCTTGGATCCCTTAATTATCAAACGATGCAGAAATCAAAACACCGATCACAGTGACATATGCAATAAATTTTCTAAAACTTCTAAATCCCAGTAATACTTAAAAATGTGCTAAAATGTTGGATCCCTTAAATATCAAAAACGATTCTGAAATGCAAAATACAGATCACAGTGACATCTGAGAGAGATTTTATAAAACGCCAAGACGATTTTGTCTACACGCAGTATTTACAGCGCTAGAAAATATAGTGTGGAAATCGGCTATCCCAGTAACATTTAAAAATGTGCTAAACTGTTGGATCCCTTAAATATCAAACGATGCACAAATGCAAAAAAACTATCACAGTGACATCTGGAAGAAATTTTGTAAAACTTCAAGACGATGCTGTCTAGACCCAGTTATTACAGCGTCTAAAATATATAGTCTGGAAATCGGCTATCCCAGTAATACGTAAAAATGTGCTAAAATGTTGGATCCCTTAAATATCAAACGATGCTGAAATGAAAAAAAAAACCTATCACAGTGACATCTGAATTTTTGTCTACTCGCAGTGATTACAGCGTCTAGAATATATAGTGTGGAAATTGTGTATCCCAGTAACACTTAAAAATGTGTTAAAATGTTGGATCCCTTAAATATCAAACGATGCAAAAATGCAAAAAACCCATCACAGTGCAAGATGCACACTGCAAGATATTTTCTAAAACTCCAGTACGATTTGGTCTAAACTCAGTAATTACAGCGTCTAGTGCTAATAGTGTGGAAATCGGCTAACCCAGTAGTATTTAGAAATGTGCTAAAATGTTGGATCCCTTAAATATCAAACGACGCTGAAATGCAAAAAACCGATCACAGTGCAAGTTTCCTAAAACTTCAAGGCGATTTGGTGAAACGCAGCAATTACAGCGTCTAGAATAAATAGTTTAGAAATCTTTTATCCCACTAATACTTAAAAATGTGCTAAAATATTGGATCCCTTAAATATCAAACGATGCTGAAATGCAAAAAACCGATCACAGTGGTATTTTATGACTAAGAGATATTTTATGAAACGGCAAGACGATTTTGTCTACACGCAGTAATTACAGCGTTTAGAATATATAGTGTGGAAATCGGTTATCCCAGTAATAATTAAAAATGTGCTCAAATGTTGGTCCCTTAAATATAAAACGATGCTGAAATGCAAAAAACAATCACAGTGTTTTTCACAACACTGCGTTTCACAGCGAATCACAGTGAATCACAGTGCGAATCACAGTGTTTTTCCCAAACATCTCCAAGATGTTTTCTAAAACTCCAAAACGATTTGGTCTACACGCAGTAACTACCGCGTCTAGTATAAATAGTGTGGAAATCGCTATCCCAGTAATTCTTAAAAATGTGCTAAAATGTTGGTCCCTTAAATATCAAACGATGCTGAAATGCAAAAAACCTATCACAGTGACATCTGAGAGATAGTTTCTAAAACGCCTAGAAATTACAGTGTGGAAAACGGCTACAAAATAGTGCTAAAATATTGAATCCCATAAATGTACAGCGATGCTGAATAACAAGATGACGATTGTAGCGCCATCGTAGTGATTTAAAAACGATAGTCATTCTAAAAGAGACTATTTCGCGTTTTTCCTTAACTAAATTATCTTATAACAGAATAAAATATCTTATATTTATAGTTTCCGATATTTAACATTCTATAATTTTTCAAAACACAGCCTTTATATTGAAAAGAGTTACGAGATATCGCTCGTATCATCATATTGCCGCTGAGCATTGTTGGAGATTTATGGGATACAAGTTTTTAGCACTTTTTAAAGCATTATAGGAATAGCCGTTTTTGCCGATGCTGAAATGAAAAAAAAACCTATCACAGTGACATCTGAATTTTTGTCTACACGCAGTGATTACAGCGTTTAGAATATATAGTGTAGAAATTGACTATCCCAGTAACACTTAAAAATGTGTTAAAATGTTGGATCCCTTAAATATCAAACGATGCAGAAATGCAAAAAGCCCATCACAGTGCAAGATGCACACTGCAAGATATTTTCTAAAACTCCAGCACGATTTGGTCTAAACTCAGTAATTACAGCGTCTAGTGCTAATAGTTTGGAAATCGGCTATCCCAGTAGTACTTAAAAATGTGCTAAAATGTTGGATCCCTTAAATATCAAACGACGCTGAAATGCAAAAAACCGATCACAGTGCAAGATATTTCCTAAAACTTCAATACGATTTGGTGTAAACGCAGCAATTACAGCGTCTAGAATAAATAGTGTAGAAATCGTTTATCCCACTAAAACTTAAAAATGTGCTAAAATATTGGATCCCTTGGATTGGATGAAACGATGCTGAAATGCAAAAAACCGATCACAGTGGTATTTTATGACTAAGAGATATTTTATGAAACGCCAAGACGATTTTGTCTACACGCAGTAATTACAGCGTTTAGAATATATAGTGTGGAAATCGGCTATCCCAGTAATAATTAAAAATGTGCTCAAATGTTGGTCCCTTAAATATCAAACGAAGCTGAAATGCAAAAAACAATCACAGTGTTTTTCACAACACTGCGTTTCACATCGAATCACAGTGTTTTTCACAAACATCTCCAATATGTTTTCTAAAACTCGAAAACGATTTGGTCTACACGCAGTAACTACCGCAGGTAGTATAAATAGTGTGGAAATCAGTATCCCAGTAATTCTTAAAAATGTGCTAAAATGTTGGTCCCTTAAATATCAAACGACGCTGAAATGCAAAAAACCTATCACAGTGACATCTGAGAGATATTTTCTAAAACGCCAAGACGATATTGTCTACAGCGCCTAGAAGATACAGTGTGGAAAACGGCTACAAAATAGTGCTAAAATATTGAATCCCATAAATGTACAGCGATGCTGAATAAAGGGATGACGATTGTAGCGCCATCGTAGTGATTTAAAAACGATAGTCATTCTAAAAGAGACTCTTTAACTATTTCGCGTCATTCCTTAACTAAATTAGCTTATAACAGACTAAAATATCTTATATTTATAGTTTCCGATATTTAACATTCTATAATTTTTGAAAACACCGCCTTTATATTGAAAAGAGTTACGAGATGGCGCTCGTATCATCATATTGCCGCTGAGCATTGTTGGAGATTTATGGGATACAAGTTTTAGCACTTTTTAAAGCATTATAGGAATAGCCGTTTTCCACACTGTATCTTCTAGGCGCTGTAATAATGTCTACACGCAGTTACATATATTCTACTACATATACCAGACTATATATTCTACCACAGCGTCTAGAATATATAGTCTGGAAATCGGCTATCCCAGTAATACTTAAAAATGTGCTAAAATTTTTGTCCCTTAAATATCAAACGATGCTGAAATGCAAAAAAACGATCACATCTGAGATATATTTCATAAAAAGCCAAGACGATTTCGTCTACACGCAGTAATTACAGCGTCTAGAATAAATAGTGTGGAAATCAGTATCCCAGTAATTCTTAAAAATGTGCTAAAATGTTGGTCCCTTAAATATCAAACGATGCTGAAATGCAAAAAACCTATCACAGAGACATCTGAGAGATATTTTCTAAAACGCCAAGACGATATTGTCTACAGCGCCTAGAAGATACAGTGTGGAAAATGGCTACAAAATAGTGCTAAAATATTGAATCCCATAAATGTACAGCGATGCTGAATAACAAGGTGACGATTGTAGCGCCATCGTAGTGATTTAAAAACGATAGTCATTCTAAAAGAGACTCTTTAACCTATTTCGCGTCATTCCTTAACTAAATTAGCTTATAACAGACTAAAATATCTTATATTTATAGTTTCCGATATTTAACATTCTATAATTTTTGAAAACACCGCCTTTATATTGAAAAGAGTTACGAGATGGCGCTAGTATCATCATATTGCCGCTGAGCATTGTTGGAGATTTATGGGATACAAGTTTTAGCACTTTTTAAAGCATTATAGGAATAGCCGTTTTCCACACTGTATCTTCTAGGCACTGTAATAATGTCTACACGCAGTTACATATATTCTACTACATATACCAGACTATATATTCTACCACAGCGTCTAGAATATATAGTCTGGAAATCGGCTATCCCAGTAATACTTAAAAATGTGCTAAAATTTTTGTCCCTTAAATATCAAACGATGCTGAAATGCAAAAAAACGATCACATCTGAGATATATTTCATAAAAAGCCAAGACGATTTCGTCTACACGCAGTAATTACAGCGTCTAGAATAAATAGTGTGGAAATCAGTATCCCAGTAATTCTTAAAAATGTGCTAAAATGTTGGTCCCTTAAATATCAAACGATGCTGAAATGCAAAAAACCTATCACAGAGACATCTGAGAGATATTTTCTAAAACGCCAAGACGATATTGTCTACAACGCCTAGAAGATACAGTGTGGAAAATGGCTTCAAAATAGTGCTAAAATATTGAATCCCATAAATGTACAGCGATGCTGAATAACAAGGTGACGATTGTAGCGCCATCGTAGTGATTTAAAAACGATAGTCATTCTAAAAGAGACTCTTTAACCTATTTCGCGTCATTCCTTAACTAAATTAGCTTATAACAGACTAAAATATCTTATATTTATAGTTTCCGATATTTAACATTCTATAATGTTTGAAAACACAGCCTTTATATTGAAAAGAGTTACGAGATGGCACGCGTATCATCATAGTGCCGCTGAGCATTGTTGGAGATTTATGGGATACAAGTTTTTAGCACTTTTTAAAGCATTATAGGAATAGCCGTTTTCCACACAGTATCTTCTAGGCGCTGTAATATTGTCTACACGCAGTAATTACAGCGTCTAGAATGTATAGTGTGGAAATTGGCTATCCCAGTAACACTTAAAAATGTGCTAAAATCTTGGATCCCTTAATTATCAAACGATGCAGAAATCAAAACACCGATCACAGTGACATATGCAATAAATTTTCTAAAACTTCTAAATCCCAGTAATACTTAAAAATGTGCTAAAATGTTGGATCCCTTAAATATCAAAAACGATTCTGAAATGCAAAAAACAGATCACAGTGACATCTGAGAGAGATTTTATAAAACGCCAAGACGATTTTGTCTACACGCAGTATTTACAGCGCTAGAAAATATAGTGTGGAAATCGGCTATCCCAGTAACATTTAAAAATGTGCTAAACTGTTGGATCCCTTAAATATCAAACGATGCACAAATGCAAAAAAACTATCACAGTGACATCTGGAAGAAATTTTGTAAAACTTCAAGACGATGCTGTCTAGACCCAGTTATTACAGCGTCTAAAATATATAGTCTGGAAATCGGCTATCCCAGTAATACGTAAAAATGTGCTAAAATGTTGGATCCCTTAAATATCAAACGATGCTGAAATGAAAAAAAAACCTATCACAGTGACATCTGAATTTTTGTCTACTCGCAGTGATTACAGCGTCTAGAATATATACTGTGGAAATTGTGTATCCCAGTAACACTTAAAAATGTGTTAAAATGTTGGATCCCTTAAATATCAAACGATGCAAAAATGCAAAAAACCCATCACAGTGCAAGATGCACACTGCAAGATATTTTCTAAAACTCCAGTACGATTTGGTCTAAACTCAGTAATTACAGCGTCTAGTGCTAATAGTGTGGAAATCGGCTAACCCAGTAGTACTTAGAAATGTGCTAAAATGTTGGATCCCTTAAATATCAAACGACGCTGAAATGCAAAAAACCGATCACAGTGCAAGTTTCCTAAAACTTCAAGGCGATTTGGTGAAACGCAGCAATTACAGCGTCTAGAATAAATAGTTTAGAAATCTTTTATCCCACTAATACTTAAAAATGTGCTAAAATATTGGATCCCTTAAATATCAAACGATGCTGAAATGCAAAAAACCGATCACAGTGGTATTTTATGACTAAGAGATATTTTATGAAACGGCAAGACGATTTTGTCTACACGCAGTAATTACAGCGTTTAGAATATATAGTGTGGAAATCGGTTATCCCAGTAATAATTAAAAATGTGCTCAAATGTTGGTCCCTTAAATATAAAACGATGCTGAAATGCAAAAAACAATCACAGTGTTTTTCACAACACTGCGTTTCACAGCGAATCACAGTGAATCACAGTGCGAATCACAGTGTTTTTCACAAACATCTCCAAGATGTTTTCTAAAACTCCAAAACGATTTGGTCTACACGCAGTAACTACCGCGTCTAGTATAAATAGTGTGGAAATCGCTATCCCAGTAATTCTTAAAAATGTGCTAAAATGTTGGTCCCTTAAATATCAAACGATGCTGAAATGCAAAAAACCTATCACAGTGACATCTGAGAGATAGTTTCTAAAACGCCTAGAAATTACAGAGTGGAAAACGGCTACAAAATAGTGCTAAAATATTGAATCCCATAAATGTACAGCGATGCTGAATAACAAGATGACGATTGTAGCGCCATCGTAGTGATTTAAAAACGATAGTCATTCTAAAAGAGACTATTTCGCGTTTTTCCTTAACTAAATTATCTTATAACAGACTAAAATATCTTATATTTATAGTTTCCGATATTTAACATTCTATAATTTTTGAAAACACAGCCTTTATATTGAAAAGAGTTACGAGATGGCGCTCGTATCATCATATTGCCGCTGAGCATTGTTGGAGATTTATGGGATACAAGTTTTTAGCACTTTTTAAAGCATTATAGGAATAGCCGTTTTTGCCGATGCTGAAATGAAAAAAAAACCTATCACAGTGACATCTGAATTTTTGTCTACACGCAGTGATTACAGCGTCTAGAATATATAGTGTAGAAATTGTCTATCCCAGTAACACTTAAAAATGTGTTAAAATGTTGGATCCCTTAAATATCAAACGATGCAGAAATGCAAAAAACCCATCACAGTGCAAGATGCACACTGCAAGATATTTTCTAAAACTCCAGCACGATTTGGTCTAAACTCAGTAATTACAGCGTCTAGTGCTAATAGTTTGGAAATCGGCTATCCCAGTAGTACTTAAAAATGTGCTAAAATGTTGGATCCCTTAAATATCAAACGACGCTGAAATGCAAAAAACCGATCACAGTGCAAGATATTTCCTAAAACTTCAATACGATTTGGTGTAAACGCAGCAATTACAGCGTCTAGAATAAATAGTGTAGAAATCGTTTATCCCACTAAAACTTAAAAATGTGCTAAAATATTGGATCCCTTGGATTGGATGAAACGATGCTGAAATGCAAAAAACCGATCACAGTGGTATTTTATGACTAAGAGATATTTTATGACGATTTTGTCTACACGCAGTAATTACAGCGTTTAGAATATATAGTGTGGAAATCGGCTATCCCAGTAATAATTAAAAATGTGCTCAAATGTTGGTCCCTTAAATATCAAACGAAGCTGAAATGCAAAAAACAATCACAGTGTTTTTCACAACACTGCGTTTCACATCGAATCACAGTGTTTTTCACAAACATCTCCAATATGTTTTCTAAAACTCGAAAACGATTTGGTCTACACGCAGTAACTACCGCAGGTAGTATAAATAGTGTGGAAATCAGTATCCCAGTAATTCTTAAAAATGTGCTAAAATGTTGGTCCCTTAAATATCAAACGACGCTGAAATGCAAAAAACCTATCACAGTGACATCTGAGAGATATTTTCTAAAACGCCAAGACGATATTGTCTACAGTGCCTAGAAGATACAGTGTGGAAAACGGCTACAAAATAGTGCTAAAATATTGAATCCCATAAATGTACAGCGATGCTGAATAAAGGGATGACGATTGTAGCGCCATCGTAGTGATTTAAAAACGATAGTCATTCTAAAAGAGACTCTTTAACCTATTTCGCGTCATTCCTTAACTAAATTAGCTTATAACAGACTAAAATATCTTATATTTATAGTTTCCGATATTTAACATTCTATAATTTTTGAAAACACCGCCTTTATATTGAAAAGAGTTACGAGATGGCGCTAGTATCATCATATTGCCGCTGAGCATTGTTGGAGATTTATGGGATACAAGTTTTAGCACTTTATAAAGCATTATAGGAATAGCCGTTTTCCACACTGTATCTTCTAGGCGCTGTAATAATGTCTACACGCAGTTACATATATTCTACTACATATACCAGACTATATATTCTACCACAGCGTTTAGAATATATAGTCTGGAAATCGGCTATCCCAGTAATACTTAAAAATGTGCTAAAAGTTTTGTCCCTTAAATATCAAACGATGCTGAAATGCAAAAAAACGATCACATCTGAGATATATTTCATAAAAAGCCAAGACGATTTCGTCTACACGCAGTAATTACAGCGTCTAGAATAAATAGTGTGGAAATCAGTATCCCAGTAATTCTTAAAAATGTGCTAAAATGTTGGTCCCTTAAATATCAAACGATGCTGAAATGCAAAAAACCTATCACAGAGACATCTGAGAGATATTTTCTAAAACGCCAAGACGATATTGTCTACAGCGCCTAGAAGATACAGTGTGGAAAATGGCTACAAAATAGTGCTAAAATATTGAATCCCATAAATGTACAGCGATGCTGAATAACAAGGTGACGATTGTAGCGCCATCGTAGTGATTTAAAAACGATAGTCATTCTAAAAGAGACTCTTTAACCTATTTCGCGTCATTCCTTAACTAAATTAGCTTATAACAGACTAAAATATCTTATATTTATAGTTTCCGATATTTAACATTCTATAATGTTTGAAAACACAGCCTTTATATTGAAAAGAGTTACGAGATGGCACGCGTATCATCATAGTGCCGCTGAGCATTGTTGGAGATTTATGGGATACAAGTTTTTAGCACTTTTTAAAGCATTATAGGAATAGCCGTTTTCCACACAGTATCTTCTAGGCGCTGTAATATTGTCTACACGCAGTAATTACAGCGTCTAGAATGTATAGTGTGGAAATTGGCTATCCCAGTAACACTTAAAAATGTGCTAAAATCTTGGATCCCTTAAATATCAAACGATGCAGAAATCAAAACACCGATCACAGTGACATATGCAATAAATTTTCTAAAACTTCTAAATCCCAGTAATACTTAAAAATGTGCTAAAATGTTGGATCCCTTAAATATCAAAAACGATTCTGAAATGCAAAAAACAGATCACAGTGACATCTGAGAGAGATTTTATAAAACGCCAAGACGGTTTTGTCTACACGCAGTATTTACAGCGCTAGAAAATATAGTGTGGAAATCGGCTATCCCAGTAACATTTAAAAATGTGCTAAACTGTTGGATCCCTTAAATATCAAACGATGCACAAATGCAAAAAAACTATCACAGTGACATCTGGAAGAAATTTTCTAAAACTTCAAGACGATGCTGTCTAGACCCAGTTATTACAGCGTCTAAAATATATAGTCTGGAAATCGGCTATCCCAGTAATACGTAAAAATGTGCTAAAATGTTGGATCCCTTAAATATCAAACGATGCTGAAATGAAAAAAAAACCTATCACAGTGACATCTGAATTTTTGTCTACTCGCAGTGATTACAGCGTCTAGAATATATAGTGTGGAAATTGTGTATCCCAGTAACACTTAAAAATGTGTTAAAATGTTGGATCCCTTAAATATCAAACGATGCAAAAATGCAAAAAACCCATCACAGTGCAAGATGCACACTGCAAGATATTTTCTAAAACTCCAGTACGATTTGGTGTAAACTCAGTAATTACAGCGTCTAGTGCTAATAGTGTGGAAATCGGCTAACCCAGTAGTACTTAGAAATGTGCTAAAATGTTGGATCCCTTAAATATCAAACGACGCTGAAATGCAAAAAACCGATCACAGTGCAAGTTTCCTAAAACTTCAAGGCGATTTGGTGTAAACGCAGCAATTACAGCGTCTAGAATAAATAGTTTAGAAATCTTTTATCCCACTAATACTTAAAAATGTGCTAAAATATTGGATCCCTTAAATATGAAACGATGCTGAAATGCAAAAAACCGATCACAGTGGTATTTTATGACTAAGAGATATTTTATGAAACGGCAAGACGATTTTGTCTACACGCAGTAATTACAGCGTTTAGAATATATAGTGTGGAAATCGGTTATCCCAGTAATAATTAAAAATGTGCTCAAATGTTGGTCCCTTAAATATAAAACGATGCTGAAATGCAAAAAACAATCACAGTGTTTTTCACAACACTGCGTTTCACAGCGAATCACAGTGAATCACAGTGCGAATCACAGTGTTTTTCACAAACATCTCCAAGATGTTTTCTAAAACTCCAAAACGATTTGGTCTACACGCAGTAACTACCGCGTCTAGTATAAATAGTGTGGAAATCGGTATCCCAGTAATTCTTAAAAATGTGCTAAAATGTTGGTCCCTTAAATATCAAACGATGCTGAAATGCAAAAAACCTATCACAGTGACATCCGAGAGATATTTTCTAAAACGCCTAGAAGATACAGTGTGGAAAACGGCTACAAAATAGTGCTAAAATATTGAATCCCATAAATGTACAGCGATGCTGAATAACAAGATGACGATTGTAGCGCCATCGTAGTGATTTAAAAACGATAGTCATTCTAAAAGAGACTATTTCGCGTCATTCCTTAACTAAATTAGCTTATAACAGACTAAAATATCTTATATTTATAGTTTCCGATATTTAACATTCTATAATTTTTGAAAACACAGCCTTTATATTGAAAAGAGTTACGAGATGGCGCTCGTATCATCATATTGCCGCTGAGCATTGTTGGAGATTTATGGGATACAAGTTTTTAGCACTTTTTAAAGCATTATAGGAATAGCCGTTTTTGCCGATGCTGAAATGAAAAAAAAAACCTATCACAGTGACATCTGAATTTTTGTCTACACGCAGTGATTACAGCGTCTAGATTATATAGTGCAGAAATTGTCTATCCCAGTAACACTTAAAAATGTGTTAAAATGTTGGATCCCTTAAATATCAAACGATGCAGAAATGCAAAAAACCCATCACAGTGCAAGATGCACACTGCAAGATATTTTCTAAAACTCCAGCACGATTTGGTCTAAACTCAGTAATTACAGCGTCTAGTGCTAATAGTTTGGAAATCGGCTATCCCAGTAGACGAGCCGTTAATTCCCAAATTGGCTCATCCGATCTCAGCAATCTGATTCTTTGTTAATATTAATATTTTGGATTACTT
Organism: Maratus speciosus; assembly: GCA_963932465.1. Lineage (NCBI taxonomy): Eukaryota > Metazoa > Arthropoda > Arachnida > Araneae > Salticidae > Maratus > Maratus speciosus. The sequence goes on along the minus strand of CAWVRF010000526.1, from coordinate 7,217 downwards.
TACTGTGATTTTGATCAAATTTAACAAAATAAATCAATTTAAGTCATTATAATTGTATTCTATTTTACATTACACTATTTCATAAGAAAATAAATATAATTATCTACTATATAAATATCAGTTTTAGCCAATCAGATTGCTGGGCTCGGTTGAGCCAATTTGGGAATTAACGGCTCGTTCCCAGTAGTATTTAAAAATGTGCTAAAATGTTGGATCCCTTAAATATCAAACGACGCTGAAATGCAAAAAACCGATCACAGTGCAAGATATTTCCTAAAACTTCAATACGATTTGGTGTAAACGCAGCAATTACAGCGTCTAGAATAAATAGTGTCTAGAATAAAAACTTGTATCCCATAAATCTCCAACAATGCTCAGCGGCACTATGATGATACGCGTGCCATCTCGTAACTCTTTTCAATATAAAGGCTGTGTTTTCAAACATTATAGAATGTTAAATATCGGAAACTATAAATATAAGATATTTTAGTCTGTTATAAGCTAATTTAGTTAAGGAATGACGCGAAATAGGTTAAAGAGTCTCTTTTAGAATGACTATCGTTTTTAAATCACTACGATGGCGCTACAATCGTCACCTTGTTATTCAGCATCGCTGTACATTTATGGGATTCAATATTTTAGCACTATTTTGTAGCCATTTTCCACACTGTATCTTCTAGGCGTTTTATCCCACTAATACTTAAAAATGTGCTAAAATATTGGATCCCTTGGATTGGATGAAACGATGCTGAAATGCAAAAAACCGATCACAGTGGTATTTTATGACTAAGAGATATTTTATGAAACGCCAAGACGATTTTGTCTACACGCAGTAATTACAGCGTTTAGAATATATAGTGTGGAAATCGGCTATCCCAGTAATAATTAAAAATGTGCTCAAATGTTGGTCCCTTAAATATCAAACGAAGCTGAAATGCAAAAAACAATCACAGTGTTTTTCACAACACTGCGTTTCACAGCGAATCACAGTGTTTTTCACAAACATCTCCAATATGTTTTCTAAAACTCGAAAACGATTTGGTCTACACGCAGTAACTACCGCAGGTAGTATAAATAGTGTGGAAATCAGTATCCCAGTAATTCTTAAAAATGTGCTAAAATGTTGGTCCCTTAAATATCAAACGATGCTGAAATGCAAAAATCCTATCACAGTGACATCTGAGAGATATTTTCTAAAACGCCAAGACGATATTGTCTACAGCGCCTAGAAGATACAGTGTGGAAAACGGCTACAAAATAGTGCTAAAATATTGAATCCCATAAATGTACAGCGATGCTGAATAAAGGGATGACGATTGTAGCGCCATCGTAGTGATTTAAAAACGATAGTCATTCTAAAAGAGACTCTTTAACCTATTTCGCGTCATTCCTTAACTAAATTAGCTTATAACAGACTAAAATATCTTATATTTATAGTTTCCGATATTTAACATTCTATAATTTTTTAAAACACCGCCTTTATATTGAAAAGAGTTACGAGATGGCGCTCGTATCATCATATTGCCGCTGAGCATTGTTGGAGATTTATGGGATACAAGTTTTAGCACTTTTTAAAGCATTATAGGAATAGCCGTTTTCCACACTGTATCTTCTAGGCGCTGTAATAAAGTCTACACGCAGTTACATATATTCTACTACATATACCAGACTATATATTCTACCACAGCGTCTAGAATATATAGTCTGGAAATCGGCTATCCCAGTAATACTTAAAAATGTGCTAAAATTTTTGTCCCTTAAATATCAAACGATGCTGAAATGCAAAAAAACGATCACATCTGAGATATATTTCATAAAAAGCCAAGACGATTTCGTCTACACGCAGTAATTACAGCGTCTAGAATAAATAGTGTGGAAATCAGTATCCCAGTAATTCTTAAAAATGTGCTAAAATGTTGGTCCCTTAAATATCAAACGATGCTGAAATGCAAAAAACCTATCACAGAGACATCTGAGAGATATTTTCTAAAACGCCAAGACGATATTGTCTACAGCGCCTAGAAGATACAGTGTGGAAAATGGCTACAAAATAGTGCTAAAATATTGAATCCCATAAATGTACAGCGATGCTGAATAACAAGGTGACGATTGTAGCGCCATCGTAGTGATTTAAAAACGATAGTCATTCTAAAAGAGACTCTTTAACCTATTTCGCGTCATTCCTTAACTAAATTAGCTTATAACAGACTAAAATATCTTATATTTATAGTTTCCGATATTTAACATTCTATAATGTTTGAAAACACAGCCTTTATATTGAAAAGAGTTACGAGATGGCACGCGTATCATCATAGTGCCGCTGAGCATTGTTGGAGATTTATGGGATACAAGTTTTTAGCACTTTTTAAAGCATTATAGGAATAGCCGTTTTCCACACAGTATCTTCTAGGCGCTGTAATATTGTCTAGACGCAGTAATTACAGCGTCTAGAATGTATAGTGCGGAAATTGGCTATCCCAGTAACACTTAAAAATGTGCTAAAATCTTGGATCCCTTAAATATCAAACGATGCAGAAATCAAAACACCGATCACAGTGACATATGCAATAAATTTTCTAAAACTTCTAAATCCCAGTAATACTTAAAAATGTGCTAAAATGTTGGATCCCTTAAATATCAAAAACGATTCTGAAATGCAAAAAACAGATCACAGTGACATCTGAGAGAGATTTTATAAAACGCCAAGACGATTTTGTCTACACGCAGTATTTACAGCGCTAGAAAATATAGTGTGGAAATCGGCTATCCCAGTAACATTTAAAAATGTGCTAAACTGTTGGATCCCTTAAATATCAAACGATGCACAAATGCAAAAAAACTATCACAGTGACATCTGGAAGAAATTTTCTAAAACTTCAAGACGATGCTGTCTAGACCCAGTTATTACAGCGTCTAAAATATATAGTCTGGAAATCGGCTATCCCAATAATACGTAAAAATGTGCTAAAATGTTGGATCCCTTAAATATCAAACGATGCTGAAATGAAAAAAAAACCTAACACAGTGACATCTGAATTTTTGTCTACTCGCAGTGATTACAGCGTCTAGAATATATAGTGTGGAAATTGTGTATCCCAGTAACACTTAAAAATGTGTTAAAATGTTGGATCCCTTAAATATCAAACGATGCAAAAATGCAAAAAACCCATCACAGTGCAAGATGCACACTGCAAGATATTGTCTAAAACTCCAGCACGATTTGGTCTAAACTCAGTAATTACAGCGTCTAGTGCTAATAGTGTGGAAATCGGCTAACCCAGTAGTACTTAGAAATGTGCTAAAATGTTGGATCCCTTAAATATCAAACGACGCTGAAATGCAAAAAACCGATCACAGTGCAAGTTTCCTAAAACTTCAAGGCGATTTGGTGTAAACGCAGCAATTACAGCGTCCAAAATAAATAGTTTAGAAATCTTTTATCCCACTAATACTTAAAAATGTGCTAAAATATTGGATCCCTTAAATATCAAACGATGCTGAAATGCAAAAAACCGATCACAGTGGTATTTTATGACTAAGAGATATTTTATGAAACGGCAAGACGATTTTGTCTACACGCAGTAATTACAGCGTTTAGAATATATTGTGTGGAAATCGGTTATCCCAGTAATAATTAAAAATGTGCTCAAATGTTGGTCCCTTAAATATAAAACGATGCTGAAATGCAAAAAACCTATCACAGTGACATCTGAGAGATAGTTTGTAAAACGCCTAGAAGATACAGTGTGGAAAACGGCTACAAAATAGTGCTAAAATATTGAATCCCATAAATGTACAGCGATGCTGAATAACAAGATGAATATTGTAGCGCCATCGTAGTGATTTAAAAGCGACAGTCATTCTAAAAGAGACTATTTCGCGTCATTCCTTAACTAAATTAGCTTATAACAGGCTAAAATATCTTATATTTATAGTTTCCGATATTTAACATTCTATAATTTTTGAAAACACAGCCTTTATATTGAAAAGAGTTACGAGATGGCGCTCGTATCATCATATTGCCGCTGAGCATTGTTGGAGATTTATGGGATACAAGTTTTTAGCACTTTTTAAAGCATTATAGGAATAGCCGTTTTTGCCGATGCTGAAATGAAAAATAAAACCTATCACAGTGACATCTGAATTTTTGTCTACACGCAGTGATTACAGCGTCTAGAATATATAGTGTAGAAATTGTCTATCCCAGTAACACTTAAAAATGTGTTAAAATGTTGGATCCCTTAAATATCAAACGATGCACAAATGCAAAAAAACTATCACAGTGACATCTGGAAGAAATTTTCTAAAACTTCAAGACGATGCTGTCTACACCCAGTTATTACAGCGTCTAAAATATATAGTCTGGAAATCGGCTATCCCAGTAATACGTAAAAATGTGCTCAAATGTTGGATCCCTTAAATATCAAACGATGCTGAGATGAAAAAAAAAAACCTATCACAGTGACATCTGAATTTTTGTCTACTCGCAGTGATTACAGCGTCTAGAATATATAGTGTGGAAATTGTGTATCCCAGTAACACTTAAATTGTGTTAAAATGTTGGATCCCTTAAATATCAAACGATGCAAAAATGCAAAAAACCCATCACAGTGCAAGATGCACACTGCAAGATATTTTCTAAAACTCCAGCACGATTTGGTCTAAACTCAGTAATTACAGCGTCTAGTGCTAATAGTGTGGAAATCGGCTAACCCAGTAGTACTTAGAAATGTGCTAAAATGTTGGATCCCTTAAATATCAAACGACGCTGAAATGCAAAAAACCGATCAGAGTGCAAGTTTCCTAAAACTTCAAGGCGATTTGGTGTAAACGCAGCAATTACAGCGTCTAGAATAAATAGTTTAGAAATCTTTTATCCCACTAATACTTAAAAATGTGCTAAAATATTGGATCCCTTAAATACCAAACGATGCTGAAATGCAAAAAACCGATCACAGTGGTATTTTATGACTAAGAGATATTTTATGAAACGGCAAGACGATTTTGTCTACACGCAGTAATTACAGCGTTTAGAATATATAGTGTGGAAATCGGTTATCCCAGTAATAATTAAAAATGTGCTCAAATGTTGGTCCCTTAAATATAAAACGATGCTGAAAGGCAAAAAACAATCACAGTGTTTTTCACAACACTGCGTTTCACAGCGAATCACAGTGAATCACAGTGCGAATCACAGTGTTTTTCACAAACATATCCAAGATGTTTTCTAAAACTCCAAAACGATTTGGTCTACACGCAGTAACTACCGCGTCTAGTATAAATAGTGTGGAAATCGGTATCCCAGTAATTCTTAAAAATGTGCTAAAATGTTGGTCCCTTAAATATCAAAAGATGCTGAAATGCAAAAAACCTATCACAGTGACATCTCAGAGATAGTTTCTAAAACGCCTAGAAGATACAGTGTGGAAAACGGCTACAAAATAGTGCTAAAATATTGAATCCCATAACTTGTCCCATAACATCCCCTTGTACAGCGATGCTGAATAACAAGATGACGATTTTAGCGCAATCGTAGTGATTTAAAAACGATAGTCATTCTAAAAGAGACTATTTCGCGTCATTCCTTAACTAAATTAGCTTATAACAGACTAAAATATCTTATATTTATAGTTTCCGATATTTAACATTCTATAATTTTTGAAAACACAGCCTTTATATTGAAAAGAGTTACGAGATGGCGCTCGTATCATCATATTGCCGCTGAGCATTGTTGGAGGTTTATGGGATACAAGTTTTTAGCACTTTTTAAAGCATTAGAGGAATAGTCGTTTTTGCCGATGCTGAAATGAAAAAAAAAACCTATCACAGTGACATCTGAATTTTTGTCTACACGCAGTGATTACAGCGTCTAGAATATATAGTGTAGAAATTGTCTATCCCAGTAACACTTAAAAATGTGTTAAAATGTTGGATCCCTTAAATATCAAACGATGCAGAAATCCAAAAAACCCATCACAGGGCAAGATGCACACTGCAAGATATTTTCTAAAACTCCAGAACGATTTGGTCTAAACTCAGTAATTACAGCGTCTAGTGCTAATAGTTTGGAAATCGGCTATCCCAGTAGTACTTAAAAATGTGCTAAACTGTTGGATCCCTTAAATATCAAACGACGCTGAAATGCAAAAAACCGATCACAGTGGTATTTTATGACTAAGAGATATTTTATGAAACGCCAAGACGATTTTGTCTACACGCAGTAATTACAGCGTTTAGAATATATAGTGTGGAAATCGGCTATCCCAGTAATAATTAAAAATGTGCTCAAATGTTGGTCCCTTAAATATCAAACGATGCTGAAATGCAAAAAACAATCACAGTGTTTTTCACAACACTGCGTTTCACAGCGAATCACAGTGAATCACAGTGTTTTTCACAAACATCTCCAAGATGTTTTCTAAAACTCCAAAACGATTTGGTCTACACGCAGTAACTACCGCGTGTTGTATAAATAGTGTGGAAATCGGTATCCCAGAAATTCTTAAAAATGTGCTAAAATGATGGTCCCTTAAATATCAAACGATGCTGAAATGCAAAAAACCTATCACAGTGACATCTGAGAGATATTTTCTAAAACGCCATGACGATATTGTCTACAGCGCCTAGAAGATACAGTGTGGAAAACGGCTACAAAATAGTGCTAAATATTGAATCCCATAAATGTACAGCGATGCTGAATAACAAGATGACGATTGTAGCGCCATCGTTGTGATTTAAAAAACGATAGTCATTCTAAAAGAGACTCTTTAACCTATTTCGCGTCATTCCTTAACTAAATTAGCTTATAACAGACTAAAATATCTTATATTTATAGTTTCCGATATTTAACATTCTATAATTTTTGAAAACACCGCCTTTATATTGAAAAGAGTTACGAGATGGCGCTCGTATCATCATATTGCCGCTGAGCATTGTTGGAGATTTATGGGATACAAGTTTTTAGCACTTTTTAAAGCATTATAGGAATAGCCGTTTTCCACACAGTATCTTCTAGGCGCTGTAATATTGTCTACACGCAGTAATTACAGCGTCTAGAATATATAGTGTGGAAATTGGCTATCCCAGTAACACTTAAAAATGTGCTAAAATCTTGGATCCCTTAAATATCAAACGATGCAGAAATCAAAAAACCGATCACAGTGACATATGCAATAAATTTTCTAAAACTTCTAAATCCCTGTAATACTTAAAAATGT
>CAWVRF010000524.1:0-54227 GCA_963932465.1 Maratus speciosus | reverse complement strand
ACAAAACTTTAAAGCGCCCTCTTGAGGCGAAGAAGGGAGTTAAAATTAAGAAACACATGTCCATATTTTTTATTCGATTTTAGACGAATTTGATGTTAGTCTTATAATTTTCCTATGAGTGAAAGATACCGCACCAGAGTACGAAAAAAACCGCCGCTAAGTATATTCCTTTAGAGCATTTTAAGCCCAGGGGTCTAAAATTAACAGTGGATTGACAAAAGAAAGGTAGATTTAGAAAGGTTATGAAATTACCCTTATTTTAATATATTACATGAGTGGGGTAAAATAATTTTGAAAAATCCTCTTCCCTGAGGCGACACTTAAAATCTTGAAAACACATATTTTGCAGTGCAGTTTTTTTTTAACAATAGCATTCTAATATTAAGAGATATGGGACAGCTTAGGAGGGCTAAAATAAGAGAAACATTGAAAATCAAAGACAAACTGGCGCCAAATTCAATAGAAAACTTCTATATCAACAACTGAAACTCGAACTGATAACTTAAACCACTATGCCTCCTAACCCATATCGGTTAATAACAAAACCGAAAAAAACAAAAGTAGAAAAAAACAAAATGGAAAAAAAACATGTACTCCTTTGGGAAATCATGATTTACACCAGAAGCGCGGTAAGTTTGACTCTTCTGAAAGCTTCCTTTCTCTCGAAGTGCGAGAGCTCTCTCGCACTTCGAGATCTATTTTCTGGACGCAAACTGCTCGTTTATCTCGAGGAGACATTCTGCTCGAGGGCAAACCTCTCGCTCACTTCGAGATATCTCACCGATTGTAACTCATTGCTTCCTTCGTCACTTCTCGTTTCTCGCTCTCGGTCTCTGTTCAACATTTCATATGACATTATCGAGAATGAAAAATCAGTTTTCGTCCTTTCTCCGAAATGTTATTCTCGATGATTGTCATTTCACGCTCAGCCAAGACGGGCCGAGAAGAGATATCGAGGGGCAAGCTGGAGAAAGAAATAGGCATGACAATGAACTGTGAAATGAAGCTTTAATTTTCCATATTTTTCTTATTTTTGCCCTACCAAGCTGTCACATACTTGGAGCCCTCCGATAAATATTATTGCCGAAACGTCAGTGAAGGCTTACTGTGGAGACACGAAAAGTTTTGATTTCCGTTTGTCTGTCTGTCTGTCTGTCTGTCTGTCTGTCCGTCTGTTCCGCGATAACTGCCGCAAAAAGCATCCGATCGGCTTGAAATTAATGTGGCATGTTGATGAGGTACTCGGACTTAGCTGTATGGTTTTTGGTTAAATTTGGTTCATTCGTTCGGGAAATATAGAATATTTTATTTTGCTCTGTAATGCTTTTCAATGGCAAGTCAGACGATTTTCAAATTTTCATTTGTTGAAAGAAATGGCTCATATAAAAAATGGATTTAAATGGTAAATTTTTGATGCTGAAATTTTTAAATAAGAGTAGTAAATTATTCCTATTAGTTTGCAATTTTGTCAAAACATTTGTCAGAGCTTTTAAATTAGGTGTATAACTTATGATGGAATTTTATACATGTGTTCGAATAATATAAAACATTTTATTTTATGAATTTACTTATATTTCATTTTTTTTCTTTTAACCGTTGCGTAGCAACTATATCTCATCTAAAAATATCATAAATGTGAAAGTATGTATGGTTTTTAAAGTCAAATCAAAGTTAAAAGGAATGAATTAATGAATGCCTTTGTATAGATATTTGCATATAAATTGATTTAAACGCAGAAATGAAAATAGTATTTATATACTATACTAGGGGGCTCGGCCCCCTACGAGCTACGCTCGCCAACCCCCGTCCAGACACCGCAGGCTCTAAATGCACGCTAATTTGATCGGCTTTAAAAAGATTTCGAAAGATTGAATTATAATTTAAAAAACAGTAGCGATCTCCCTATAAACGAATTTCTATTCATTTCTCTTTGATTGGGGAATTTTAACGCCAAATCCGCTGCGGTACTACTTGATTATCCCGTCGACCCATTTCGCCAAATTATATAAATCGCCAAACCACTCGCCAAATTATACAAATTGACATAATTTTTATTTTAAATAACAAAAGAACAAATAAATTAGTACAACATTAATAAAAATACAAATAAAACGTCGAAATAAAAATAACTTGATGACGTAGACACGTGTAACAACATTTCAAAATAAGCTAATATAAAAGGAATTAAGTAAACAGAGTCTTTGTCTCCTGGTATTTTTTAACAAAGCGAAAAGAAAGTTCTTTTAAATGAGACATTTTAAATTAATCGTTTTTAATCTGACGTAATTTTTACCAAGCTATTCTTTCTCTTTTAAATAATCGCGTGAAAGTACTTTTGTTAGCAATGAAATATTATTTGCGCTTTCCTAACAAAAATAGTTGAAAATATCCTCTCAAAATATTAAATAAATGTCTAGCGCAATTTCTAAATTTAAACTTTTTTGCAATATTATTTTGTGTTCATTTTATGTAATAACTATAATGTGACGTAAATATGACGTAATTTCTCCTAAGACTTCTAACGCATGTTAATGAATTTATTATTTTACAATATCCTTTCTCTTTTAAAATTCACGTGTATACTTTTTATGACGTAATTTTCAATAAGTTCCTGCTTTTTATACATAATTATTTAATTCTAATTTGAAAGTTTTTTTACTGTTTATAATAGTCACGTGTAAATAAATTTTTAATTTGAAGCAAACATTATTGCTTGCGCTTTTTATACAGTTGGCAACAGTTTAAATTAGTACAATTTTCTGAAATCTGTAAAAAATATCTCTCGAAATGCTGAAAAATTGAATTTAAAATAGAAATAAAACCTGAAAGAATGAGTCAAAATAAAAAAATTAATGCAATCTGCACTCCGGCAAATTCTAACGCATAAAATGATCTAAAAATGATTACACTGACATGTATACTTTTTGCTGCTATAAAACTTTTTTAATGGAACGATTTTGTCCAACTTTGGCATTAAATATCTCTTAAAATAATTCTTCGATTTGAAAACTGTCTGCATCAGCGTGTTTATCAAACATTTCTGTATAAAACCACTGTTTTTCATATTTTTGTATGCATTATTTTGCTTAATATTAACGAAGAAAGACCTCCGGTCACAAAAAATTCAAAACCGGCGGCGGCGGCGGCGGCGGCGGTGACAGCGGTAGTTACTTTTTTTTAGAATAGAGAGATAGAATAATATCTTTATTTATGTATTCAACTATTTTGATTATAAAGGAAAAAGTTCGTTATTTTCATACAGAATAAACTGACATTATTTTATTAAACTTTATAAACTTTATTGTTGTCAAAAAAAAAAAAAAAAAAAAAAAAAAAAAAAAGGGAATAACAATTTCTCCCAAAGAGTTCATTTTAATTTGTTAGATTTTCACGTGCAAAGGGAAAATGCAGCAAATTACAAATAATAAAAAAGATAAATAGGGCAGGAATGAATACATATAAACATTTCACACCAAATACCACCTAAATTAATTTTTGTAGTGGTATTTTCCCACACTACGAAGAAAGATTCCTCGATTTACACGATTTTACTTGGCCTTCCTTTTCTCATTGGTTGCGATTTCATTTTCGCAATTGCGTATATTAATTGGCACAAAATTTTACATTTTTATGACTGAGGTATATGTAAGGCCATACAAATAAGAAATTCCGTATTGTTTCCTATAAAATGTGATAAAGTGTTGGTTAACTATATATGTTTCTATTAAGAGGAGCAGGGCTGCCAAGCCTCCGGCGTTCTGGATACCAGTATTTTAATACAAAAAATGTTACTTTATTTAATTGAAACATTTGCGCGATTTAAAAGAACAACATTTTCTGTAAGGTAATAGTGTTGTGCAAAAAGCCTGAGACTTGCCATGTCTGGTGGTGAGTGAAATGTTTTATTTAATGCATTTATCTCTATTTTAATGCTATGTGAACAACGTCCCGTGTAACAGCTTGTAGAGTGTAAAATAAATTATTAAAATAATCCCTATTACGAAAAATGAAACAAAATGCCCGGCTAAGGGAAATAAAAGGTTAGTTAACCTTTCGTAATTTGACCTGAACACAGGTGTGCATCAAATTTCAACGGTGTTTGTAACATCACGATTTTAAATTAAATGTGGATACTATTAAAAGGCTATCACAAAAAATACTTAACGGCGCCATATCACGTTTATCTATTTAGTCAATTGGAAGTGGACACGATGATGAATTATTAACCGTTAGGTGTAGAACTCCCCCTACTTTAGGGTGATTTTAGTAAGTTAATGCTATCGAGTACATTTTTAGATATTTAGATTAGATCTTAGATATAAATATTGCAGAATGGTAATCAAAATTATTATTAGATTTCTAAATTAGATGTCTCAGTTTACATTTCCAAAAGTTCTTTATCCATTAGATACAGATGTTTGTGGTTAGCAGGCAAGTAAATACTGCTGTATGGATATTAGGATAACGTAAAATGCTTGACCAAATTGTTGCTTATCCTTATAAATCGCAGTGTAAAAATGAATCTAAGATATAGGATAATCATTAACTCAATCAATAGAAAATTACAAATGCAAAATAAATTACACAACGGGGGGTTCAGGGGGGGGGGGCACCCCCCTGAAGAAATTTGCTTTATTATATAAAAATTACTAGAATAAGTAGCTCGTGAGAATTTCAGAATATCATTACATAACAACGTGTTTAATTTAACGCTTCTAATGTCTGAAACCATCGAAATATTTTTTTCTCCTTCTATAAATGTTTGAGTAATTTAAAAGTTTAAATTTTGTTTTTGTAGAAAGATTAATATTAAGCAAAATTTGCTAAAAACAATAAGTTGCAGAGATGACGTTGAGGCTCTTGATCTGCAGATTTACTAGTTTATTAAATATAAAAATTTCAAAGAGGAAGGTGGGTCGGGTGAGTTCCGAGGACGTGAGAGTGGGTGGGGCGCAGTTTAAAAAAAATTACCGAACTCTTCCTGTGACATATAATCGAAAAGTCCTTTGATAACTCTTTCATATTATGAACCTTTCTTCCCCCAAAGGGGAAATTCGGGGGGGGGGGGGGGGGGGCGAACAAATTTTTAAAACCGTAGCCGACTTCTATAATAAATTTAAATATCATTTTAGATGTAGGTTTTTTATGCAGTCTTCGAATAAATATTATTTATTGAACATAAAAATTTTAAAGTGGGGGCTGCGTAAATTCCGGGGCGAAAGAGTGGGCCCAAAGGGGGGAAGGAGGGGGAGCAATTTTCAAACTTTTTTGGACCCGTCATGTGATATGTTATCGGAAAGCTCTCGGATGACTCTGTCATATTATGAGACTTTCTTCCTCCCCTCCCAAATTTGGCTCCCACTGGGGAGGGGGGGAGTAGTTTTTTTCCGTTTTTATCATTTTAGATCGGATTTTTTTATGGAGCCCTCCGATAAATATTATGTATAATATATGAAATTTCAGGACACTTTTCTAAATTTAGCCAAGACCCTTCATGTAACATATCGTTGGAAAGATTTGTGACTACTTATTGATGTTATGCACTTCCGGTGGCCGTCCAACCACTTTGCCCCCCGGGGGACACTTTTTCAAATTTAGATAAGACACGTCTTGTGAGATATCATTTTAAAGGTCTGCGACTACTTATTGATGTTATGCACTTCCGGTGACAGACCCCCCCCACATTGCCCCCCGGGGGACATTTTTCCAAATTTAGCCAAAACCCTTCATGTGAGATATCGTTGAAAGGTCTGTGACTATTCATTGATGTTATGCACCTATGGTGTCCCCCCCTTTGCCCCCCCCCTTTGCCCCCCGGGGGGCACTTTTCTAAATTTAGCCAAAACCCCTCATGTGAGATATCGTTAGAAAGGTCTGTGACTACTTATTGATATTAAGCACCTCCAGTGACAGCCCCCCCCACTTCTCCCCCCGGGGGGGGACATTTTTCCAAATTTAGCCAAGACCCTTCATGTGAGGTATCGTTGGAAAGGTCTGTGACTACTTATTAATGTTATGCTCCTCCGGTGTCCGTCCCCCCAACTTTGCCCTCCCGGGAGACACTTTTCCAAATTTAGCCAAGACCTCACATGTGAGATATCGTTGGAAAGGTCTGTGACTACTTATTGATGTTATGCTCCTCCGGTGTCCGTCCCCCCACTTCCGGGGAGACACTTTTACAAATATAGACAAGACCCCACATGCGAGATATCGTTGGAAAGGTCTGTGACTACTTATTGATGTTATACACCTCCGGTAATCGCCCCCCCCCCACTTTTCCCCCACGGGGGACACTTTTTTAAATTTAGCCGAGACCTCTCATGTGACATATTGTTGGAAAGGCCTATGACCACTTACTCATGTTATCCACCTCCCGCACCCCTCCCCCCACTTTGCATCCACGGGAAGGGCATTTTTATAAATTCAGATCCAGACCCCTCGTGTGACATATGGTTCGAAAGGCCTGAAGACCTGTGGCGGCTTATTCATATTATGCAGCTACTTTGCCCTTCCGCTCACTTTGACCCCTCCCCCAAGAGATCTGGTCCGAGGTTCGTTCGTTTCGAGATTATATTTTTTTTACAAGATTTTGTAGTGCGTGCACACCACGCCTGCTATACGGTGTCGTATATAGCGGGTAACCTGTTCGTGATTTCATATTACAGGATTACGTATAACTTAGGGGCCCGATTAAAGGAGGGGCCCACTAGCGGGCGACGTCACCTTGTCTTTATTAACACCGACTCATTCCAGTTCACCCGCAGACGATTCTTGATAAATCTATGACGTATATAATATATAATATATGATGTATAAAAGCAATTGGCAAACTGGAGTCATCGAGAAAAAATTTACACAATCGAAAAATATCGAGATGTCCATACAATCGAGACAATCGAGAAAAACATCTCGTTATCGCCCATCACTAGTTAGTAGGGGTCCTCAGATGACTGGTATGGTGTCTGCAATCGAATACAGAATAAATCAACAAAAGGGACACCAATGCAGACCGACAACTCCTGATATATTGCAGTGCCAAGAATCCTAAAAATCATTATCCCCCTTTCTCCTATCTTCCTGTATCATTCACATGGACAATTATTTCTTGGTTTACTATTCGGGGATTACTTCTTTAGACAGGAATAAACTACAAGCATTGGATTATTTTGAATTCCAGCTAATATCTCTGAAGTATCTGTTTTTTAAATTCTAGTCATAAGTATTTTGCATCAAAATTTCAATTTTTGAAGGAAAAAATAACAATGAAACGATATAGGCAGCCAAAATTGGAAAGTTTTATAATTTCTTCGAGACGTTGGTCGTCGATGATAGTTTAACAATGCCGTGATGATAGATGCGAAATTATCGAGCACAATTGAAGATCAAAAGTCCGACGCAAGAGAATCGTAAGCATATTTTGAGTTTTGACCAATAATATTTTTAATTATATGCTATGCTTGTTGATCTAACCATGAATCTTTGATAAGTGTTTCATATTTTCCAAATATCAATATGTTTTTGTATAAAATTATATCTTTTGTACAATGGGGTGGAAAGGAAACACGGGTGCCAGAAATGGTAGTTGAGCAGAATTGCCCCTCTTTAGATTTTCAAATTTAATTAACTAAATTTTCTTTCCCTCTCGAAAATTTCAAAAAATAACAAAGTTTGTCCTTCGCATAGGATTTAAAGTAATTGAACAGTAAAAGGAAGGATACAAAGAATTATTCATCAGGGAGAGAGTCTGTTCGCCTGAAGCCCCCGTAAAAGACTATTTTTAGTTCTATTTTTCTTTTATGTTTGTGTATTTTTTTTTCTAAACCACCGATTAAAATATATCAGGTGTGCAAAAAAAATAGTAATATGTTTCACTAGTTCCTTTTGTAAAAAAAAGCTGATAGAAGTTTAATTTAGGAGTTTTTAATATGCGTTTTATTTGTTATATTTCTAAAATACTTTGTTTTAAAATAAAATATAGATTTTATTTAATAACGGCAATATTGTTTGAAAATGTCTGCAATCTCAATAAAATTTGCAGTAGCATAAACAATACAAAATTAAACTACAACATTTTAACACTTTCTAACATAGTTGAAAAGTTTATGACTTTGGTTCGTCATTCTGATTGCCCGTAAATAAACTTTGATTGCCACTCTATTTATAGACATTATTATGATTTACTATTTACTACAAAGATTCTTTAATGAAAATGAAGTGTTTAGCACTTATAGTTCGTTTGCAGGTATACATAAAAGAATATTCCGTTAAATTATGTCCTATGGAAAGAAAATTCTTTATTTTGTATTTTAATGATGTTACACTACTTCAAACATAAAGAAATTGATATACATCACAGAAGGTCACAACAACACGCTTAATATAGAATACGTATCGTGTAGCTTCTTTCGTTTATTTACAGGAATATAGAAATAAATTACATTGTATTAATCTCGGTTTACAATAATCAGTGTTGAATTCAGACACTTTCCTCGGGGGGGGGGGGGGGATTTCTGTGGCTCTGAGGGTGACATTATAGAGTTCCGAGGGGGATTGCACTTTTTGACCATTCAAAACACGAAATCTCAAATCTTCCGGGGGAATGTCCCCTCCGGGCCACCTCCTCAATTCACTAATGACAGTAATTGTTTGAAAAGCGTTTTTTGAAATTTATATACGTTATTGAGGAGGAGATAACGTCATCCACAGAAAGCATAGGGAATATATCATATCAATTTTCTTTAACAGTCTATAAGCAACATTGTAAGATGTGCTTTTTCAATCTCAACTAATTTTTATTAAATTCTGTGGAGTGAATTCTACAAATTATATGCAGTGCAACAATTCAAAATATTTAAACTGTGTGGGCGGGATTTGATGAAAATGCATTTTCAAGAGTGTTATTTGTTTTTTAGCACAACTAAGTCTTACTATGTGAATATAATATAAATAAATTCATACATAGGACTGCACAAAAGACATGGATACACAAATATTGTCGTCAATGAACGGTAAAAACCTTTTTTTTTTAGTGAAAAGCGTTGTTCTATTTAATTAGACTTTTAGTTTTACTGTGTGGTATGCATGAAATACAAGGATTATATTACTGAAGATTTTGCATGTTAACACTCGCAAATTCTCCACACCCGCTTTCTAATGTTAATCATATGGACGATTTTTTTTTTTTTTTTCTTGTTTGACTTTCAATATTTGTAAAAGATTTTTTTTTCATTAGATAGCTGAGGCCAATCTCTACAAAGGCCGAATCTTTTTTTTTTTTTTTTTCAATTTAGATAATTTTACTTTCGGAACCGGTTTCGAAAGTCGATCTATCCTCATAAAAAATGACTGCGAACAAAATCGAAAAAGTAAAAAAAACGGGCATTATGAAAATCGACCTTGGATATCCAATGCAAAAAAAAAAATCATTTAAAAATTTTGACATGCAAACGATATATCTTTAAAAAAAATTCTCCCATAGGATTAACATTAGTAAGCGAATTCAGCTCCTGTGAGTGAAGTAGTCCCTTAATGTCTTTAGGGACTACTTCAGTCTAGACAGTAATTACTGAGATAAGGCTTTTAACTTTGTTAAGTATTTTCTCAAATGTCCATTAACGCATCGCTGTCCCTTGTAGGAAAAAAATAATTCTAATAAAATATTTTTGATAGTATTAGAAAATATTTCATATTCTATGCATGGCGCATGATTTTTATTCTAGTTAAAGTTGTATTTGGAATAAAAAATGTAAAATCGTTGTAACATAAATTACGTTTAATGAATTTCTTTTTCATTTTGAATAACTGTGTACAAAAAAATAAATTAATTATTTATGTAAACAATATGTACCATTTTCAAAAATTTGAAAGAAAATCTTATCTATAGTACGATGTTTAAAACTAAGATTGAAGTAACAGATGTTATTAGTACTAAGAGGCGCAAAAATTATTTATTTTATTAAGCGGGAATGTAGTAACAGATCTTACATTTTTCTATTACAAATGCTGAATTAAATTGCACAAAATTAAAAAATAAATATTTTAATTAATCAGAACACACTATTGAAACTGTTAATTACACTGAAACCGCAAAAGATGGTATAACTTTTATTTAGTAATATAGTTTATTAAAGTTGCGTCTAGACATTTGTGATTTGCACCACGGGTGGATCCAGCTTTCCTTGTAGAATGAGGTGGATGGAGTCTGTGTGTCATGTGCCTCTTTTTGTAGGGAAGGGTCATATCGGTATAATATCAATTTTTATATCTTACGATTTTTCTTCGACCACAATTCCAAACTGGCTGTTTTATGACACGTTATCAAAGTTACATTTTCTGTTTGTAAGTGCATAAAATTTACCAGTTCTATTCAGATAATAATAGTTAAAATAATCGATTAGGGAAGTGCTTTATATAACGTGGTCTGGTTCAAATATGAACACATTTTAAATTTTAAACACATTTAAAAAGTGCGGTAATTTTCGAAAATTACTTTTTAGTCCCCGGTATGCTATTTCTTTCTCCCAGCTATTAAAGTGTCGTCTCAAAAAACTAACCTCCGTTGTATAAGCTAGACGTAAAACAAAGCAGATGTATCATTGTACGGTTAAAAACTCTACTGCAATTTTTTTAACTTTTAAGCATCACATATTTTCAATTTTTATACCGCCGTATTGGGAAAAAAGTACTTTTAAACGCAATTTGTTTGTAAACTGCATCACAATTTATTTTTAAAATATTAATTCTTTTGTAGCTTTTAGCGCATTTGTTTAATCTTGGCAGCTCAAATACTCCATTTATGTTGAAAGTAAAGGAAAAATAGTTGGAAAATAGTAATTATATCTTTTTGTTGCCGTTTTCCCATAACAACTTTTAAAAAATGTAATTAAAATACGTACTATTTTGAAAAACTATAGATGAATGATTTCTGATAAAACATCGAGCTATTATAAACCAAATTTAATTTTAAGTATCTATATTAATATTACAAACAGATAAAGG
Source organism: Maratus speciosus (assembly GCA_963932465.1). Taxonomy (NCBI): domain Eukaryota; kingdom Metazoa; phylum Arthropoda; class Arachnida; order Araneae; family Salticidae; genus Maratus; species Maratus speciosus. The sequence goes on along the minus strand of CAWVRF010000524.1, from coordinate 43,229 downwards.
CATATGAATCATTAGATAGCTGATTTTTTTTGTCGAGTTTCTTGAATGACATCTCTTTTTTCGAGATTTGTGTATTATTCAGCGATAGTGACGTCATATGCGTACTTTACTATAGCTCATAGATTTACATACGAGATGGGACATTTATGGCGAAATCTGTAATGACAACAGTACTAGCGTTACTACGGACCGAAATTTACATATGTTGAAGAAATATGTTTACGCTTTATGTTTTGAATATATATTCTTTCCAAACGAAGAAGAGGCAGATGATATTGTATTTACGCTTTATTTATTTAGCTGCTTTTTTTTTATCGTGCTTGTATCGTTGTTACTTTTAATTTACAAAACGATAATTAGAGTAATGATATAAAAGAAAAACCCTAGAAAATTCTGTTAAGAACGGAAATGTGTAAGTTTATGAGATTAAATTGTAAAAAAATCAAATTCAGGCATTGTGTTAATTTATTCATATCGAATAAAATTTTACTGAGTATAATGTCGGTACCTCTATTTATTTTTAACTTTTAGATTTATATAATTCTAAAAATTTGTCGAAAGAAATTTTTCAAAATCTGTAATTTTATTATTATTTCTTATATGTTAATATTATAAATATTATTCAATTGGTTGAACGTTATTTACATTAAAAGCAATATATTTACTTTATCTGTAAGAAAGGGAAAATGAGTAAATTTTAAAAGATTGTAACGATTGTTTAATACGTTAAACTTCATAAATTAATAAAACATCGGCTGTAAAAATTTTCCTATTAAATGGGAATATTTATGAAATTTTCTGACACTTGTAGAGTGCAATATTTCGTATAGTCTTATATTACACCATTGATTTTGATATATAGCATTCAAGATTAAATGTTTACTTTGTTTTTCGTTGCACTTAAATTGTTCACGCATCATGTTAAATAAAAAAAAAAAAAATGCGTATATCAGTACATGAACATAGAACAGATATTAGATATATTAAATAGAATATCTATTCTATATTCATGTATCGGTGTAAGATTCTATTGAAAACGTAAACATGCAACATTAAAAAAAGAAAGATCCCAATGAGGTAGATACTCAATAATAAAATACTACAGGGATGGGGAGTTTCTTCCCCATTGTCACTAAAGGCGCTACGATCGCAATCGCATTACCATTACGCTCTATGGAAGTGTCCCATCTTTATGTTAATTTATCCTGTAGATGTTGTTTAAGACTGGATAGTAAATGAAGAATTCTCTAGCGGATGCGGATTACGTCATTTTATATAAAATAAAAGCGTGTATTTTAAGTCTTAAAACTGAAATATGTTTTTTACTATCTATATATATACATATATATATATTTTTTTTTTATCGGGGGGTGACACTAAATTCTGAAAGTGTCATTTCTTTTGCTCAGACATGAAAAAGGTTTCAATTTTTTTAATTCTACAACAAGCCAACAAAACAAAAAAACCTTTTAATTAAATTAATTTTAATTAAATTTATATTTTTTAATTTAATTTTTCATTTACTTTTCAATGCAGTTGAAAATGTGAAAAGCAAGAAAGTTTGCCCTATGGGTGATGTAAGACCCTAATGTTCGAAAGTATGAGTGTCCCCCCACTTTTTTTTCCAGGACTACACCACTGGTATAATTTTTGCTCCAATAAAACTTTTTTAATGGAACAATTTTTTCCAACTTTAGCATTCAATATCTCTTAAAATAATTCTTTGATTTGAAAACTGTCTGCATCAGCGTGTTTATCAAACATTTCTCTGTAATACCACTGATTTTCATATTTTTGTTTGCAACAGTTTTTTTAATATGAACGAAGAAAGGTCATGCTTAAGCATTCAAATTGGATGCCGATCTACCGGGAATATCTACACAGATTTTCATTGGTCCATTTCCAATTCGAAACTTTTTTTTATATATAGAAGGAAAAAGCTGACAAAATTAGAAGTGAAAAACAATTCAGTATTATTAAAGTAATCGTGCCGTGGTCATCTATTAAAAAATGCAATTTTGAGAAAAAAACTAGTTTCAATTTTATGTTATAATTATAATAGAATGCTTATTGTATTTTTTTATTTTTTTTTACTTACATGGAATTGTCTATTCCATATTCTGGCCACATAAAGAAGTCTCAATTCCGTTGATAAAGCCGCTAAAATAAAAACTCGATTTTCCGAAATTTATAAGTTATGATTACGTGTAAATCCTTAAAGCGGTTCTCAAAAAAAATTTTTTTTAACGTTCAATAATGCGAAAATTTCTGCTCATTTACAAACATAAAAATAGTGTTCGAAAGAAACTGAATTTCGGTTACCTTCCTAGTATCGACTGAAAACGAAAGCGAAATTGTTTTAAAAATAAATTCAAAGTAAGTAACATAAACATACATGTACGCATGTTATCTGAATAATGTTTTGCGTAGAAACGGCAGTACATAATTAACAAAATAATTTGATTGAAATAAAATTAATTAAATATAAGGTGCTATGAACATAAAATATATATTAAAAAATAATTTAATTTAAAAATAACGAATTTAATCAATATTAGTAATACCTTCTAGATTTATCTCCTTGTATGTGAATATATAGTATGTAAGGCTCTTTGGATGGGAGTGCCGTTTGGGGGAGGCTAGGGAGGGGCAGTTATAGTAATACCGAATATACGGCAGTATTTTCGCCGAAACTAGGATTTTGGGCTGAAAACGAAAATGAAACCGAATATTCGGCCAAACTCCACATAAAAGAATGAGACTTGCAGGCTTGGTTATTGAAGTGATTTGTAATACAATAGATTCTGTTCTTTAAATTAATTACATCTTGAGTTAAAATTGATTGTTGTCTCATGACAACAGTTTTCTTTCTCTTCCTCCACTGTCGCGTCCGGAAATTCGGTTCAAAACGCCACATTTGGCAGCCTTTTCTGAAAGATCTTTTGTTTTTCTCAAAAAATATAAAAGACAGTTCGATTAAAAAGTTTCTGGTGGGCAATAAAAAATAATTGGTATTTTCAGCCAAGTAAAGCAGTCAGCAGTTACAATGAAATTTAATGAAAACCTTTAAAAGAAAACTATCATGCAATAAAATTCAAGTAATACTACTTTTCAAAATAATACATTCAGCGTAATACTTTTAAAGAATGTATTACTTTTCCAAAGATTTTCTGCCCCCCCCCCTCCCCCCCTACGCTGCGTACACACATGAATCGCGGTAAAAAGAACAAGATCTTTGAAAAACAGAAACAACTCCATTATTGGGCACAGCCTTTGTGAGTTTGTTGATTTGAAAGCAGGGCCGAAATTAAGGGGGGGGGCAGAGGGGGCATGTGCCCCGGGCGCCAAATAAAGATTTTGTTTGTCGATTTTTCTCGCATCTGTGTTTTGCACGGTATTGTTAAAATCATTCTGTCTGGCGTATGACAAAATATAGAAGAATCTAAAGATGATATGCATAAGGATCCTGTATAAAGCGGATTTTTTTTCGATTCCGTTTCCGAGATTTTAATCAATCAATATTCGACAAAGCCAAGGACGGATTCAGCTCATCATTTAGAGGGGGTCATGGATTTCCTTTTTTGGGGTGGGAGGCGATCACATCCTCGTTATGAGAATTTTTTATATTGAAAGCTATTCCCAAATCAAACTAACTACTTTTCTGATACTTTCGCGAAGTCATTTTCATTCGTAAATACAAAAAATTTGCATTAATATTCGTAAAAATATAAAATTTGCCCATTTTGTTCAGATACCAGGAAATTAGTTTCCCATTTTCTTATAAAGGCAAAGATTCATTCAGAAAATGTTGTCAAAGATAGCACTTTTAGCCAAGTTTCACGAGTTGAAGCCAGAGGAATGTCGTCGCAAGGGAACAATTGGCTGTCACTTCCGGAATTTCAGTTTAAAAAGTCTAACAATTGTCAACGATTAAATATGGCAAAAATCTGTGTTAAATTTTAGAGGTAACTAAACCGTACACATTGGGAGCTATGGGATTCTATTAGTGTCATAAAAATTGCAGGTGTTGCCGCTTCTTTCTGCTCAAAGTATTAAATAGTTTTTTTCAATCGAACTTATACCTTTGGAATGGATCATTTTCTTCTGATGGACTGGTGCCATCCATTATTTTGAAACAACCGTTATAAATGAAGTGTTAGGTGAAGATGAAAGAGCTGTCGTAAAAAGTTAGAACTCTGATTTTCTGGTCAGAAAAGGAAAAAAAAATGGTCATAATTTTTTTTTTTCTGGTCAGGATGAAAAAAAAATGGCCATAATTTTGTTTCTGATCAGAATGGAAAAAAAAATGGCCATAATTTAAAAAAAAAAAATCTATGATATCTTTTGAATGTTGAAAAAATAAAGAAATAAAACATATTTTAAAAATAATTCACGTAAAATAGACGTCACTCTTGAACTAAACAAAAATAACTTTCCTGAAATTTTATGCACCATAATTAGTATTTGTATTCTAGAGATTGTATTATATAAAATATTATTGAATTGTATTAAATAATGTTTTGCACTTTTGAGTTTTGACCCAACGAAATTGTTTTTGTTTGTTTTATTTTAATATTTTATTCTCCATTTGGAGATAATTGTATGGAGATTTTTATTCAAATATTCGGGGTAAAGTTTGAATTAACTCATTAGATAAGGTGAGCGAAATTCGAAAATAGAGATAGCTTTCTTAGAAAAGTGTGGTGGAAAAAAATACCTCTAAATTGGCAACACTGGTCTAACATCAGATTTTTTTTAACTCCAATGCCTTGCGGGGAACTATTTTTGTGCATATTACATTTCTATAGTGTAAAATACTAATTTGGGTGACATAATTATTTTAGGAATAAAGTTTTCGCTATAGCAATATACTCGTATATATTTTTAAAGTGATTTTTTATACATAATTTATGTAGTATGTGTATGTATGTATATATAAGCATTTGCGCCCTTTTGTAAGGCAACCGGCGCCCTTTTTATCCATTTTGCCACCGCCCTCTCAATTATGCCAGTACGACCCTGTACATATTTCTTAAATTATTATTTTCTAGCTTTAGCGTGATTCGTAAATTTGAAGCACATACATTTTAAAACATATCCTTATTTTAGAAAAATTATAGTTATAAATTTCTAATTGTAAACTGGGCCAGTTAAAAAATGATTTTTTTTTTTTTCAATTGTTTCTGAGGAAGTCGAGTTTTTACTGACTATACAAAATTAATTTTTTTTTCTTTCTTTCCCCTTTTTTTTTTCAGCTGAGAAGAAAAGATATCATTTAAAAGGTTGGTTATTTTTTTTTATTAAAATGTAATTTACAAGCGCGTTGAGACTCTCGCGCTGGATGTATTTTTATTGGAAAAACGGTATGTTTTTATTTCGGACTTTGTTTTTTCCGTAATGTATGCTTAAGCCCCAGAACTTTTGGTTGCAAATAGATGAAAGTCGTGCAAGGGCTTTTGTCTATTTTCATTCGTAAGTGTCAAGGATCATGCATATATTACAACGAAAAAACGAAGTCCAAAACCAAAACATACCGTTATTTCCAATAAAAACACTAGATGGCGCCATCTCTCGAAACCCCCAGTTTTCGCCAATCCTTGGCGAAAAAAAAATCCGAGTTGGCGGGTATACACCGAACGAAAGTCCTCCCTTATAATATTGAAATTATGCGTGCATTAAATGTATATAATTCACTCATTAAAAAACGCGGAACAGCTTCAGAATAACACGTGCGCAGTCGCCAAACAAAAATTCTCGCCAACGTTGGCACTAGGCGCCAACGAGAGACGGGATGTTTTGTTTACCTCGCGTGGAAGAGAACTCCATCCCATACGATAGGCGGGAAGTCTGCGGTTGGGAAGCGTTTGTTTAGCTTGCATCATGCTGACGCATGGGGAAGAGGGGTCAGAATTCTTTTTTTTTTCTATGCGCAGAAAATGAACTTGAAATAAAATTGAACTGACCTTTTAAGTCATATCCTTTCTTCTTAGCTGAAATAATGATAATAAAGACAGAAATAAAAAATAATCATTTTGAAATGTCGCAAAAAGCTACATTTTCTCAGAAATAAGAAATAATATTAAAAGACATTGTTCACTGACTTTAACTTAAGTTAGATATAAGATTTTTTTTTCTTCTAAAATAAGAATATAATTATTCAATGCATGTTCTTAAAATTTACAAATTACGCTAAGGCTAGAAAATAACAGTCTAATAAATACTACCTAAAATTTGTGAAAGCTAAGAAATAATCATCTAAGAGATATATACTTAGCCAAAAATTTAAAATTATATTAAAGCTGAGAAATAAAAGCAGCTATGAAATTATGCCGTATAGAAAAAAAAAAATAGAGAAGTGAAGTTGATTTGTTGTATTTAGTTAAATATTTATCCTAATTTAACATTTCTCTATTAATAAAAAAGTTTTGATTTAAAATTAAAATATAATAAATTAAAATATTCATGAAAAAAAAATAATCTACTATCTTAAAACATTCTCCTTTTTTTATAATTATAAAAATTGTATTTAAAAAGTAATATTGCGCCTTGCGCCAAAGTTCAAAAGTAAATTTTGACAATCTGCTAAAGCAAAAAAAAAAGGTAAAAAAGACAGTATATTACGTAAAAAATTCTAACACGTGGTGACAAAGATTATGACTGATCTACACGACGTACGAATAAAAGCCATAAAAATCCGCAAAACAAAATTACATCGAATCTAATAATTTTAAACAGTAATATCAGGGGCGCGCCGACCTATTGTGCAAAGTGTGCGGCGCACACAGGCGTCAGGATAATAAAGGCGCCAAGCAATTCAAGCGAGGAAGAAATATTTAAAAATACATATTTTTAAATTTTATTAAAATTAATTATTCTTGAAATTTTAATTATATTTTATGGATTTACACCTCAAATAAATTACTTACAATTTATTAAAAGTTATTATTCTTTAAATTAAATGTGATAAATTAATCAATTTCAATCCAGAACGTAAAAATGTAACTTGAAGCATCCCCCCCCCCCCCCCAAAAAAAGAGGGCATTTTTTAGCATTCTATTTAATGTTAGATTCCACCGAGGACACTATTTCGGATACACTATTTGAAACTGTTTTATTGAAACAAAAAATAGACAAATACAAAAGCTCGGGGATACGAAGACGGATTTAATTTGCCTGAAAAAAAAAAAGAATAAAGAAGAGTTTTAGATTCAAATTTTCGTGCATTTTACGTGCTATATCCAACTGGTAGTCTAAACTGGATAGTCAATGACATTGTGAGTATTAATCATGAGGCTACTGAGTTTTATTTTTACTATAACTAGGGGATCGTACCAGGGCTTCCCGAAAAGTAATATTTTTTTACATGCAATATATTTCTTAGATTGCCCACTAAAAATAAAAAAAGAATTTTTCACATGAAAAATATGGATTATACAATCAAATAAATTTTTGAAAAATTTTAAAAGCAATTTTTTCGCATTAGCCGCATGCTAAGAGTTATTAGCCCAAGATTTTGCTGCTTACGACATCATTATATTTTCTGATAATTTCAGAGCTTTAAGCGCGTAGTTCAATTACATGTCTGTTAAATTTATGTTTTATTTGTATTATTTTATTTATTTAATCATAGAGGAAGTTTTATTTTTGTTTACGGAAAGTCGTAAAGAAAATGATGAACTCTTTATATTGTTTTAAGGGCAAACGGATTAATCATTCTTAATCGAGCTCCACGCGATAGAGATAAATTTAAAAATTAACCTCTCGACCCGCAATCACCCTTTTAAAAAAATTGTATTTTAATTGGATCATTTTTAAAATCATTTTAACTCAAAACGTGAAGTCACGATTGTCAGCAAAATCATTGCACGTGAACAGTCGCGCTCTTAAAACTCCAGATTCTAATCTCAGTACCGGAGAGTAAAAATTGCTGTAATTTGTGTTTTTTGACGTATTTGTGTTTAAAAGTTTAGTTTTATCTAAGAAAATCATCGTTTTCTTTTAAACATGATGTCATTTTCACTTACGTAAGCATTTCACCTAGTGTCTGAAACTTAGTACGCATACAGAAGGAAAAAAATATGGAAACTTTATGAGGAAAATGCGTGTTTTCAAAAGCAGTAACGTAATTTTCCGTTCAAAGTATTATGTCCCTAATGCCATTTTGCACCATCAAATCTTTATCACAATTTTTATCAACAATTTCGAATTTTTACGAGATAATCACATGAATAAAGGTAAATAAACCTCATTATTTCTCTCTTCTCTGCAATAATGAAAGCTATCTCATTACCACCATTTTGAAGAAGTTTCATATAATACTTTTGAAATTAAAATATAATAATGGGTTGATAAAAAAAAGAGCTAGTGCGAGCACATCTACAAATGAACAGCTTCCAGTTAAAAATTTATTAGTTCAGCAGAAAGCTCAGGGCAGATGACTAAAAAACATTCTTGTGTTTTAAATATATAGATTATATAAAATTATGAAAAATTAAATTATGCAAATTATGCTATTTTGGTAAAATTACAGTATCATGTCTATAAAATTTTATTAGTAGAGAGAATTTTGAACAAAAACTTGGAGGGCCTGATATTATTTTAAACCTCGAATTATTGCCAAGATATTCTTTGATTGCTTGTCTAACTCGGCGAAGCGAGCATCCAAGAGAGAATCATCCAGTTCCATAGGCGTAGCGTCGGGGGGCACGTGCCCCCCCAATCTTCTGTACCCCGGGCACCAGAACAGAAAGCGTAGGGGGCGCCAAATGAAGATTTTTTTTTGTCTTTACATACAAATATGTATATGTATATATATCGAATTTGCATAAAAATGTCTCGCAGCCGGAAAATCCAAAAGGAAAACTGAATCAAATGCATTAAAATTTACAAATATATAAAAAGATTCATCTATAATAGAAGACTGCAAATAGGATAATCACTAACATTTTACAAGGCCAGTAGGCAACACCGTCTCGATGGTATTGCAGTAGGTCAGTCTTTACTCCTTTCTTCTGTGTAAAACTGTCCCTCACCGATAACCGATTTCCTGGGGGGGGGGGGGGGCAGAGTCATGTTCCCCGGACGTCAGAACGAAAGGCGAAAAGGGCGCCAAATGAAGATTTTGCTTGATTATGACTTTTCTGTTGAAAAGATTCCATGAAGGCTGTTCTATTCTTTTTGGAGCTTGCTTTTTTCCCGTCTTGCTATGGGCGACGTCAAATGATTGTCCGGTACAATAAAAAGAAAGGGGGGGGGGGAGGAAGGAGTCAGGGTTTGAAACTAGGGGGGGTGCAGAGAGCGCATATGGTCTGGGCGCCTCGCGCAGGGGGCGTATGAAAATTTGGTTTGCCGTTTTATACAATATATATATATATGCGTGTGAAATTTGTGTAAAAAATATTTTCTAGCCGAAAAGTCAAAAAGAAAAGCTTAGTACAGTGCATTAAAAATGTCAAATAGATAAAAAGATTCGCGTACAATATACAAGACAGCAAATGAATAACCCCATTCTTTTTCTTATAATTACTTTTTTACATGTATATCACTATATCTGGCCTTAGAGGAGGCGAGGTCAGGTGGCCGACTGCGACAATAAAAACCAAGCGGTCGAAAATTCACAAAATATAAAGTAAAAACTTAATAATTTTGTTGTTGTTGTTTTGAGTCAGACATAAATTTGAAAATTAGCATTAAGTTCAGGAAAGTATCTAGACATATCAATCTATAAATAAGAAGAGTGGTATAAGTGATAATTTCGCAAAACTGATGTAGATAGTACAGGAAGATTTTTACAATACTGAAATTCATTTTTATACCTACAGTAAATCCTGGTTTTTTCAGCTCCTAAAACAATGTGACTCATATCACTATGACATTAAAGTGCCCCAAATAATTTGTAATGCTACAACAACAGTAAAATCTCGAAAAATGAAATCCATCTAATGGAATCGTGTTTTAAATGAAAAAAACTACATGGTTCCAACAGAAAGAATACCAACAGTTATACCTCCTAAGACGGAAACATGTATAAAGCGGAATTATTTCAGCTTCCTTTCGATTTTTTCCCCAGGTTTTAATGAATAAATGTTTGACAAAGCTGGTTATATATTTCAATATTACGTATTTTATTGTTACACATTTTAAATTTTAAAATAAGTCCGCTACTAGAAACTTTCGTAAATTTCTCTTTGTAAATTTACTTTACAGAGGAAGGGGGGGGGGGGGCGCCAAAATCGATGTTTCCCGGGGTGAAAATATAGCTAGTTACGGCCCTGGAAAAAGTGCACAAAGTAAAATGTATTAGTAAAACCTATTAAAAGAAAAAAAAAAGAGTATAGCATTTGCAGTGGTGCAGTAAAAAATCTCTCATAGGGCGCCATGGCTAATAAAGACGCCCCTGCCTTTATCCCCAAAAATGATTTTTCTCTTCTTTTTGCCATTTCTAGGCGTTTTGCCATCCTAGGCGGAAATTGTAAAATGCCGCTCTGTTCCTTTTGGTGCAATTATTTTTTGCATTACTCTTGGTGCATTATTTTTTGCATTACTTTGGGGGCAATTGTTTTTTGCAACCAACCAAATCCAGTCTTAGAAAAAGGAGGCGAGCTTGGGCGACATCCTGTGATAAAAAAAAAAAAAAAAAACCTCACCCAGGGCGCCATCAGCCGTCCCTGCTTTTACCTTTCTCGTCCTTTTGCCATTTCTAGGTAGGTGACAACTGAAAAATGTCGCCCATGCCTTTTACTAAAATTATTTTTTTTTTTACATGCAGACCCGGTCTCAAAGGGCGCGAGGTCGAGTAACTGTTTACGATTAAAACTAAGGATTGAAATATATGCAAGATAGAATAGTAACCCCTTCTTTAATGTTTTTAAAGAATATAGCCCGGGCCGAAACTAGGGGGGGGGGGGGGTGCAGAGGGGGCATGTGCCCCAGGCGCCAGAACAAAGGTGAAGGGGGCGCCAAATGAAGATTTTGTTTGTCGATTCATACAAAAATGTAAATATGTGTGTGAAATGCAAAGAAACTCGCAAGCTAATGTTAAACCTATGGGAACGTTCTTTTAAAATTTCTCGTTTGGATTTTAATATTTTAAAATTATTTTTTTTTCTTAGGATAGTTTAGATTGATCTTTCGCGTTGCCATACTTTTAGGTTTTGAAACCGGCACTGGAAGTGAAGGTAACTTTATAAAAATAATCTGCAACCAAAATCTAAAAAGTAAATACTAACCGGTTAGAATTTAACCTCAGCTTTTCTAAGAAAAAAATCATTTAAAACTATTAATATGCAAGCGAATAAATTTAAAAAGATCGCTCCCATACATTTAGCATTAGCGTTCCAGTTTCTTCACGTAGGCTCTTAATGCTCAAGCTAATGTTAATCCTATGGGAGCGTTGTTTACATATTTCTTGCTTTAATTTTAATTATTAAATGATTTTTATTTTTTATGAATTTTATTTATTTATTTTGCATAGGGTACCTGAGGTCGATAATATTTATTGTGCGTGAGGAGATGAAGGGAGGGGTGGTCGCCAAAATCCATGTTTTTCCCTGTCGCAAAAAGGCTAGTTTCAGCTTGAACGTACGAGATATTAAGGTTGTACTTATTGTGCAAATTATTAAAAACCTTCATTTGTCACTGTTTTAAAAGAATATTTGATTGTGTATTATACATGGGATTTTCAGATAATTAATGTGAAATTTATATTCACATATTTTAGGATTGTGATTTATTGAGATTTTTACAAAAACGATAAATGGCAGTGATTTTCAATTGCTTTTTTTTAAAGATGCATTCAAATTTAAAACTTTTTAGCATGTAGCATTTCACCCACTCTTTCTTTCCCCAAAACAAAAACGCTTTAGTTCTCAACCATTAATACGGTGCTGGTCAATCATTGATATTTGGTCAGTAGCTGTAATTTGATCAGCAGAAGGAAAATTTTCCCCAACTGCAAAGCTGGTGTCCAGTCACCCAAGTAGTTTAATTGCAGTGGTTACACAATTCATGGTTACACAAAGAACTTCTTTGACCTCTGAACTTGTGTTTCCCTCTTGTGCAAAGTGAGATAATAGGAGGTCTCTACCTTCCTAATTCCACCCCACACTCCTACACAAACTTGGCTTGGTCTGATCTGGATATTTGTGGGAATGTGCTCGTAGTTAAATGTTGTTATTACTATTTTTTAAACTGATCAGGAATGAATGAGCTACGTAAAAATAAACGCGATAAAAACTGGAATTTTTTATAAAAAACTCAATAACAAGTGATGTCACGAAGCACGCCAATATTCTAAATTCATTCAAGTCTGGCTTCAAAAGGACGAAAATGGAATAGAAGGTAAGAACGTACAGAATTGTTTGTTTTATTAAATTAATAACGTTTTCAGAAAAAACAAAAATCTCCACTCAAAAATGTGATTATTTTTGACACTTTCATAAACTCATTTCTATTCCTATTTGCCTGAAAATTACAGATGTTAGCATTCAGGTGCTTAAGAATCGAGTAGCGTTCGCCCTTTTCTTAACGCTTTTCCTAATTCGAAGCAGCTTGATTTAAAGCAGATTACTAAATGGATCCGTCTTGTAATTGTCAGCCTTTGAATTTGGAAATCAAAAGTCCAACTTTGATGCTATTTTATAAAAAAAAAAATCGGACTTTTTTGGAAAAAACCCCCTTTATTCTACTTCATAAAAGCATCTCAATTGTAGGGCTGCCACTGCCGAATGACACTGAAAATAGTAGCTTTAGTAGCTTCCAACGAAAAAAAATAGTAGCATTTGTTCGAAAATAGTAGCCAAAATACTCGCATATAGTTGTTTAAAAAAAGGAAGAAAAAATGTATCCATAACATTGAAAGGACTTTATGAATGTCCACATCTTATTTCACAGTTTATGCTTCTGCTCAAATCACTGAATAAAGAATAGGGTGATTTCATCAAATGAGAAAGTTATCCAGGAAATAAGGCCCTAATGTTTCAGTTACGAAGTAACTTGGATCTTCCACAATAAAAATTATGTACAACACCAGGAAACATAGCAGTAAAAATTTCTTGCAGATCATCCCCGGTACTAACTTTCCATCGCCTTTCATTTCAAGAGTTTCTTGGAGAGAAGAAAGAAAGTTTTATTTGAGGGACAGGGTTAGAAATAACGTGTGGGATATCGCAAACCCCACTCAAAAAAGGAAAATTCTGCATAATAAAAATATTTGTTTGGATGGAATCTTCCAAATTTATTTCTTGCATAGGCATATGATTCGTACACGATTTACTTTTTTTAATTTCGTGAAAGCCACGATTTTCTTTTCTTCGAGAATTTCACAAAATCAATTCATCAAACAGTCGCGAATTTTGCCATTCGGTAACGAAAAAAAAAAAAAAAAAAATCGCAGATATCAACATTTGGCCTTAGAAAAAAAGAAGTTTTCCAAAAAAAACTTTTAAATTTCGCCTAAAGATAACGGAAAGAAAATCGAAAATTTTGCCAAGCTGTCACGAACAGAAAAAAATTACACCCCCGAATTTGGTCAAATATTCGCGCAAAAAATCGAGCAAAAAATCAAGAACTTCCTCAGTCAGTAGCCAAAAGAAAAGATCGTTTAAAAGAATCGCGAATTTCGTCAAAAATCCCTGAAACAAATACCGAATATCATTTTCGTCAACCGGTCGTAGAAAAAAATCACGAAATTTGGCAAAGGATCATGTAAAGAAAATCGTGAATTCCACGAAACGATTGGCGGAAAAAAATGCGAATTTTGGTAATTCGTCGGGGAAAAAAATCGCGAATCTCCTTAAAGGCCCGTGCAAAAATACCTTGAATTTTACCAAAGGTTGTGGAAACAAATAACGATTTTCGTTATTCGGTCACGGATGAATCCTAGCAAATTTCGTCAAAAGAATATACAAAATATTACGAATTTCGTCAAACGATGAAGAGAAAAAAATTGCAAATTTCGCCAAATGGTCACGGACAAAAAGACGGCAGGTGTGATTCTGAGTAAAAGGGAAAAAAACTGAAATTCACAGCAAATTTTCTAAAAAGTTACAGCAGAAGGAGGGAAAGGGGTGGAAATCGCCTCCCGGCGCCAATTATGCGTTTTTTCCTCCATCCTTTGACGAAATAAGCATTTTCTCGCGATCCTTTTATGAAATTTGCGATTCCTTAGTGAAATTTGTGTTTTTTCGCTATCCCTAGACGAAGTTTGCGTTTTTTGCGATCCCTCGAAGAAATTCACGTTTTTTCGCGATCCCTTGAAGAAATTCGCGATTCGTTGGCGAAATTCGTTTTTCTCTGCAATCCTTTGAAGAAATTGGCGATTTTTTTCTGTGAACGATTGTCGAAATTGATGTTTTCAGCGACCATTTGCCAAAAGTCGCGATATTTTATATGCTCGAATTTTTAAAATTTTCGGAACCGGATGCCTTAAATTTTCGGAAAATTAAGAAGAGAATCACCTTTGAAAAGACACGAATTTGGTCAAATAATCGCGTAAATAATAGTGAATTTAATCAAATGATTGCACAAAAAATCAAGAATCTCGTAAGTCGGTTTTTAAAAGAAAATCACAAATTTCGACAAACTATCGTGGAAAAGAATCGAGAATTTCGTCAAATAATACCTGAAACAAAGAGCGAATATCATCAATCGATCACGGAAGAAATATATATTGTGAATTTCGACAAGTGATGGCGGAAATAAAATTTCGCCAATCTGTCGCAGAAAGATTCGCGAATTTTGGCAAAGGATCGCGGGAAAAAAATCGTGAGTTCCGTGAAACGATCGCCGGAAACAAAACGCGAAATTTGGCAAAAGATCACGGGAAAAAAAAATTGTGAGTACCGCGAGATGATCGCCCCCAAAAAATCGAGAAATTTGCAATAAGTCATATTGAAAATTGTGAAATCTCCTTCAACAATCGTAGCAAAAGATGGCGAAAAGAAATAACTATTTTCGTCAACCGATTGGGGGAAAAAATCGCAAATTTTGCAATTCGTCGCGGAGAAAAATCGCGAATCTCCTCAAACAACTGTAAAAATATCTTGAATTTTACCTAAGGTCGCGGAAACAAATGGCGATTTTCGTCATACGGTCACGGAAAAATCATCGCAAATTTCGTCACAAAAAATGGACAGAAAAGTGCGAATTTCGTTTAAAGATCACAAGAAAAAAATCGCAAATTTTGTCAAATGGTCGCGGACAAGACAATGCAAATTTGGTATTAAAAAAAAAAAGAAAAAAAAAAGGAGGGGAATTTAACCAAATGATCGCGCAAAAAATCACGAATTTTATAAATCGGTCGTGAAAAGAAAATCACGAATTTTGACAAACGATCTGGAAAAGAATCCGAAATTTCGTCAAAAGATCTCTGAAACAAATAGTAACTACCATCAATCGGTCGCAGAAAATATACATCGCGAATTTGGACAAGTGGTGGAGGAAAAAAAATCAATTTCGTCAATCTGTAGTAGAAAAATCTGCAAAATTTGGCAAAAGATCGCGGAAAAAATCTCAAAATCTCCTTCAACTATAAAAGATCTCGGAAATAAATAGGTATTTTCGTCAATGGTTTGGAGGATTGGGAAATCCCGAATTTTGGAATTCGTCGCGGAAAAAATCGCGAACCTCCTCTAATAACCGTTGAAAAGCGCGTTTGGGAAGATGACTTTACAGGCGCTTTGAAGAAAAAGACCGAATATTTTCAGTAAAAATAGTTGCTGAAATCCGAAAAAAAGTCGCCTACTGCTTTCTTGAAATAGTCGCTTTTTAACAGTTTTCGGCCTAAAATAGTCGCCATAGCCACCGGATGCTGAAAATAGTCACTTTTAGTAGCATTTTAGTAGCAAGTGGCAGCTCTGCAATTGCATGTTAATAAAATCGGAATGTTTGAGAAATTGAGTCGGGCTGGACGAGGTCTGATTTAATTGATTTTTTATGGGCCGGGCTTGTTTTCACTGATTTTTTTACGAACCGGGTTTGGCCGTAAACTGTGAAAATATAAACGGGCCGATCTCGGGTGGAACTTATAATTTTCACGCCGGCCTGGAAACTGCTGCCCGTGCAGACTTCTAGTGCTCCCCTCAGGGCCGTGCAAAGAAGGGGCTAAAGGAGCGGTCGCCCCGGGCGCAAAATTTATGCTGCGAACCACGGTTTTATTTGTTATTTATTCAGTTTTTGGTCGCCGATTATTTTCCGGGGAATTTCTTTTTTCTTTCTTGATCATTTTTTTTCCTGTCGCAAAACATCATGAACTCTCTAACAAATAAGTGCAATTATCTCTTATGTTATTTAGTTGTTCTAAATTAAAATGAAACATTTTAAAGTTCCAAAATAAACGCGAAAAATTTATTCATATTATAAATATTATAGCATTTATTTATGTTTCTGCACTTTATCAATTTTATTACACCCATTACAAGGAATTTTTTTTTTTTTTTGGGGGGGGGGGGGGGGGGCGCAAAATTTGAAATTCGCTAAGGGTGCACTTCTCACGGCCTACGTGCCCCCCCCCCCCCCCCCCAAAATTTCTGGTCACGCTACGCCTATGTCCAGTTCTGTAATATAAATCGCTATTTTTCGGACAAAGAGCAAGCACACTGTACGTTACTGCTTTTCCATAAAGTCACTCTAAATGTTTGTAAAACATTGCTTTTTATAAGTGTGTGATTTGGATTACGTTATTTTTAAAAATAATGCATTTTCCCCTCCGAAAAATTTCAAAGCAGCTGGAGTGAAAATGAAGAACTTCTACAAAACATATTTCAGTTTTAATAATTAAAATATACGCTTTTTTTATAAAATGACGTCAATTGCATACGCTAAAGCATCCCACTTTTACGATCCCGTCTTAAACAACATTTATAGAACGGTATGCAAATGACACCATTATCGCGACACAAACCCAGCAGAAAGCAATGACGCCATTTAAGAAGGTCGGCAATACAATCTCGGGTAATTAATGATTTATATGACTTCATTTTTTTTTTTTTTTTTTTTTTTTTTTTTTTTTTTTTTTTTTATAATAGCTCCATGTGTTATCATTTATATTTGTTTCAAAATTCGGAAAATGTAATTACACACGGATTAATAAAATTGGATTCTTTCAGGTCACACAAATATTCTTTAAAATACATTTTTGTAAAGAGAAAGTATTGTATCGCTTGTAAAGTTAAATTGCAATAAAATAAAAATAATTTAATTGATAAATAAAAAACAAATAAAGCTAAAACTCACCGAGTTTTATAACATACGATATTCTTGGCATAGCATGTATTTTAATTTCTTTTTTTTTTTTTCAGTTTTTATGAGCAAATGGCAACAAAAAGATACAGCAATCTACTATTTTCATTTTTTCCCCCTTTACTTTCATCAGAAATGGAGTACTTCAGTTGCCACGATTACAAAATTGGTGCTAAAAACTATAAAAAAAATTAATATCTTAAAAGTAAATTGAGATACAGCTTTCAAACAAATTGCATTTAAAAAGAGCATTTTTTTTCCTTATACGACGGTGTAAAAATTTAAAATATGCGATGTTTAGAAGTTTAAAAATTTGCAGTAGAGAAAATTACAAAACCAAAATTTCATTTCAAATTTCAAAGTGTTGTCATTCGCAAAATGACGTATGCGTTACGCACAGATATGTTTGTCCTTTATAATATAGATAACACAGCTGCCAAACTTTACGCTTTTTTGCTACCACTAAAATTTAGAGAAGATTTTCACCTTCTTTAATCGTGCGATTTCGACCATTAAATAAAGCAATATTCACAAGAAAATTTTAGTGGTAGGAAGAGAAGAAAGCGTAAAGGTTGGCAGCCATGAGATAGATGTAGATATACTGATAAATATATATATTTTTCTTCTTTTCTGTTTCTCGATGGACTATTTTAACTAATCATTTAGCTGTAAATCAGCTTAAAGCCATTTTCTGAAATCTGAAACATGGTTGTCGATTTTTTTTAATTCACAAGGTAAATTATTTTATTTTCCAGATTTTGTATCCTTATGTATTTTTTCTTTTACATATTCGTTTTATAATTTCTATATATATATATATATATATATATATATATATATATATATATATATATATATATATGTATATATATATATTATACCTTTATTTATTAGCCTCCGGTACGGTATGCTATTTCTTTCTCCCAGCTTATTTTGTGTCCAAAAAATAACGTTACCTTACAGAAGCTAGCTGTAAAACAAAGCATTACGATTAAATACTCTTTAGCAATTTTTTAAACGTCTAAGCATCGGACATTTTCGATTTTTATACCGTCGTATTGAAAAAAAAAAAGTTCTTTTCAATGCATTTTGTTTGAAAACTGTATCTTCATTTATTTTGGAAATATTTTTTTTTTTTTTTTCTTTTTTTGTAGTTTTTGGAGCCATTTGCATAATATTGGCAACGGCAGTACTCCATTTCTGTAGAAAGTAAAGGAAAAATAGTTTTAAAATAGCAATTATATATTTTTGTTGCCATTTTCTCGTAACAACCGAAAGAAAATGTAATTAAAATAAGTGCTATTTTGAAAAAAATATATAAACGAATGATTTCTGAGAAAACAATGGAGCTATTATATACTATATTTAATTGCAAGTATCTATGAATCATTAGATAGCAAGGGGTTTTTTTTTTTCGGTTTTCTTGAATGACGGAATCTTTTTGCTGCATTTGTGCATTATTTCGTGATAGTAATGTGCTATGCATGCTTTACTGTAGATGTTTAAGAGTAGATCGTAAATGTGGAATTCTTAAGCGTCATTTTACATAAAATAAAACGTGTGTTTTCAGTCTAAAAATTGAAATATGTTTTGTACTGCAGTAGAGTTCCGCTTAACCGAGTTATTAAACCGACCCGAACCCGCAAATTCCATTTAAGTCAACCCGCAACCCGACCCGAACCCGCAAAAATAATTTTCGGCAACCCGCAACCCGACCCGAACCCGCAAAAATAATTTCAGGCAACCCGCAACCCGACCCAAACCCGAAGTATATCAACCCGCATCCGACTCGAACCCGCAATATTTCAACCCGCAACCCGACCCGAACCTGCGATTTAAGGAAAGCAAATCATGTTTTAATACCGTTATGAAAAATTATCTACGTATCTTTAATAGAGGTCTGCACCGGTCGCAGCCGGTACCGGGCCGCGGTGGGTCGGCAAAATTTCAAACTAGCCAGGCCGCTTTATTAGGACAGTTTTTTCAACGGGCCGGTCTGATAAACAAAATAAACGGTCCGGGCCGGCAAAAAAAAATGAACGGCCCTGCCAGGCCGGGCCGATAGATACAATTAAGCCGGTCTACCGGCCCGATATAAATATTTAGACGAAGCCGATAAAATTATAAACGGGCCTTGCCGGGCTAGGGCCAAACTTTTAAGTTTTACACGGGACGGGCCGGGGAGGTCCGTTTCCGGGCCTGGTAATTCCGGCCCGTGCAGACCTCTAATTCTCTAATATCATTTTTATGTTTTACAGAGAAGAATGAACAAATCTATATTCTTTAATATTCAACTATAGTGAAACCTTTGATCCGATCCGATGCAGGACTCTAAATGGTATAAAACAAAAAATCTAATCTTTAAATATGCTTTAAAATTAGTTGCGGTTTCAAAAGTTCCATTTATAACGATACACCTTGTTTTACACAAGCGGCCATCAGCCTTTAGTTTATCAGCAGTTATTATTTTGAAAATTTTCCCGTCTAACATACTGCATCGCGTATCACCACAATTAAATTATTCACTTGATAGACAGGAAGGACCATTTAGCATTTTGCTGCGTATTGTATTTTTAAAATGCGATAAAAATATAATGCAGTTTGTTATTTCGAAGACTGGTGAAAGGATGACTAAATACAAAACAGACAGGGATACATTTTGCTTTTGTGAAACTTTGATCTTCAGTTTATAAAGGCTTTTAACGGGAAAAAATATTTCCCACATTCTTTTAAAAAAGCGGGTCAACCCGAACCCGACCCGCAAGAGTAAAAAAGCCAACCCGAACCCGAAACAATGAAAGCCAACCCGAACCCGAAACAATGAAAGCCAACCCGACACGCAACTGGAAAATATAGCTCCAACCAGACCCGATCCGAACCGCGGGTCGGGTCGGTTTCGGGTAAAAGCGGGTAACCCGACCCGATGCAGGACTCTAACTGGTGGCTTTTATTATTATGAAACAGCCATTATAAATGGAGTGTTAGGTGAAGATGAAAGATCAGCCGTAAAAAAAAAAAATTATGGCCATCCCCCCCCCCCCCCACCCCATCATTCTGACCAGAAAATAAGTGTTCTAACTTTTTACGGCTGCTCTTTCATCTTCACCTAACACTTCATTTATAATGGCTGTTTCATAATAATAGAAACCATCAGTCCATCAGAAGAAAATGAAGTAATGGAAATGCCGGGGGCGACACTAAATTCTGAAAAAACAGAATTCCTGTTCTCTAGTTCATATATATTTCAAAATTATACTATATTTTGTAAGATTTCATTTGTGATCGCATGTAAGTTTTTATGAAACGATAGTTTTTCAGAGAGCGATATAGGGCGCAAGCTGAAGTTTTGCACACAGGCGCCTAACAACTCAGGCGCGCCCCTGATAAAACTCAAGTATTAAGTATTGACTTTTAAGTACTTAAATATTAACTTTTAAAGCATTAAAAATGCATAATAACGTGTAAACAGTCTTATTTCATTTATTTTCAATGTTCATTCCTAAATGTATAGCATTTATGCTTTTGCTTTTATTAAATAATATACAATTTCCTAATGAGGTTTTATTAACCAATGACCATTCAGCTATGAAATCCAAGGACCAAATTATATCCAATCAAGCTATCGAAATAGGTTTACCATTCATTTAAACAGGTCGCGCCAAAAACTTTCGCCAAATAAAAAAATCAAGGCTTTTAAAAAATAAAAACAATTTAGTTGGCTTCAAATTTTTGGGCTGCAAAACAATTTAGAACTTAGCATTATTAAGATTACAGATATATTTTTATTTTTCTAATTTATTTTCTTTTAGAAAAAGTACTTTTATGCAAGACCGTCGTTAGAGGAATTAGGGGGGGGGGGGCAATTAAATTTCAAAATTTAATCGTTGTCTGGGACAATATTTTGACTTGAGTGTAGAGTCAAGCGTCGGATCGGATTTGTCGATTTTCTCTACACTCACCCCAGGTCGGGTCAAGTCGTGTTTAAAAAAGATCAGAGGTTAGTTTATAAAATAGCCCGACTTTCGGGTAAGCTTGCCGCTGACTTTTTCTTTGCATGTGGGGTAGGCAATTATATTTTCGGTTTCGGTTTGGGTTTTGATTTTTATACGTCGGTTTCGTTTAACCTGATTTTTCAAAAAAGTGTCTAGAATATTAATTGAGATTAGAGTTCTCCATCGGGTCATGTAGGCCGATTTTACCTAAATTCGACCCGACGACGTGCGGTTCGGGTTGGAACTAACTTTTTTTCGTTGTAGTTGGGTTCGGGTCGAGTTGAATCGAATTGTTTGGAGTACCCATGGGTTTTGGGTTGAGTTTCAATACTTACCCGCGTTTGGGTTAGCTCAGCTTTACAAAAGAAAGTCTGGAATATTGTTTTAGATGAAAAAATATATATTTAAATATGAAAGAGTCGCATTACATGTTTATTTTTTCCATAAAAGTAGTATTCATATTAGAGATTTGACTGTACAATATTTTTTCACAGTCGTATTAAATTATAGAAGGTTATTTTTGTGACGAGTCGGGCTCGAATTGAAATGTTTCGGATTTGGGTCAATAAAAAAAAAAGTTTTCGGTTTCGGGACAGGTTTTAGGACAACAGAAATTTTCTGGTCGGTTTGTGGTTGACTTTCAGGTGAATTTACAGGTTCGGATCGGGCAGATCCAACATGCCCAGGAATCTTTTTCTGATTTTTTTAAAAAAAGAAAAAAAAACTATTGTATAGTACTTGAATTTGAATGAAACCTTTCATGTTTATTTTTTTACGTAAAAAATACGCTTTAGATAACATTGATAATTGGAAACATCATTACAGAGTATTTTTTCCATAATTGTTGACTTCCTTTTTCTATCTTACTGGTCAAAGCTCTAGCCAGCCGGACTGGGTTCTGGGACCCCTGAATTTAGGTAACCAAATAATGTATATATTTTGGTTGTTTTCTTTCAGTATAATGGAATACATATTTATCATTACTGTGTGATATATTTTCATGCTAAGCGATAATATTTTGCTGAAATTTTAATTGGTTTTTGCCACATATTAGTTCTAATCAATATTTTGTACTTTTATAATAAATGAAATTAGACAAGAAAAAAAAAATCTAAATATTTAGTATTATGTATTACTGTTTGGTTATACCTACGGGACGGTTGCAAGGAGGTTTGGGGGAGAGAAGCAATGCATCTGGCCACTAGGGCTGAACGATATATCGATATATCATCAAATATTGATTTTTATAACATATCGACTTCAATCTTCTTTAGAAATCGATATATCGACTCTGATTATATTCATTCATTACTCAAAACAATTTCTTTATTCTCTAATTAATGCTGCAGTGGCGTACCCAGGATTTTATTTCGGGGGGGGGGGGGGTGACTTAAATTTCTATAATGTTCTCTATCTTACGAAACAAGTTGAATTGTGTTGTAAACATAAATCATTTTTGACAATAAGGCCGTAGCCAGAGGAAGGAAAGGGGGCACGGGTGATTCTGTGCCGAAAGGATATTTAGATGATTGTTTATTTATTTAATGTCGCTGGAATTCAAAATAAGAAATAGAGCAGAAAAATTAAGCTCTTAAATTTTGTATGTTGGCAATCAAAGGAGAGAAGTAAAATTTTCGGTAAGGGGGGTGGGGGGTTACACATTAAAAAATAAAATAAAACGGAAATTGGTCGAAACGTGGAAAATCCTCATCCAAGTTTCCTGAAAAGTATTATTTCATGCGAAGCTTTCTGGCACATTCACGGATTTTTTAAATATAAAAGTAAGAAGTTAATGCGCTAATGAAGTGATTTCGAAATGAATAGCGTTTTCCCTTTTTTGAAAAATGTATTGCATTTTAAGTTATAACCTATTGTTTTCCAATAATGATCATTTCCGTGTTGTTGCGTTACGAAAATTTATTCAAAATATTTATTTTGACAGCCTTTTATGATAGTTTACTTGATAGAAAAATGAAAAACGCTATGCGATTTCGTAGCTTTCAAATAAGTGCACCTTCCAATTCCGTACGTCTAAGCTTAGGATTGACTTCTCGAATGTGTTAAAAAGTTGGGAGATTTGCTGAATTTCTGAAATATTTTTCAAATTTTTTTGCCCTTTCTCCCCGCTCCACACCCTAAAAAAAACCCCTTCTTAAATAGTTTAAGATTTCTGACTTTTTTAAAACTCGATGAAGAATTAACATCACATTTTTAGCAACTTATAGTCCATATCCCTATATAGCCTTATAGGCAATAGGAAATTTTACCTGGCAAAATTAATAGTAGCTCTGGAAATCGACTTACTGTATGTTTTTTTGGTCGCTGAATCCGAATTTGTAACTTCCGAACGAAATTTTCCCCGGCAACCCCCCCAAATTTTGGTAAAATGCCCCCAAAAAAGATTTTTATTAAAAAAATCATATAATTTTTTTTATTGTTTTAGAGAAAAAGTATCTAGAAATTTAGAAAGTAGACAAAATTTGCAACAAATAACATACACGACATTATGACGTAGGATGAATGAGGAAGGGGGGGGGGGGGTCTGGCTCGGAACATGCGCCGCGGTGCTGCCTGGACTAAGTTGCGCAATTCCACTTAACCACACACATCGTTTAAATTCCCTCTCCCGTCTCCCCTCCGAACTTTGCCCCCAACAAAATCCCCCCCCCCCGCAACTCCTTTTTTTGGGGGGGAGGGGGGGCATTTTACCAAAATTTTGGTGGAAAGTTAAAAATTCGGATTCAGCGACCCAAAAAACATATAGTAAGCCTTTTTCCAGAACTACCATTAATTTTGCTAGGTAGAGCCTCTACACGGTCTCTATTGCCTGGACTATTAGCGCAGATTCAATAAACGCAGTCATAAAGAAACATTTCTTTTTTAATTCTGATTTTTTTTTTATTAATTTCCTGGAACGATTTCCCAAAACGTGTTTTTTCACGCTAAAATTTCTGACACATTCACCGACTTTTTTAAATGTAAAAGCAAGAAATTAATGTGCTATTGAAGAATTGAAGTGATTTTGGAACAAATAGCATTTAACAGTTTTCGATAAATGTATTGCATTTTAAGTTATAAGCGATTGTTGTCTCATGATGACATTTCCGGGCTGTCGCGTCTAAAAATCGGTTCAAAACGTTTAATTTGATAGCCTTTTGAAATAGATCCTTTATTTTATAGAAAAATGGAACACGCTATTCAATTCCACCATTTTTTAATAAGTGCATCTTCCCATTTCGTGCGTCTAAGGGTGCTCTCAAATCCAAAAGGGCAACTTTTTGACATAAGTTTTAATTTATTTTTGTTCGAAAATGCATGAAACTAGGAGGTGCTCTTGTTCAGAAACTATGTAATCGAGCTATTCTTTCCGTTTTCTTGCAAACGTAATAGATCTTTCAGAAAATGTTGTCAAAGTGGACGTTTTGAACCGAAATTGAACCCGAAATGAACCCGAAGAAAGCAGAAAAACTAGTCCGTAAAAGGCGAAAATCGTATTTGTCACGTGATCAATATCGCTTATAACTCAATAGGTAATCGATGTATCAAAAAATGGAAAAAACAATTCGATTCCAAATCGCTTCCAGGGCCAGGCTTTTTGATTTTATATCTTTCCACTAAAAAATGAATTTGTAAATGTGTCAAAACGTTTTGCGCTTGTTGAGCAGAGCAGAATAAAAGTGCTATAGGAAAACAGATATTTTCATTCACTAAGATTTAAGATATCGTAATGGATTCATATTGCACTCTTGTTTGGTTTCAGAAACTGAACGAGTTTTGAAACACCTGCGACTTCGTTTTTTTTTTCCCTCAGGCGATGGGGTCCCTCGTTATCTCCATTCACGCAGTTCAGTTATTAGTTTTAGAATCTGAGTAAAAGTTGCTTTCCGAAGTTTTGAAGGGGAAGTTTTCCAAAGGGGAGTTTTTTGAGCCCGAAAGTTTTAGATACATACAAATGGAAATCATTGTATAACTGGCTAGTATAATATGCCCACAAAAAATACATTTTGAGTTTAAAGTGAGTGTGTGTGTGTGTGTGTGTTGGAGTAGGGGGGGTGGGATAACTGGGGGTAGTGGATGATTTGATAAAGGGGCTAGCTATGCATATATAACGTTATCAATTTAGGGGGGAGGGGGTCTGGCACATCATATTGTAAGATACACCTAGGGGGAGGAGGAGGTTGTCTTTTGATATCGTTATCATTTTTGATCCAGTCAAAATTTTCTTTTTTTTATTTGTAACTTGGTCTTTACATCAAAATAGTAAGTTATCTACTTTTATGAAAATACAAAGTTATTATTAAAATCTTTAAATGATTATAAAATTATTTAATTCCAAAATATGGGCGTCTGACATCCCTATTCTTCTATCACACGTGTATGCATATGTAATCCGCTGTTCGACAAACCATATGCGAATTATGTTTAAAATGATACTTGTATTTACTAGTAAATAAAAAAGAAAGAATGTTGTCCATCTGGTTTGTTGATAAGAATTTCTGTCTGCCCCATCCTGTGCGAAAACAAGTGCAAAAAGACATTATTACTGCTGAATGCATTATCTAAAAAAAATAGTATTTTTTAAATACAGTAAACTCTCTGTAAGGCGGACTCTGTGTAAGACGAAAATCTGAAACTCGGAAAGATTTTCAAGTCCCTGTGAATCCATAGACAATAGAAATAAAATCATACATCACGCATAAATTATGAAACTCAAAAATTCTGAAAGGAAAATTAATCCTTTTTTTTAGGTAAAGAAGATATGATATACAGATATCTACACTCACCACTTATTATGCTCAAGTTTAAATCAGAAGGAAAATAATACAATTAAAATAATTCCCTTAATACAGTAAAAATAACTTCACATAAAAACATAGAAAATAATCTATAAAATAATGTGCATAGTACATTTTAAAATGCACTTCTAGCAATTGCCACACAGATAGAAATGCATTCAATTTAATTTAACTCAGTCCTGTGTATTCAGAATCTTTTTATAATATTAAAAATTACAAATTTCCTTATATATCTTATAAATATCTCAGTATACACTAAAACATAATCTGCTTAGAAAAAGAATAAGACTGTACACATTTAAGCAATTTACGCCCAATACCTGCTATTTTTTAATTAATTTTATTTATTTATTTATTTGTGTAAAGTCCGAGTAAATTGTTTATCGAATTCATGCACACTACATAAACGCATACAAGAACTGAAAACGTATTTTCAGCAATAATCACGCATAGACAGTAATGTAACTGAATGTTTTGTGTGTCCCTGAAAATAAACGATTACGCACTCTCAATTTTACAGAAATCATGTAGCAGTGCACCCCAGTAATGAGTATTAAATTCTGTTACGCTTGAGAAACATGTTTCCCCATAGACTACAATGCTGGGAAATTTATGTGCCCTTGTAAACGAACTATAAGTCTTCATTTTAAATAATGTTTTGTAGTAAAACCCAGCAACACATTCTAATCACGTAGAAATGCAAGCATATTAATCAAGTTAGAGCGCAGATAGACGGCGACCGACGAAACAAAGACAAAAAATCCCTGCCAGCCTGGCCTACAGGCGGAGGTAGATTTCGAAGTTAAGTATACTAATTTCACAAACAAAAACCAAATCATGATTAGAGATAAACCCCTTTAACAATTTTATCTGGCCGCTTTTGACGAGTTTTTATTTCATTTTTATATTAACTGGTTTTATCAGAATCATGTTAGGGCGGTATTCATATCAGAATCATGTTAAGGCGGTATTCAAAAAAATACTTTTCCATGCTCAACAACTCGAAATTTTCTGACATAACTCCAGATTAATTTTTAATAGGTAAAATAAGAAACTTGTTGACGTGATTTTTGAAGAGATTTATAAGCGACCTGTGTTTTTAATTTTCGTTCAATTAATTAAAACTTGATATATAAACAATTATTTTCTCAGTAAGACAATATTTTTCGTTTCTAACACAATCGCTTCGGGAAATTCCGTTCAAAATGCCCACTTTGACATCATTTTTTGAAATATATTCTGCCTCTGTCAACAAATCGATCATTACGGTACATTATATAGTTTCTGAATAAGCGAATCTACCAATTGGATGCGTTTGAGAGCAAAAATGAATTTAAAAATGAGTCAGAAAATAAGCAGTTTGGATTTGAATACTCCCTTAATATTATGATTTTTCCAACGCAATCCGCTTCGGGAAATTCGGTTCAAAAGGCCCACTTTGACAGCAAGTTTTAAAATATATTCCACCTCCATCAAACAATTGACCATTACGGTACATTATATAGTTTCTGAGTAAGAAAAGGTACCAATTGGAAGCCTTTGAGAGCAAAAATGAATTGTAAAATGAGTCAGAAAATAAGCAGTTTGGATTTGAATACACCCTTACTAAGATGATTTTTTTCTTCAACCGCTATGTATTTTTAATTTGTTTTTGCTGTAAGAATTGATCCTATCCAAAACTTGTCTATATAGATGTTGTAGACAATATTAAGAAGATATATGATAAATTCATGGGGATTTTATATCTTTTGAATTGAGGGAGTTATGGATTTTTTTCTTCTTCAAACGCCCTTTTAGTTTTCGTTTTAATTTTTTTTTTTTTTTTTTTTGCGGTACGAATTGGTCCTATCAAAAACTTGTGAATATAAAAGTTGTAGATAATGTTAAGGAGATTCAGGATAAAATTAATTGGATTTGATATCTTGAGAACTGATGACGTTATGAATTTTTTTCTCCCAAAAACCCTATTTTTTGCACCGCTTGAGCCCATTTTTAACTTTATCAAAAAATCTGTGTTACATAAATTTTTGGCCCTATTTTTAGAAGTAATAAAAACTTTAAACTGATTTGATATGTACAAAAATTAAGAAGCTATGGGGAGTTTTCGGTTTTCACAAAACCCCTCTCTATTTCCATCCCCTTGGTCCGATTTTCCCATTAACGAACTTGACCGAGATTTTATGCCCCTTGATTTTATGTATCAGTTTGGAAGAGATTGGTGCAGAATTGTGGAAGTTATCGTGTCCAGAAGAAAGTGATATATATATACATGGGTACACGACATTTCGGTCCCGAGACATTTCGGTGTCTGGCCATTTCGGTCCCTGGCCATTTCGGTCCTGAGACATTTCGGTCCCTGGCCATTTCGGTCCCGAGACATTTCGGTCCCTGGCCATTTCGGTGCGGAGACATTTCGGTCCCGAGACATTTCGGTCCCTGGTCATTTCGATCCCGAGACATTTCGGTCCCTGGCCATTTCAGTCCCGAGACATTTCGGTCCCTGGCGATTTCGGTCCCCAGCCATTTCGGTCCCTGGCCATTTCGGTCCCTGGCCATTTCGGTCCTTAGCCATTTCGGTCCCTTGTCACCTTATAACTCGTATTCTAATTGTCGTGGGCCGCCAAACGCTGTATTTTAAACATTATTTGGGACCTTTTTAAATTTTTTTAACACCCCCCACCCCCAAATAAAAAAAAAAAAGCTGAATATAACAGTCCGATAAATTTAAACTTTTATAACTCGTGATAATGAAATCACAGAGAGCTGAAAATTTGTTTGATTGAACAATGTGATATAATTTTACAGGGGACATTGTCTTTTTATTATTATTATTATTTAACAAAATGGATTTTTTAAGCTGTATTATTTGTTATTAATATTAGGTATTTTATATATACTATAAACTGCCATAGATGATTTTTTGGTTGTTTTCATACGTTTTTTAGAATCTTTAAATTATCATCATTAATTAAATAATTTAAAAAACTGTTCTTATTTTTTCTCCTTCTTACAATTAGATTAATAATAAATGTCTTCAATAATTCAATTGGACACTTATAAGCTATTGTAGGTAAATATTTCCTCAAATCCTTCTTCTACATCCTCTCCTTTAATAATTCAGAAATGAGATATATTTATTGAAGCAAAAATATTTAATTTTTCTTATTACTTTTATAATACAAAGTTATAATTTTGTTTTCATAAGTTACTTTACCATTATAAATATTGGGAAAACAATAGTGATTTGGTAATTAGGTGTGCCAGGAAAAATATTTTGTTGTCAGAAAACTCCACCCACCGCTTCATTTTTTAAAAAAATAATTATTGGTTGCATTTTTTACAGTCTTCTCATCCACTGCAGACGATTTTTGTGAACTAATTTTATTGAAACTGGGCCTATTTCTTTGTAATAAGATGATTATTTTTTATTTTATGTAATAGTGTAAGTAATATTTTAATTAATTTTATTTCCAGTTTTTAACTGACAAAACTAAGGTTTTTAGGTGCGTTCGTAATTATATAAATACGTAGCACCTATAGTCGTCGTTCAGTCCGTCCGTCTGCCCGTCTGTCTCCGCATATAACAGAGCAAAAACAACCCAACCGAATGGTCTGAAATTTTAAATATATGATTGTTGCATAATTTTGTCGAGCCATTTCAAATTTTATGGATATCGGATGCATAGTTTAATTACAGGGACTGTCAAAAGTTTTTCTTTACATTACGGCCAATGGTAAAAAATTATTGCAAGTGCATTTTAATGATGTTACAGCCTTCCGAGTGGTCTGAAATTTTAAATATATAATTGTTACAAAATTTTGTCGAGCCATTTGAAATTTTATGAAAATCGGTGTATAGTTTAATTACAGAGACAGTCAAAAGTTTTGCGTTACATTACGGAGAATGGGAAAAAATTATTGCAAGTGCATTTTAATGATGTCACAGGCTATGCACTCATGAAGTGCAAAAAAAAAAAATATACATTCAGTACGATATGGGGTGCAAAAAATAATTATAAAACTAGTTATAGTACGAACGCACCTCATTTGCCACGTTTGACGAGCAATTTCCAACTTGTTTGTATTTGTCGTTTATTTATTGATTTTTAATATTACCCTTTTCCTCCCACTTTCCCAGAAAAAAAATTAATAATTTTTTATTTTAGTTTTATTATTAATTATATTAATATTAAATTTCGGCGACTTTAAATATAAAATAAATAAACATGTAAAAGATAAATTTCAATTTATAACTACTATATGATAAATTGAATATAAAATGTATTATGTATTGAGTTTATTTTAAAGTAAAAAAATGTAATGTATATTAATAATGTTATTAATTTAATAAATTAAGGATACATTAAATAAAAAATATATTTAATAAAATATTAATTTAATTTTATACTAAAATTCCTAATTCTTTTGAGAATTAATTAATAGCAATTATTAGTAGCAATTATTAATAGCACTTAAAGTTTTTATTCAAAAGTTTTAATTTATAATTTCCAAAAAATAATATAGGAATTTTTTGAAAAATCAGTCAAAAACATAAAGTCTAAGTAATAATTAATTAATTAATCAAACATAATAATAATAATAATAATAATGCAACATTGTGCGAATACGTAAAAATACCTTTTAACAGTGTTAGGTGATATTATGCAGATTTTAATTTTTTAAGTACAGTTATAATTTACAATTCGCAAAAAGTAAGAAATTATTAATTAATTATAATTAAAGAGCAAAAATAATATTATAAGCTAACTAATAAATGAATAAACAACATGTTTATCTTCAGAACCCTTATCACTTTTATACATCCTAATGAAGTTAATAACGTTATAATAACCGAAAATTTAAAAAATATACATTTGCATTTACCCAATAAAAACTATTATATAGTTCATGTAATAGTTTTTAAACAAGCAATTGATAAATTAGTTATCTAAACAATTAATAATTAAAATAATTTTGAATTGATAAATACGTTTAATAAAAACAATTCAATTTTTGAATTTTTTTTTACTTAACAATATAACTATGAGTGTTTTCAACTTGTCGTGCAAGTTAAATTCATGCTGTATCAAATTTATTGCAAACTAACGGCAAACAAGTAATCAAAAATACTGCAAACTTACTGCAAAGTAGTAATCTTTTCATATCACACTATAAGTTTAACCCCTTCGAAGGGGTCAATAGACCTGATCAGGTCTATTGATGCGAAAGCGCCGTCAGAAGGCGCATGCATAGGTTTTATCACCATAAACAAGTTTAGGTAATATTTGTACTTTTCATTTCGAGCATTTTTTGGTATTTAATAAGTATAGCGTTTAGAAAAAACGGTGCCTACCGAATAAAATTTCAGCAATTTCTGCGTATGTGCTGATTCTCATTGTTGTTGAGTCTCTCAACAGAGATATTTTTTGCTTTCGTGAATTAAAGACAGTCTTGCCATCAGTTTCAGAACAAACTACTCATGCAAGTGGGTGATGGTATACCTTGCGGGAGATTTGCTGCGAATTTCTCAATTCAAATTTGTCACGCCAAGATAATATCAGAAAAAATCAAACTTTCTGCTAATGTTCATGCTATCTGGGTTACCTCAAAAATTTCCATGGGGAGCGCGGCGGATCGCATGAACGGCTCATGCGATTGGCACTTATGTGAAATCATTATCCAATATCTATTACAGCACAAATTCTTAATTCAATGGCAAGAAATTAAACATGAAAATTGCTGTTTTACACTTAACCACTTGGCCCTAACTTTATTGTAGGCAAATGTTATGGAATATGAAACTTGATTTAACCCATTCGCTGCCAAAACTAAGAATTTTCAAATTTTTTGTTGAAGGTCGTTTGCCAGCACAAATTCAGAAAGATAAATTTCGCTTTACTAATACAGCGAAATTTCTGCCAATAAATGAGGCATTTTTTTATATTCTAAAATAGTGGTGACAAAGTAATCAATAAATTAAAGCCACGAGTATACTCGTGAATGACAGCGAATGGGTTAATTAAATTTAACTCTTCAGTATGCGCTCAGATTTTTACATCATAAGTTAATCTTTTTCACTGGTAAATATTAATGTAACTTGAATGTATTATTAGTTGCAGTTATAGAGATTGGCCTTATATTTTTTATCCATGCTTTTTTTTTAAATTAAGAAATTAAATAAGGATATACCTAAATTCTTAAAGTTACTCGAAATACTTCTATCATATATACACAGTCAAGACAAGATTCCAAGGACTGGTAAAAAGCTCCATTTTAGACAGGCTTCCATGTAAAGAAGTGTAATTAATTATACTTCTAAGATACACTACCTCAATAAGATCTATTGTTCGTTTCGCAGGGATTCTGAAACTCTTCCGTTTGAGACAGGATACTGTTATAGAAAGATTCCGCTTTCACAGGTTTCACTATGCTTCACTAAAGAAGGGTGAAAATCCCCTTTTCAGACAGGTTTTCAGCAAATTTAATTGTATCGCAATTCATATTAAGACCATGTAACGCTTACGTTAAAGACAGGATTCTGTTATAGACAATTACTATTTTGACAAGTTTTATTCTATTCATATGATATAAATAAGTATATTTATATAAATACACAAAACTTTTAAAAATGGAACCTGCCTATAACGGAGTTCTGTCTTAAACATAAATGTTCCATAGTGCTACGGAAAAGAATACTACACAAATACACCAAATAACACGGAAACTTGTGTAAAACGGAATTTTTCACCAATATTTACAATTTCATCTTGACAGGTTTTACTATATATATAACATGAAGGGAAAATTCTGGACCCCCCCCCCCCTGAAACGAAATCCTGGCTACGCCACTGCATGTCGTCCCGGTTTTTTTAAGCCATTAAAGATGAAAAATGCCGTGTGGCCACAAAAAAGCGCCGGCTGACTAGAACAAAGAGAGCGCGAGTAAAATAATTCTTCTATCTGGATCTTTATTTAGCATAATCAAATGGGGGAAGCCAGGACATCTACACTTGACATATGTATATACATGTATAATATTCTTTTGAATGAATAACATATAGATATCAAGAAAAGCCAAATATGTTTTCTAAATTTCCAAATTTCTTCATTGTGATATATTTATAAAATTTCTTAATTTAAAATGAAATTTTACGTAAAAGTGATTCACTATACATTATTATTTTGAGATTTTATGTTATTTTTTTTTTTTGTATTTTCATTTTTATTTTTTATTTGTCATATTAAAACATGTAGGCTGCTTTAGTTCTAAGTATATAAGTCAAATAAATAACAAAGAAATATTTGAAATACAGAATTAATTTTAAATACGAAAAGAATATTTTATGACAATAGAAATTTTAAAATTTTGATTTATGTTTATTGTGCTCGTAGTTTTTGAATGTAATAAGCATATAAAAGTCTTAAATATATTAAAAAGGATTTGTAATTGTTGTAAACCACTTCACCGTCGACAGGTATGGGGGAAAAAGTGCTTTTATCCCCGAGTTATCTCGGGGCAAACGGTGAAGTGGTTCAAAATTAAAAATATTTTTAAACTTGTCATTCGACACCGGTAGAAATAGCGGTAATATTATTGTTACATGTAAAAAGATTAATGCAAACTTTTAAATAGTTTTTCAAAAAATAGTAAATTAAAATAACTATTAAAATAAAATAGAAAGTTCTAGTCTGTTCCGGTGCAGAATTTAAAATATAATGTGTCTTTATCACAATTCCATGTTAAGAACCCCCTTTTAAAAAATATGTAAAATGCAATACATTTAAAATTGATGCGCCGTTAAATAATAGGATAAAATAAAGATTTGTAAAAATATTTGCAGATTTTTTCATTATTAATCACATAGTGTGCAAATTATATACAATTGAATATGTGCATTTTGGCATGGGCATTTGCATATGAAAATTAAAGCTCGACTTATAAATATTTTTAAATTGTCTGGACTTTATATTTATGATAGACTAAAATATGAGGAGTTTTTATAAAGAATCCACAGAGCTCTCCCTTCCCCCACTCCTGAAAACGATTACTTCTACCATATAAAATTTGCATGGGGTGCAACAATGTGATTGCGAGTTATAAGTGTTTGCGGTTTTCGGGCCCTTATATTCGGTTATACTAAAATTTCAAGGGTTCAGTTAAAAAATCTTATAATGTACCTCCTTTTTTAAAGATTACGTTTACCGTACAAAATATGAGTGTGATTACGATAATTACAGAGAGAGTTATAAATGTTTTAATTTATCAGGACCTTATACTTAAGATACACTAAAATATATAAAAAGTCAACAGAGCCCCCCCCCCCTGCCTTATAAAACGATTATGATTATCATAGGAAATTTGTGTGGGCTGCAACAATTTTGATCTGTGTTATAAGTGTTTGCGTTTTCGAGTCCTTATATTCGAGTTATACTAAAATTTAGGGAGTTCAGTTAAAAAATTTGATAATGTCCCTCCTTTTATAAAGATTACGTTTACCATACAAAATATGAGTGTTTTGCGATAATTATAGATCGAGTTATAAATGTCTTAATTTATCAGACCCTTATACTTATGATACACTAAAATATAGAAAATGTCAATCCCCCCCCCCCCCCTTGTTTTTTAAAATGATTACCATACGAAATTTGTGTGTGTTTACTAAAATTTTAAGGCCTTTATTTAAAAAATTCTACAATGTCCCCTATAAAATTGTCACCTATTTCAAGTGCACAAAATTTCAGCTTGCTGGAGAAGGGACCGAAATATCTCGGGACCGAAATGTCTTGGGACTGAATTGTCTCGGGACCGAAATGTCTTGGGACCGAAATGTCTCGGGACCGAAATGTCTTGGGACCGAAATGTCTCGGGACCGAAATGTCTCGGGACCGAAATGTCTTGGGACCGAAACGGCGGGACCGAAATGGCGGCACCGAAGTGTCGGGACCGAAACGTCCTGCTTCCTATATACATAGATAGATACATAGATAAAGTTTTTTACTGGGGGTGGTTTTGGGCTCTAGGGGTCTTGATCGGTGTAGATCTGCAAAAAATTTTCAAAAATTCCAACATAGGAACGACGCCAATAGGTAGTATTTCATACGAAATCTACCTAAAAACTTTTTCAACTACGTTGGAAAGTGTATGTATTAGGGAAGTATATTTTTTCGATGAGATGAAAACGAGGCTAATATAATAGCTAGAAGTAATGTATTTCTAACAGTTACCTAAGACTTTTTTTTTTTACGGCAAATTTTAAAAATTAAAAACGAATTATGGAAAAAAAAGAAAAAAAAAAAGGATAATTCTGTTTCTCAATACATTGAAAATCTAAATCACACGAAAATAATCTCAGAAAAGAAATAACCATATTTTGAAGAGCTTCACCCAAATTCATTACAAATTCTAATGTTTCTAAGAACTTCAGCTCGATTTGTCAGTTAGACCCTTGTTATTTTAAACTAACTATTTCTTAAATCGCTATATATTATTTTCACATTTTGGTACATTTCTATTATCTGACATTGAAATCTATATGGAATACAGTAACAATCATCAGTACTTTTCGATTTTAATTGAATAATGAAAAACGCTAATTTATTCATAAGCACTGAAATGATTTCTGCTACAAATTTGAAGCAATTAAAAGAAAAAAAAATAGAGTATGTGTAATAGGAAAGTGTTATAAATTCAAAAATTGTGGAGGACGAAGTTTACTATACTGGATATCATTCCAACAAAGAATTTTTCATGAATGTAAAAAAACAGCTGCGAAACGCGAAAAAACGACACAAATCACTGAAAATTCAAAAATTTTGTGATACAAAATTACTAGGGTAAAAGATTGAAACCGTATTCCTTTTACGAATGTCAAAAAATCACCGAAAATCATGGGAAAAGTCTAAAAATATAGTAAATTCAAATTGTGATTTTATAAAAAAAAATTTTTATCTTTTTTTTTTCCTTGTTAAATTTAACAATTACACAGAAAAATTCTTTTAATTTCTATGGAGGTACCCAGCTGGTATGTGAAGGGGGGGGGGGGGGGACAAAAAAAAAGCCCATGCAAAGTAAATAGCATTTACTGAATTTTTCATGTGTTTTATAATCTAGCTGTAACAGTGTGAATAAAATCCTTTTCAAACAAAAATGTGAGCTTTTTTCGAATAACGAAGATTAATGATTTTGAATAGTTATAATGATAATGGTGATAAACTGAATACTGAAAAATTCATAAAACATTTCATGTATTCCATCCATTTTCATAGCTGAAGAAATTAAAAAACTGCTTTATTCTCGAAATTCTGACAAAAACGTAAAAAATGGCAAAATTTTTCAGAAACACACACACACAAATATACAGTAAAACTCGGATATAACGCTCACCGCTTAAAACGTTTTCCCGCCTTTTACGCTCATTTGTCCCGATCCCTTGAACCATACCCATAAGAACAATGTAAAAATTCCTCGCTTTTAACGCGCTTTTTATTGGTTCTTTGAACAAAAAAATCCCGGATATTACGTTTTGGCGTTTTTTACGTTTTGGAAAATAAAAGTAGTCGATCTTCTGAAACTGTCCTCGACGCCATGAACTACCTTAGCGCTGCTTGGGATGCAATCGAACCTAAAATAATTCAAAATTGCTTTAAAACGGCAGGCTTCATAACAGACGCCAACTATAATATGGATGCAGCTGAAGAGGGGGCGGATCCTATAGACGAGGACTGGCAAGCTGTTTGCGAGCATCTTGCAGAAAACGCACACAGCCTTCAGAGCTATCTTAACATTGATAAAGACGTTATCACAAGCAACGTTAGGAGCATTGACGACATTATAGGGGACACTGTACAGGTTGCCGCAGAAGAAGAGGGCCCTGATGAAGTTGCTGATGGCGATGTTCAAGAGCTCATCCCAACGATAGCTGAAGTAATGGAAGCTTTTAGCACTATCCGCCTATACACTGCTTCAACCGCCGCTTCACATGACGATATATTAAGACATATAAACAAAGCAGAATACGCTCTTTTGTGTGGTCGTTCTTCCACCCGTCAGGCGAAACTCGATGAGTTTTTCTCTAAAACAGAATAAACAGTAAGTGAAAGTTTATAGTCCTCATAAGTGGTG
The DNA here is from genome assembly GCA_963932465.1 of Maratus speciosus. Classification (NCBI taxonomy): domain Eukaryota; kingdom Metazoa; phylum Arthropoda; class Arachnida; order Araneae; family Salticidae; genus Maratus; species Maratus speciosus. The sequence continues at coordinate 6,081 of CAWVRF010000524.1, read as the reverse complement.
CTCAAGAATACAAATGTTACATTTTTTTTTTAAACAAAATATTATTATTAGTTTCTTTCATAACTTTATTTTATGTTTAATATAAGGATAAAGGTTCCTACTAGAAATATTAAATATATTTTGTAGCTTTTAATGTTGACATTTCTTTTACTTATTCTGATTTGAAATAATAATACACTTTGTAAACGCTATGTAAATTTGTGATATTTAAAATGAAGGAAACGTTTTTGTACCTATCCTGTGGAGTTTCTATCTATTTATATAAAATCCAAGTCTCTGTGTGTCCCTCACGATTCCGGTAGGACCACCTCATTGAAATGAGTAATTGTTGAAAAATACTAATGCAGGGTTACCACAGTAGCGCCAAATGTTGGCAACTTGGCGATAGCTGTCTGATTTGGTGAAATTCCCATTTAAAACTATTAATCTTTCATAAAGGAGGTCACCAAAATTTAATTTAAACTCCGCTCTTTTAAGATATTTTTTCAAAATCTATGGATGAGAATTTAAAGTACATCTTTACATCTTCCTCCCGATGCTACTAATAAAATAACCGCCAATAGACGACGCTGTACTGTATGAGCTCCTAACTGCGCGACTTTAGTGCTTTAGGTACTTTTCCAGTATAGGTGCCTTGGCGAAAAAGGAAATTTGGCAACATTTTCCGGGAACCTATCCACTGTTTCATTTTATATACACGCATTTTTTTTTCGATATCTATACGATTTATTTATACGATTAAAAAAGCCGTTTCTCTAATTTTATACAGAAGCAGATGTAATTTGTACATAAAAACATGAATAATATACATATAAAATAAACATATAATAAAAAAAAAACGCTCATCAAGTTTGTTTTCATAGCTGTTTATATGATTTGACAACAAATCTCAATATTTTTCCGTTATACGGACACCATGCCAAAATGTATGCGGTACTTTTCCGTTATACGGACAGCATTGTCGCCAAGCGCAATAGTTGGCGCAAAATGAAAATCACGTAAATTGAAACATTTGAAAAATAAAAGAAAAAACATTCTCGATAGTAAAGTGGACATTTTAAAAATATAACATTTGAAAATTAGAAACTTTTACGAACTATTTTATTAAATCACAAATATATACTTAAAATAAGTGAACAAATAACTGTTATACAATAAAGTAATAAAATAAAAAATCATATTAAACTGCTGCCATAAAATTATAAATATCTTTCAGCATTGCAGTAAACATTTCATTTTTTGAATGAAGGCATCGCCACATAAAATCTATGAGATACGACTCTAAATGATAACTCCCCGGTGTCTTTTGTTGCGCCATTTTGCGATGCCCCATAATCTCTCAACATTTGGAGTATGACATCCAGTATTAGGGTCGACAAAATTGTATTTGTGATTTAGTGTGAAATGATCATAACCAGCACTTAGCAGTTCCTCTGTTTTATATCATTTCCAGCAATCTGTATAAATAATACAAGACTTTCATCTACTTCTATAATTTTATTAGGTCCACCGATTTTTCTATGGCACAGATTTTCACAGATCTTATGGTGCGATTTTTTTTCTGACGCCAATGTCATATACGCAACTGACACCAAAGTGTCGTTATTTTGCTTGATGTGGTAACCCGGATTATGTTATTTATGCTGTTGAAGTTTTCGCCAAATTGGCAACCGAAAAAAATCGCGCCAATATGGGGCGAATATGACATCTGTGCCTTTTCTATTTGGTCGTGAACATGAAGCATTTGCATAAACCTCTCGAATAACTATTCCATTCCACTGTTGTGTTGTGGTTCATATCAAGTTGCAGCTCACAAAACTCAATCGATGTCAACTCTTTGCACGATAAATATATAATCCTCAAAGCATTAAGAAAAGACACCCGCGATCCTTTAAACCAAGTTTTTTGTCGTATTCCTGCGCTTTCTTCGCATGATCGTAAGCTACAACTCAATTTCGGATTTCCAGATCTCATCCATAATTTCATTTCATGATTTTTTGAACACAATCTTTTATTATGCAGAATTCCAAATTCCTGAAACAGTTTTATCACAACTTTCTCATCATCTGGTAATTGCCAAATGATAAAATCCATCTCAGCATCAGCAGTAAAAGTAAACTACAACTTTATATAAAAAAAGCATTTTTAATTCGATTAATAGCAGATTAAAAAGCTTTCCAAGGTTAAGGTTAAACAATAATCATTCACGTGATTCACGTTTCATAAATAACAAATCACAATGTTTCGCATGGTTTACAATAAAAATCTACGATCAGGGTTGAAATAATTGGCGTATTAGCATACATTTTGGCATGCTGTCCGTATAACGGAAAAGTAACTATGTATGCTAATACGCCAATTATTTCAAAATGCTAAAAGATATTTGTAATTTTATGCCAGCAGTTTAATATGAGTTTTATTTTATTGCTTTATTTTATAACAGTTATTTGTTCAATTATTTTAAGGATATATTTGTGATTTAATGAAATAGTTCGCAAAAGTCTGAAATTTTCAAATGTTATATTTTTTAAATGCTCACTTTAGTACGACAATATTTTTTCTTTTATTTTTCAAATGTCTCAATTCACGTGATTTTCATTTTGCGCCAACTATTACGCTTGGCGAGAATGGTATCCGCATAACGGAAAAGTACCCAAATCTCACTTTCTGATGCCCAAATTACACCAAACTTTTTTTTAAAAACGCCAAAGCCCCTACAGTGGAAAAGTATCAAACTGTCTATTATTTTGCGCTATCTGTGTTATAATTTATACTATATGCAAGGTGAGTGGAGCGAAGAGTTTAAACATTAAATATTAAAGTTTCGGCACAGATGTCATATACACAACGGGTACTTAACTGTCGCCAAAGTGTCGTTATTTTGCTTGATATGGTAACCCGGATGTTGTTGTTTATGCTGTTGATGTTTTCGCCAAATTGGCGTCGGAAAAAATCGCTCCAATATGGGGTATATATGACAACTGTGCCAAAGTTTCTATAAAGCAGTATAAGACTAAAAATTAAGAATAAAATAAATGCAAAATAAGATTAAAGAAGAAAGAAAAATCATGCGTTAAGCATAGAATATGAAACACTTTCCAACACATCCTGAATGCTTTAACAAAACTTCGTTATTTAGGGAGATAAGGTAAATAAGATAGCTAAGTAAACATTTTAGAAAACGCATAAATTTTTTTTTAATTGATTTCAGCAGTTACCGTCCATAGCCAATAGTACCGTTATTATATGCCACTATTTAGCTAAAATTTAATTTAAATTACTCTTAAAGCTTCTGAAATCATATTTCCAGATATTATCATCCATAGACGGTTATGTATCCAACTCTTTGCGTGACCCTGTATATCAATTTATCTATATTCTACAAAGATTTCTTAGTAATCTAAATGCAGTTCAGTGTAAAACTGCATAACTCCTTTAAAAACCACCTTTAAGCAATTTATTCTCATACTCAGTAACCCTTACGATTTTTTTGTGTAGCCCTGCATATGAACTGTAGCATTTATACACACGGTATAGTATGCATAAATGTAGTGAAACATAAAAGAGCATATCATAATTAAAAATGCATTTCTAGCAATCATTGCTTATGTACGTACAATACTTCGGAGAAAAGTTTCTTGGTGAGAAAAAAGTTTGCCAACATATTTTCTGACAACCTATTTACTGCTTCATACTTACAAGCAGTTTTTTGCACATGTATACAATTTATTTAATGTAAAAAAAAAAAGCTATTTACCCATTTTTATAAAGAAACAGAAGTAATTTTTGCACAGATGTCATATACGCATCGGGGTTGGCGTGATTTTTCTCTGACGCCAATTCGGCAGAAATCTCGCTTTCGAATACCAGTTACTTATATATTTTTAAATTATTTGCTATCATTTTGAAAAGGAAATAACTATAAATAAATAAAAGTTTGAATAACAACTATAAAACAAAACAGTTTATATAATTTAAGAACAGAAAATAAAAGTAAATAAACAATTTATTAATAAATAAAAAACGATAGCTGGCAAAATAACACCATTTTAGAGCCATAGGTATCCCGGTTCATTTCTGAAATCTGTGCCGTAATTTGTATATAAAAAATATTATATATATTTAGAAACGATTTTTTTATGTATATAAGTGCATATATAAACAAAAATAAAAGTTCATTAGATTTGTTTTCATATTTTGGCATATTGTTCTGTATATTTTGTATCATTGTTCTGTATATTTTGGCAACATATCTCACTTTCTGATGCCCGAATTACGCCAAGCTTTTTTTAAAAATGCGCTATAATGGAAAAGTACCTAAATAAATAATTAACAGAAATAACCAATTATACAAACTAAAACTTTTTATTTCGAGATCAAAGCATTGTTTTTAATTTCGATTAAAAATACATATATCCTCGGCTAACTTTAGTTGAAATTAGGTTCACGACTTAATGTCTCATTCCATAAACCTAAACAAACACAAGTGATTCATTCATCGTGAACTGTAGAAAATATTAAATCATTGAGGTAATCATTCAGAAAGTAAGTTCTCCAACAATCAATGGACAATATTCTAATGACGTCATAGTAGGTAAAATGGTGGCGGTATCATTTGTTTATGGTTTGAAATCACAAAGATTTAATTTTGCAATGTCTCTTAGTTACATTATTTTATTGTCATATTTATGAGATCAGAACAAAAGCATATTTTTTCATTATTTAGTTATTAAACACGTGAAAAAATTATAAATTTGCATGATTTAAAAAAATTTAAATAATTTTCTTTCTTAATACTAAAAAATAACATCGGGAAGTAACAGTGAGTTTAAGTTAAATAAGTTTAGCTGTTTAATTCTGTTGTAATATTCAAAATAACTGTATTTATTAGATTTCAGTAAACAACATCAGGGCCCGATTAAAGTTTGAAGTTAGAGGAATTACAATGTCATATCAGGACCTTTCTTTTGGAGAAGCTTTTCTAAGTTCCACAAATACATGGAAACTCTTCAGTGTTAGAAATATTATTCCCAGGACTGGCATAACATGAGAACGGCCTGCAGTTTTACACAAGTTTTTGAAAACTACTTTATATCAGAAATTTTACTAAAAACTGGTTACTTTTTTGTTATAGAGGCCCACACTATTAGAATTATGACAAGTTGCAGCCAATTTCGCCAAAGTCGTAACCAAGATCGTGAAGCACACACATATAATACCATATAATACCATTTCATGAAATCGTATACGGTAATTTAATAGTTTTTACCTTACTTCAAGTGTGTAATTTATTTATTTTTAAGGCTAAACAATCTAAATTGTCCAATATATGAATTTAAAAAAAATGTAAACAAAGACTGAATAGACATACATGACCGCAAAAATCCTCAAATCTGCAGAACACTTGGAACCAAACTGTGCAGATTAGTGATCTTCTACAGTACACAGTTATTCATAAATGTGTTTCGTTCTTAAAATGTGTTATTTTCATCTATCACTGCGGAACAAACGAGAAAACTCATATTCTTGCACATGAGTTGCATATATCTTTATATCTAAATCTCCGTCATTTTTGACGGGCTACCTTTCTAGTTTTAAATAATACACGAAAATGATTCCCCGCATTATTTAAAGTCGATAATCTAATATTCTCAATTTTAAAATGTCGAAAACTTTCTCCCGCATTTAACGCTTTCCCGCTTTTAACGCTCTTCTAGGCCGGTCCCCCGGAAGAGCGTTATATCCGAGTTTTACTGTATATATATATTTGTGGGAATTTCGCAAGCAACACCTGCATCAGACTGAGTGTCCCCGACTCCGTATTTTCCGCTTCGAGATTAAAAAGGGAAACTAGCCTTAACGAAGCTGTGTGAAGTAGAAATGCAGAAAAAGTAAATAGAACGAAATGAGTTCGACGACGCAGTTTTTGTTAAAAAGTAACAGAACATTTTTCGGTGAAATAAGATAGAATATTTACAAGACGTAAGAAAATCTCAGAAATATTCGACGGTGCTAAATAAATGAAGTCAAGATTGTTGTTCTTTAAGCTAAATAGTGATTGCAAAGAGTGCTTTTTAAATG
>CAWVRF010000523.1:0-69000 GCA_963932465.1 Maratus speciosus | reverse complement strand
TTAATTTTTTTCTACTGGCGACCACTTTGTAAAAATTGTCTTCAGTGACAGACCTGATTAACCTGATTGAAATGCAGTGTTGCCAGTGGGCTACTTTTTTAAAATTCAGATTTCTTGATTGGCATCATTTTTCTGAAATAGTAAAATTTCCCTTGTTTTCTCCTTAATTAATGTGTCATTAAATCAGGCGAATTTCACTATTTCAAAAAAGCGATGCCAATCAAGAAATCTCGTTTTTAAAATGTAGCCCGATTGCAAGGCTGTTGAAATGTTTAATTATTGATTCAGGTTTTGGTTTATAAAAAACTCTTTTACAAAAAATGTTTACATGTTTAAACTCTAATGCTCAATTTTTGAAGCTATTTTGATTTTTTTTTTAATTGCGCAGCGAGACGGTTAACTTTCAAACCATTCGGTTGGGTAATTTTTGCGCTGTTATATGCGGACAGATGGACAGACAGACGGACGGACCAGGCGACGACTACAAGTGCTACGTATATAGGCAATTACGAGCGAACCTAAAAGTGGTAAAATAAATTTGTCAAATCGGAATCAACACAAATGCAAGTATGGAAATATCGTAAAAGCCGCTACTTTGTCATGACTAGAAATGAGTGTTTCAAAGATTATCACTAGGTACTCACTCAAATTAAATCAAACTGACAAGGAAGGTTTCCTTACTGGGCATATTCAGAATATTTTGAAAAATATACTATTTAAACTATTTTTGTATGTAATAAAGGTTCAGACAAATTTAGCGGTGGAATTGCAGTAGAAAAACTGTAAAAAAATAAAATATTCTCGATTATTTGGCGCGAAAAGACGAAAGTGTCACGCAATTTGGCGAGCAGTACTTTTCCTCGCCAGAAGCAAACGATTTTAATGCACCTGAAAATTGATTTTAATTGATTTTTAGAATGCGTGTAAATAGTATTTAATGAATTTAAACTTAAACAATGAGAGAATTTAATAAATACATTTTTTGTATTACATATTTATGTTGCTTGTTATTTAATTTTATTACGTTAAAAACAATTTAATGCATAAAAAATATTTTCATATATTTGAGCGTATTGCAAAATAAAGACAAGATGAAGAATGCTGCAGTAATTTATTTGAATATAAGTCATTGTTTACATAGCAACAAAATTGAAACGACAGTGCTGAATTGGACTTAATTTTAAGATTGAAACAATTTTAATTAATTTTAATTTTGTTATAATCCATAAAATTTGATAGTTAACTTTCATTATAAATATATATATATGACAAAGCTATAGTTAAATCAAACTAAAACCAACAAAAGTAAAGTTATTTACATTAAATTTATTTAAACAAGTTCATTATGAAACCTTTTTATCTTTAAGAGATTTTGAAAAGTATTTTTTGAAATTTTATTACATCGCCAACCGGTGATAAATCGCCAAATATCGAAATTTTCATTATTTTTTTACGGACGCTCTATCGAATTTCCGCCGAAATTTTTTTATAAACATTTTCAATATACATATAATTTTTTCATATATTTCGGGGTATGCCCTTATTGAGACATTCCTTGTGAGTAATTCCGTTTCCTTCAATTATACGATTTCCCTCTTCTTTCCCTTATATGTTGAACCTAAATGAAAGTTTCTATTATAAATTTACTTACATGTTCTCTTAGACAATTAATATGGTACATAGGGTAAGGGATTCATTGTTCATCCCAGAAAAGTCATCACAGTAAGATAAAATGCTTTATTTTTTATTCAAAAAATATTATAATTTCCTAATTCTTCACTACATTTCTTAACCCCTTAACGGTCGCATTAAATTACAGTTTAAAAATTCAAATTGCTCATTGGCACTACTTTTTTGAAAAAGAAATATTCAGGTTATTTAATGACATGTAAAATTATATCATAATAAAGCCAATCACACTATTTTATAAAACTGGTGGGAATCAAACAATCTGAATAAAAGGCACAACCCGTGTATATCACGGGAGCGAGAATTAAAGGGTTAAGTCTTCAGCCATCAACAAGGAATTTTGGACATTTTTACATTCTTTTATTAGGTGTATTCATAATTATGTAAATACGTAGCACCTATAGTCGTCGCCTGTCTGTCTGCCTATAACAGTGCAAAAACTACCCAACCGAATAATTTGATATTTAATATATATAATGTTTGCAGAGTTTTGTCCAGTTATTTCAAATTTTATGAAAATCGAATCAGAACTTTAAAAGATATTAATACAAGTTTTCTTCATTCTGTTAAACCCTATCGCACTTAATTAATTCAATGATATCCCATGATAAATAATGATTCTAGGTTGCCATGGTGATTGTTCTATTAAATCATATCATATGTAATCAATTCATTACTAACCCATGGTAGGTAATGATTCAAGGTTGTCATGGTGATGACGACCTCTTTAAGATGGAGTCCTGTTATTTCTGTATTACTAAATTTAATATATATAATAGTAATAAAGTTTGTATTCTGCATGAGAGTGCAACAGCTATTGCACCAAGATGTGAATAGTTATAAAAGTAGTTATACTATGAACGCACTTCATTTGCCATGTTTCACGTACAATTTAACCCGTTCAGAACCGGCATCTTTTACACGAATTTTATTCGTTTGGGACCACTTTTTTTTTCAAATTATTTGAATTAACTATGTAAATCAGAAAGTGTCGTAATTAAATAAAATCAATTTTACTTTTCTTTTTTACTGGTATCAAACTCAAGCGTTTTAAGCACTTTTTGAGGGTGCATGTATGCACCCATGGTCCCGAACGGGTTAAACATAGATGAAAAGTTATATGAGTTCGGTTTGTCTGGCCGCCTGTCCAAGCTCTAACTCTCGTAAATATACCCGGATCACCCTAAATTCTTTGTATGTTACTATAGCACGAATGGTATTGAAAATGAATTGTGTAGCATTTATATATCATTTACAGGAACGGTCAAAAGTATTCCGTTACATTACGGTCAATGGGAAAAAATCGTTGTAAGTTATTTTTCCTAATGTTAGATAATTTCAAACGTAATAAAATTGATGTGCATTTCTAAAGTGCACTAAAACAGGCATTTTGTAGAATATGAATGATAATTTATTATTAATTTACAGGGCCGCACAAAAGAATTCCGTTACATAATGGCCTACGGGGGAAATCTGTTTGCGGCGATCTTTATTTCTGTGAAGTTATTTCAAATATAATGAAATTGATATACATTACTGAGGCCTACTACAAGATACTTGTTGTTTGACATGGTGCGCATAGTATTTATCGTTCATTTACAGGGATATAAAATGATTCGGATACATTACTGTGTCTTAAGTAGTTTCCATTAGCGATAATTGCTTGGAGTGCGATTTCTTTTATGTCATGCGTAACAAGTTTATCTAAATGTTTGCTTATTATGTGATGTATACAAATGCTGTAATATCATATACCAGGCTACACAAAAGAATTCGTAAGCATCGAAAAATATCAGCGTGAATAGCTTAAAGGCGGCTTTTAACTGAGTTGTGCGCTTTCAAGTTGGACTATATTTAGTATACTGAAACATGTTTCTTATAAATAAAATCATATACGGGGCCACGGAAAGAACTGGATAAACACCCTCCTATGGATGACAAAGTCTGAAAGTATGATTTCAGTAATTTAAACAATGATTTTCCCTGAATAAAGTTTAGCTTATTATACGGCGCATATAAAAATCTGTTGGAATATACAGAGCTAACAAAATAATTCAAGTTTGTTTCCGTATATTGATAGAAATTGCTGAAGGTGAATTTTCAACATGTTATGCATTTTAGTGTTGAACTAAATTTCAGCATACTCTGTAGAATATATACAAATCTGTAGTTTAAATACAGGGAATACAAAAGAATTGGACTAATTTCCATGCTTTGTGTGGTAATTACTGAAATCAGGTTTTCAAATCTGTTAGGCCGTTTCTGAAATGTTAACTCCCTTTTTTTTACTTTATTAAACAGCAAAGTTTCATTACTGAATTCTGGAACTGTTGGAAAGTGTTTCATAACCTATACTTGATGCATGATTTTTCTTCCTTGTTGCACATGATGATTGAATTTTGTAATCCTTTTTAACCTAATTTCGGTATGCTAGAATTATAGTAATTACATTCACAAGTGTGTTTCAGATGACAATATATCATTTTAATATTTTTTAACATAATAATTAATTAAAGCCTTTAATAACATTTTTCTGTAGCCCGCTACAGGTGATAAATACACAAACATTCCTTATAAATCGTAAAGTTTTGTACGAATTGAAATAACAGTGGATTTATTGATGGGCCAATAAACGCTCTCCAAAATAAGGCAAATAACTCTAAAACTGCAACAATGAAACATTCTAAAGTGGAAAAAGTGGAAAATTAATTCCAAATAAAAAAAGAAAATTTTAATTTTTTTTAAATAGCATACTTTTATGAATTAAAAATTTAATATTAATTAATTTATCATTATACGTTGAGAAATCAATTTAAAATCGTAAAAAGACAGTTTAAATAATTTTAAATTTTTCTTCTCGCTGCGCTACCTTAAAAAAGAAATAGAGCAAAAATTATGCATTTTTAACCTGGGAGAACTCGCTGCATGAGATTTTCTCTCACCGTTGTACTTTTATAAAGACTCTTATTTAAACTATTTTTCATTTTAATTAAAATTTAAAAATGTTATTTCAATTATTTTACCTTTTTGTGAATAAAAGTACTAAGCCAAGCAAAAAAAAGTATATTAAGCGAATGTAAAGTAAAAAAAAAACAATTGGGCACCGTGAGAGAAATTCTCACTAGCGAGTTCTCCCATGACATGAATTATACTCAAAACATTAGGCTTGATTTTCTATACGAACATTAAAAGCTAAATAAAAGAGAGTTGTTTAATCTATTATAATTTAAATTTCCCTGGTAAAAAACATGAATCACACTGAAAAAAAATGGCGTGATTTTCTAAATAAACATTGAAGATAAATAAGAGAGTTAATAAAAGAGAGTTTTATAATTATTGTAATTTAAATTTCTGAGGGGGAAAACATGAATTGCACCAAAAAATTAAGAGTGATTTTCGAAATAAACATTGAAAAATAAATAAGAGAGTTTATAAAAGAGAATTTTTTAATCTATTGTAATTTAAATTTCCGGGGGAAGAACATGAATTACACTCAAAAAATTAGGCGTGATTTTCGATATGAACATTAAAAGACAAATAAGAATGTTTATAAAAGAGAGTTTTTTTAATATATTGTAATTGAAATTTCCCGGGGAAAAAACATGAATTACACTCAAAAAATTAGGCGTAAATTTCTTTATGAACATTAAAAGATAAATAAGAATGTTTATAGAAGAGAGTTTTTTAATCTATTGTAATTCAAATTTTCCTGGTAAAAAACACGAATCACACTAAAAAAAAAAGGGTGTGATTTTCGATATGAACATTAAAAGATAAATAAGGGAGTTTATAAAAGAGAGTTTTTCAATCTATTGTAATTTAAATTTCCTAGATAAAAAACATGAATTTCACTCAAACAATTAGTCGTTATTTTCAATATGAACGTTAAAAGATAAATAAGAGAGTAAGAAGAGAGAGATTTTAAGCTATTTTTACTTTCACACTAATTTTAATTCAATTGTTTTTACCAACCAAAATTAATACGATACATAAAAAATTATGGTATTTGGGACTAAAAATTAAGGGGTTTCATAAACACACCACCGCTCATGAAAGGGTTTAAGTAAAACGTCTAAAAAAAAAGCTAAACTATATTAAATTGCCAAATGGAATCGCATTCGAAACAAAATATAATTTAGTTTGGATTATCGTTTATGATGAAAAGATTTTTTAAATTTCTTTGAAACTGGGGAAATTCTGCCCTTTTCAGACATTTGAACTATAAGATACTCAAGTTAGCTTGTTAATTTTGAAAATAAAATAATGTTAACTATGTTCACATTCCTTTAAAAAGTAAAAAGTCAATAGAGGACTCAATATACGAAGGAAAATTTCATATAAAATAAAACCTTTCACACCAGTAAAAAAAATTAACCATGATATATTTATTTATATTACATGATTATTTACTCGTGCACATTAACAGGGATTTTCATAATCAAGAAATTAAGCTGTTGTTTCTCTCCAACAGTGTAAGAATTCCGAATAAGAAAGCGGGATACATCCATCCCATTCTGGTAGAAGTTTAAGATGCGAATTCCATTGAATTGAAAATTCTGATTGCTTTATGTTATTCGCATTTTTATCATTTTTATTTCATTAAAATTCAATACTTTACAAATTCATGAATATTTAATACGCAATTTATTGCATAGCATGGTTCTACGCTTTGTTAGCAATGTGATAAATCACGTATTAAATTTCAATAATTTCAAGCGTAATTTCACTGTTCAAAATTAATTGTCTGAGCGAAACGAAGGATAACACACAACGCAATATTACTTTCAGGTCACATACAGCTACGATGGATATTAAAACTTTCGTCAAGCATAACTCACAAAAATGTTTGTCGGATTTCGTTTCTGATTGCACCAGAAGGTACCTATGAGGGTAACCTACCGAATAACCCATGAAAAATAAGTTCAAAAACGTTTAAAAATTCTATTTAAAAAAAAAACTGATAAAAAAGCACAATTTATCTACATACGTCACGGAAATTTAGTGTACGTCATTTTCACTGGCTAGATGTTTTCGTAGAAAACTGAATTGCAGCACATGGAGCAAAGAAAATATGCACGCATTAATATTATATATAATTAAACCTATTTAAACAGGAAAATAAATCTGTATGTTTTTTCTATTTAAAAGAAAAAAGCCAAAATAACTTAGTACAGTAGAACCTCTTTTATCCGAAACTCTTTTAACCGAAACTCTCGGTTAACTGAAACCCATTTTTAATGCTCTTTTTTTACTATCACATTCCTTGCGTGCAAACTCCATTTTGAGAGCTTCTTCTTCTTCTTCTTCTTTTTAACTATCATATTCCTTGCGTGAAAACGATCCTTTTCGAGCTACGAGTATATGTAAATATTTTCAATCTCCTTTTAAATTAACTTGAGCTCCCGCAAGCTGCGGAGTGGAACGAAGAAACAAGAAGACGGGCAAATTAGCAAGTCTGAAGCTTTTAAATGTATTGCAAAAGGTTTCGCATGGCTGGAGCAGCAGAAAGACTGTGATGCTGGTGAACTAATAATATTATAAAATTCAGTGACAGAGCTTCAAAGCAAACGCAATCGAAACTGCTACAAACAAAACATTTTTTCAAATCCTTGTGAGGTATGTAAAAGTAACTTAATTTCGAAATTAAAATTCAGGTAATTTACTCTTGTTTATCTTTTGCCATTGCTTTATTTTTATTAAGCACTTGTTACCATAATAAGAAATATTGCATACATATCTCCTTAATCTTAAAATTGAAGCATTATCGATTATCCGAAAATTTCGATTTTCCGAAAAATGGTCGGTCCCAATTACTTCTGATAATCGAGGCTCTACTGTATTTCATATTTTGCGATAATCTCTGTAACATAATTTTTCACTCACCAATGGCGTCTTTTATATTTCGCGTGTGCAAATAAGAAACAATTCTTTAATAATAATTAAATAAAACATTTTGATTATGGCTTCATTTCTTCTTTTTTTTTTTATCGTTTTAGTATTTTAAGGAGTCTCAGGACCCTTAAAATCGGAAAAAATTGAAAAAAGGGACCATTTTCCACTTTTAATATCTTAAAATGTATATTGTTTAAAATACTATTTTTATTGAAATGAAAGATACAAGTACGGTCTTTCATTTTATGTCTTTAAAAAAATGCAAGGTGCAGAATTGGCATATACAGGGGGCTCTAAAGTGTCAGATATTTGACTAGAAGAAAATTGTTATAATAGCTTAAGCGCACGATTACATAATAAATATTGCAACGGGAATGAAAATTTTGAGGCCTACTTATACATCAGATTATAATAATTACCCTGAACCTAAACAAATTTGTATATAAAACATTTTTCTATTTTTAATACAAAATTGTATTTAACTAATACAAAATTTTGAAAATTTCAACAACATAATCACCTAAAAAAAATATTTTTTTGAACAATAAAAGGGAAATTTTAGGTTCAGTTTATACAGATTAACATGAAACATATGTTTTGAAAATTTTATGAAAAAATCTTTAGAAGTTTTTGAAATATCGTGCACGTTATGCCCCAAAACGTCATTTGGTAAAAATGACTTCAAAGTTTCGGAAACGCCGCTTCAATTAATGAGCGGGGATATTTCTAAAAGTCACAACTTTTGTTCTAATGAGAGTTTTAAAGAAACAATTATACGGTAGAACCTCGATTAACTTAGCTTCGATTAATTGAGGTTTCTGTTAACTGAGCCGATAATGAAGTCTGTTTATTTGAGAATGAGACTTGAAAAAGACCACCCTTTTTTACAGCACTGCCCTAAAATATTTCGAGCAAAGAAACGATGTTATGCTGATAGATCTCCTGTTGCTCAAAAATTTGCGTGATCGGGCAGTCATTGATATAAAATCCGGACTTTTTCAACGAAATAACAGACTTTTTAAAAAAATAATATAAATTTAACAAATTAATGGAATTAAATCAAAAATATGTACATTTTCTGGAGATTTGTTTTATTTTTGAAAATGCATCTTTCAATATTTAACTTTGTAAAAAAAATTCAATTTGCTTTTTAAAATTTATCACTACTAGTTGATTTCTTCTTCAATTTTATTGAGCTCTGAAACATAACTTTATATATGCTTATTTTTGCCATTTAAAAAACGTTCTATTGTTTTTTATTCTAAGAGAAATTAAATTCGTGAGCACGGCAAGTTTATACTACACAATGCACTATTAACCGAGATTTCCGATATCCATGGTACTAACGGTCCCAATTACATCAGATAATCGAGGTTGCACTGTACTTGAATGGATATGAATTGTCCTGAAAAGATAGTAGTTTAACATCTAATTAAAATTAAAATTTCGAAAATTTGAAAACTTTAAGAGTGCTGAAACCCTTAAATGAAATTGCTACTTTTCCAGGTTAGGGACCCTGGCGAGGTATAGAAAATGAGTTTGGCGAGAGAAGTAAACTTTTCATGCATATTTTCCAATAACCTATCCATTGTTTGATATACCTATTTCTTTAAACATTTATGCAATTTATTGTGTAAAAAAGTCATTTACATATTTTCACATACAAACAGAAGTAATTTGTTGATAAAAAATAAAGATATTATTATATACAAATACAATGTTTATGTTTATGTCAGGGCTCCCAAATGGTCCGCCAACTGAATACCAATATTATTTTAGAAAATTTTTCTTTTTGGATTTTTCTTACAAACCGCCCCGTGACCCCCTTTGAAAGTTAATTCTAGCGCAAACCTAACATAAAATTTTGTGTTAAAATTTATTGGTATTCATTTGGCGGACCATTTGGGAGCCCTGCGCCAGGGGAAGTATTATTTAGGTTTTAAGAACGAATTAATTTAATTCCCATACAAATCTATGATCAGTTAACAAACAATTCGTTTAGCGAACACAGTTTTGGAACGGTTTAAGTTCGTTAACCGATCACCCACTGTACTACAATTTCTGTGAATAAACAAGACGTTTATAAATTCTGTGTTTAAAAATTTAAATACAAATTTTATTACCCTTGGCGGACCATTTGGGAGCCCTGTTATGTGTAAAAATGCGCATAAACGTTCATAAGGTTTTTTTACTTGTATGTATATGTATATCATCAGCGACGGAACAATCTAGCAGCAGAGAATCAATTGTCACCGAAAAATTGTATTAGTATTCTTCATTTAACTTCACGACAGAATTTTGTGATTTTTGAAGCCGAAGAATACTATAAAAATTTAGTGGTGACAATCGCTCAATTGCTGCGCCACTGTTCCATTACTGATATATATTAACTCAAACTGCACCGAGTTTTTGAAAAACGCCAAAAGTGTTATTGGAAAAGTACCATGAAATTGATTAAAATCATATATTTTTAATCGACATTAGCTTGCGAGGGTCGTCACGTGAGTAGCGTGGGTTCTTGTGCCAAAAAAAAAAAAAAAAAAAAAAAAAAAGTGTGGACTTGATTGATGGACAAGCGCTTCTGTCGATAAAATAAATGCGTTCGTATTCATAAAATATCAATTTTCCATCGTTTTCATGATTTTTTTATAAGTTGATTACTTTAAACGGCGTGCAGGGTTATCACAATGGAACAACAAAGAATATACTTACATAATGTTATTTTAATATTTTTAAATTTTAACTGATAAGATAGGATTAAAAGTCGCATTTCATAGTTTCCCTTAACCATTGCATGTACAGTCAATGTAAAAAAAAAAAAAAAAAAAAAAAAAAATAATAATAATAATAATAAATAAAGAAAAAAAATTAACTTGCCTTTAATCTCAGATCGCTTACGGTAAAATTAGATGTGTCTTTCATCTCGGAACAATGTGTTCTTTCAGATTATGAATGTAATTATTTAAATGGGGGTCCTGTGCGTATTGCAAATTACACCAATTTTGTTTGTACTAAACGGTAACGCCAACTTTTGTGACCATATTTAAAGTTTCTTGGATCAAGGCATCGCGTAAAAAATATAGTTTATAGAAATTTGATTAAATCTTCATAGACTTATAAAAGAAAATATATTAGGGATACATCCACAAACTTAGAAAAATTAAATATAAAAAATAAAAATTGTAATTTAATAGATTACAACGACCATTTGGAATTTATTTCGTCCAACAAATTCCGTCGCATCCTCTTCAACAACAGATCGCAAGGATCAAACATCAGACGACCAAAACCTTCATCGATAAACTGTCCAAGTCCCGTTTCGAGAAGAAAAACAGTTTACAAATCGAAAGCAGTTGCACCGAATCATCCACAGATTGCGCCAAATTACCTACGTTGAGCTCAATTTTCCCCAGTTAAAATCGACCGATTGTAAAATGCCGTGGCTTGTGGATTGGAGCCCCTCGAGACATGGCCTTTTACTATCAATAGATTAAACATTAGATTGTTTCCTTTTTCGCGTTCGTCTTTTATTCTGTAATCGATTTTCATGGGCTACATAATCAGTTGAAGACCTCGATTTTCATGGGCTACATAATCAGTTGAAGGCCTCGATTTTCATGGCCTACATAATGAGTTGAAGACCTCGATTTTTGCTTTGCAAGACGATTTTCATTTCGGCGTCGTTCTTTGGCTTTGGATTTTTCCATATTTGATAATTTTCGCCCACCTATTTTGTAACTTTTTCAATTTTTAACGGTTTTATGCCTGTCGATTACCTATTCAAACAATTTTTTACGATTTTATGCCTTTCCATTACCTATTCAAATAAAAATTCTTCTAAAAGTAAAGAACATCGTTGAATTTCGAAAAAAAAATAAAATGCAAGCATCATTTGGCCACATCACCCAATCACGCCCGTCGGTCTAATCGTTCGGAGTTTTCGCGGTTTTCTTCGAACCATGGATTTCCATGCGCAAATACGGGTTAGGTTCCCTTAGAAAGACCTCCACGGAGGGCACTCCCCCTATACGTTTTCTATCTTATTGACCTAGAAACTGTTTTCTCATTGGTCTCCTAGGGTTACATCATACATAGCGAGATTACATAGCGTCGCTGTTCTCAGTTCACCATTTTGGCCTTTGCCATTATTTACATTGCTTGCTTCCTCTCTTTCATAGTTTCATTGCCTTTAATATTTCTAACCTTACACTGAAAATGGAGTTTTTAAAAGTCCGATACATCTGTCTACTGTACATGTTTAAAATTAACGTGTGTTTTTTAGCACTTTGTCTATCTGTTTGCATTGTATGTATGTTAAACAAATTTTATCGACATTTAATCTCAAAAAATAATGCATGGAATTTCATCAAACTTCATATTCTGTCATAAATTGGTTTTAGTTTTGGGTGTGTATCACTTAAGAGGGTTGGTCACTCAGATTCGTAATTCTCCTCCATAATGTTAAGTCTATGGCCATTTGATGCATTCGTATATTTAAAATATCTCCTCGGGAAATTAATATTTTTAACTTCTATTTTTTGTGTACACTTCCAAAAAGATGTCTCTTGTTTTCTTAGTTTTCAAAATATTTCTAAAGTATAGACTTAATTGTATATGAAGTGTTAAAATCTTACTCAGAGTTCTCCCGCTTTTAACACATAAAACATTAAATTCAGCATAGATTTTAGAAATATTTTGAAAACTAAGAAAAAAAGAGACATCCTTTAAGAAGAGTACACAGAAAAAAATATGCTAAAAATATGAATTTCCCGTCAAGATATTTTAAATGTACGACTGCATCAACAGTCCATAGACTTAGTATTACGGGGGAGAATTCCCAAGCTGAGTGACCAGCCCTCTTAACTAGTGAAGTTGTGGTTTTCACGATACCTATGATAACTCTGTACCGGCTTCTATGTGAGATAATTTCATCAAATGTCATATTATATTAGACCTTAACACATATAGGTGTTTATTGAGTTTTGGTGCATATAGATCAAAAGGTGGCGGTGTTTACCTTTTTTCAAGATATAATTTTTGATGGTCTTATAAGTTTTAATATGTCCTTAACAACGATTTGACTGTTTTTTAAAAATGTGTGACACAAAATCTGCGTGTGCTCTGTCTCAGCAACTAATGCACAGTAGTTTGTCGAATGTCGTATTCAGTTGGATCTTGGCACATATATGTGCTAAATTGAGTTTTAATGAATATAGTCTAAAAGGTTGCGATGCTATGCTGCATTGTTTGCTGTATTTCAATGACAGCTATATCTTGACATCTATGGTACATCATCATTTTACCCAAATTTAAACTATGCTTATTGAAAATTATGTCGATTACATTTCGGCTTTGTCAATACAACAGGTATCGTTGATATTTTATTTTTTTATATGAACTTTATAGGTGTTTGTCAATTTCTAATTGATAGAATGCACTAAATTTGAGTTCTATTAGAGATAAGTTATTAGTTAAATATAAATATATATTGATACAATTTTGTTCTTTAATATCACAACATAAGGTGCTTTTAACTGCAGTCTTTAATCCACATATCTCAAAGTTAAATTTAAAGAAGTGTATTATATTTTGCAATTGCCGACGTGTAACAAAATGTGCGTATACATCCAAAGAGTTTGGCACCATTTCTTAATGTTTCTGCGAGTAAATACAACAAAATTGTCTATTAAAAATTGTGGTAAAATTTATGCACCTTGGTAACAGCGCTGTTTGACATTTTAAAATACTGTTTGATATTTTTATAGCTTATTACTTAATTTTATTCGAGAATAATACCAGTTTTTTTTTTACTGTTTTACTTTCATAACTTTGGAGTAAAAAGCTGTAAAATTGTATTTTTCAGTTTCAAATAATTACTTTCAAAAATTTTGATATGAATTTAACTCTCTAATGCCTACGGTATTATATATGCTGCCATCAGTGTTTCTAATTCTGTGAATTTTTTAATTCCAAATTTATACCAGAAATTTAAAGTAGCAATATTTGCTTTATTCAATAACAGACATTCCTTCATTAAATAAAACAAAATTTACTATTGAAATTTTCTGGTATGAATTCAGATTCCTTGAATTATGGGCATTCTATGACGTATTTTACCATAGTAACTCGAGGGTTAACATTACAGAAGCACAATCACTTGCCCCTGAAAAACTTTACTTCAAATATTAGAATAATACTTAGAAACGTTTTGTGATAATGTGGACTTACTAGCTTAATTAAGAATTATTGTACATAGAGAAAGCTTTGGACAAACGTATCAGAATTCAAGAATAGTACAGAATTATAAAAAATCTTCTACGAAATATATATATATATTTGTTGTGTATATTTTTAGCAACAAAAGGCGTTTTCTGCCTGCAAAAATAACAGCCTGTGATGTTTTCGCATTCAGCATTTGATTTACGTCCGCCAGACTTCTTTCAATGATGTTGCTCTTCAATTAATCTCTCTCGTGAATCTCTGCCACGTCAAAGTTTTCTATCTATTTGTTATAAATCTAACTTTGCGATGTTATTGATTCGGTCCAAATAACATCGAGACATATATTTTAGGATATTTTTTTTGTAACACTTAAACCGGGATTCGGTGATATATATCAAGACAGACATCCGATATTTATTTCCAAAATATCAGTTACTTAATATTTTCATATATTAGATATTTATCATGCTATACATCCGATATTTGTTCCCAAAATATCACGGTGTTTGATATTTACGATGTATTGATATATTTGATATTTATCCGATATTTATTTCCAACATATCATGTTGTTTGGTATTTTCATACATTTGATATTTATTTTCAAACTATCATTGGGTATGATATTTTTATTTAAACAGACGTAAATAAATTTTTCAACGGTTATTAACTGTGTGTGTGTTAAAGTACTTTTTCCAAAGGCATTGACCGTTTTATCCACTCTACCACCACGCACCCATCTCCCACTAAAATTCTTTTCCAGGTTTTACTTTTGAAAGTGAATTTTTAAATGCAGATTCATTAATATTACGAGAAAATATTAACTTAGAACATACATTGAAAGATAAACTATTTAATTTAAATAATTAGAAATTTACAGTTTAATTAAAATGTTAATCTTTTCTGGTTTGGTTGTTGCTCAATTTGAAATGCCAGAACTCGTACTTGTCCTGAAATTTCAAGACCAGTAAATTCTTCGGTACCAGTATTACTCGATAGAAAATCTCTTCTTCAATAAGGCGAAATTTCGCGCGTTTAACCTAGGTTTATTTTTCTATAAAAAAATTACTGATATTTGTCCTGAAAAGTTCCCTGAAGCGTACAATCCCTGAAATACACAATAGGTTAGCAAAGGAAAAAGCAGAAAAGCTTGTTACAAATTTCCCATTAAAAATTTTATTTTGCATTAAATATTTTGTTGTGTAAAAACATGCAATTTTCTTGACACTTGATACTAAATGCTACAATTTTTCTATGAATGTAAAAAGTAAACTGTTTCTGTTTTCAATTAATTTATTTTCAATTCTTTATGTAAATAAACAAAGAAAGAAGAAATCGTTTAGAATAGTGTTTTATTATAATTTCATGTTAGGCGCAATATGTTTTAATTTCTAATTTTTTTTTTAAGTCTTAAAAAATTTATAATCAGTAAGTTGACAGGTTTGAAAATATCAGATATATATCAAAATATCGGGTATTTTTTATATTTTCGAACATATCCTGATATTTAGGAACAATGAATTAGACAAGCAGTCTCTAATCAAATTAAGAACTATCGAAACCATATTTGTATTTATTCAGTAATAAAAAGTTCTTTATTGAACGTTCGTGAATATAGAAATTCTCCTTTTAAATAAAAAAAAATATTTTGAATAATCAGTATTTTCAGGGTTCCCAAATGGTCCTCCAACTGCTCAACAATATTTTTTAACAGAAATTTTCATGCTAGGTTTATACAATATTTTGTCTAAAATTAACCTCAGAAGTCAATTTCTACGAAATTTTCAAGAAAAATCTTTTAAAAAAATTTCTAAGAAAATTCTGATATTTAAAATCGGACCATTTGGGGGCCCTGTGTTTTATGTCCTTTAATATAGACAGTAAAATAAATCTGAATGGTTCCCTAAACTACAATTCTAGTAAGCCTAAATTTCGATATATTAGGTGGTAGTGAAAGTTTTCCGCAAAATCACCATTACATAATGATAATTATAATATATATAATTAAACAAAAACCTATTTTGCAGAACAAATTAAAAAAACAAAATTTATTTCCTACATTGTTTAAGGCCGAGAAGGGACAGATATTAAGATATTTCATTCAATTCGTTCTACATTTGATGTTAAATTTTTGTAACAAATAAGTTAAACCAATTGAACATTAAAAAGTAAAAATAAAATTCATATAATATGATACTTTAAACACCCTAAAATCTTAGATTCCGCTCAAATGAAATCGAATCTAAGTTTTTAGGGTCTTAAAGTGTTATACTGTATGAAAATTTATTTTCACCTTTTAATGTTCAATTGGTTTAACTTATTTGTTACAAAAATTTAACATTAAATGTGGAGCGATTTGAATAAAATACCTTAATATCTGTCCCTTCTCGGACTTAAACAATGTTGGAAATAAATTTTGTTTTTTTTTATTTGTTTTGCAAATTAGTTTTTTGTTTAATATGTCAAATTTTTAATAACTACTGCATTCATACGAATACATTTCAAAATTAATGGAGGGTGGTACCATCATTAGGCTTTGATTCATGAAGTATCGCATCGCAATTTTTGATGCAATTTATCTATGTATAACTCAAAACGTTTCACCAGTGCAGTAATGTAGGTTGCTGTAGTTTGGACAAAAACGTCCAATCTGAACGTAAAAAATCAATGAAAAAATCATTTTTATTTCCACTATGACGCCATACTCATCTTCTTTTTAATTCTTAAAAAAACTATTTCAGTTTCATTTTTTACGTGAAAGTCATTCAACTGAAAATAGAAAAATTATCATCATTTTATCATCCATTTTGACACCTACGTCAGGCAATTGTTTTTACACTTTAAATTTATAACATTATTAAAATTAGCAAAGAATAAAAAATGAGTGGTATCAGGGACAAAAAGGTGGGAAGAAAAACAGTCAAAAAGCTATGAGCTCCATAAGCTTCTATGTTAAATTAACATTGAGAAGTGACACTGAAAATAAATAAGTATTGCGCTGTAGCGCAATACTTAAATTAACTGTAATTTATTATATAACCACCATTCCGCCAAACCTTCACAGTGTCATATGATACAACACTAGTACCTGAAGCTGTACCCTTTATTCGGTGATATTCGGTAGCTGACTTTTTGCAACAGAACTGGAAGTAAATGATGGTTCTAATCTTGTAGCGTGATAGTTCCATTTCAGACACCTTGTACTTAATGATAAGGATAATTTTTTACACATTCCACAACACAGTGTTACAAAGCAAGTCTCTTTCTTTCAAATGCCAAAAATCGTTTGACAAAATATGAGCAAACATGTCAACGCGAACTTTTTGCACAGACCGTACTAGCTGTGGTAAGAAACTTTCGTTATAACCTGATATTTTCGGTCTGACACAATTCAAATGTGTCTTGAATTAGAAATTTTATTTAAGAAAAGTCTAATAAAGTACCAAATACAAGAAAGATACATTTCCTTGACCCTCTAATACCTATAAAATAATAAATAGATATTCCGTCATTCAAACAATCCGACTGTTTACCAGAAAATCTAAATAATAAATATAGCTTTATTTAATGACGGATAGTCTGTTATTAAATAAAACAAAGATTACTATTTTGAATTTCTGTTATCAATTCAAAATATCTAAATAAAAAATCTGCTAAATTGGAAAAACTGATGTCAGCATAAATATTACCATGGGCATCAGAGGTCAAATACATTTTATGGTTTAATACACATATGGTTCGGGCAGACATAGGAAGTACGCCAAAATATTGGCACCTATGTTCTATTTAACACTATGCAGGCCTTTGACGCATTTATGCGTCATTTATAAAACTGTCGTTAACCCCTTCGGGACGAGATGTGACGCATAAGGTTCCCAGAATCCTTGATTATTCTCACCAGTTATTTTGTTGTTGCTGTTGTTGTAACATTTGCCTTATTTATTCAAAACATTTTCTCGATTCCATTAAGGAAAAATTGTCTTTTGAAAAACCGGTGATAAAATATTAAAAATTCTGTAAAAGACGCTCGTCACGGAGGATTAAGAAATGCTAAATTCTCCCAGAAAGTTTTAAATGGTTATTTTTTGCTATTATAATAGCAGCTTTTTCGTGTATAAAATGAAGAAAAATTGATATTAAAAATTTTCTTGTGTAAGCTCGAAGTTTATGAATAAAAAACCCACCAGATTTGGCATGACTGTTTGTGGTCTGTATAGCGTTAATGGAAAGAAAAAATAACGCTTTAATTCCTACAAAGAACTTTATAAATCGTATTTGATTTCTTTTGACATAAAGGATCATACAACGCCCTCTGAATATTTGGCCTGCGCGCTTACACAAAAATAGCTGCTCTAGTAGGTGGATTTTTTTAATCTTTAAAAGTATTATCCGCCTTCTTTTTCTGATATTAAATAAGTCTACGAATTCTTTTTAAATATATTGGTGTTAAAATTCAAGGAACCTTACAAAAAATCCCCCTACGGCAGTCACCACTTTTATGTCAGCGCGTAGACTTGGTATTCAGGGGACGCGCCTCCTGAATATTAAGGGCGTTGTATTAATCCTACGCTGCATAAAAATTTCTGAAAATAGTTCCAAGAGGAAAATATTAATTAAGAGGAACTGATATATCCATAAAATAGAGAAGCTTCAACTGTAACTGCTTTCGCACAGGTTGATTATCGCCGGTGGAGACTTCCTCCAGAAAATTTACATAGAAAATGTCTTCTTATTTAAAAGCCTTATTAATTATTGAAATTTGAAAAGCCTTATTAAAATTTCCGTTATAAATAATGGCAGAAACAGATTTCATTTTTTACTGGTGAATGGTTACTTTGGCCGTAGATAAGCCCTGCGTTTCCGTCATATTGTAACAACCAATGAAAGAAACTAACAGTTTTACCAGGCAAACTGATACCGGTAAAAACAAATGCAAATTTTTACGATATTTGTGAAAAGAAAGTATTGTCATAAATAAGACTCGTAAATAAGACGGAATTTCCTATATAATTTTACTGCTGGGAAATTTTCCGCCGGCGGTAATCGGAAACTGTAGATCCGATTTAAAAAATGCAGCCAGCATCTTGTGTCAACCTCTTCAGTTACTTTACTTGCAATTGGCATACAATACAGTATATGTTTCCTCCTCTTTATTGATAACTTAATTTGTTGGATGTGTGTTTCTTTTTAATGCTCACATTTAATATCAGATACCAGAAATTTTAAAGAGAAATTCTTTACCTGATTTAATATAAGACTTCTGCAATTGTAGGATGAAATTTTTTATTTCAATATTGTGGTTTCTGGGAACTGGATTTATTTATTAAAAGTCAAATTTTTATAGTTTCATATACGCATCATTGCGCATGTACAGTTTGAACAGATCCCAACTTTTAAGTTTCAATATAAACCGCCTAATTTAACACTTTCATCGCGACAATGGCGCGCCTTTATGCCATCCATTGCGCTAAGAGCCTGAGCCACTCCTCGCAGTGCTAAAATTTAAACAAAAAACCAATTCATTAAAAACTTGTTTATTTTACTTTGAAAAATAATAATCAATATCATTTCTCACTGTAATGATTTGTTTGTCCTTACAAACATAAAAAATAATAAAATGTCGTGTCCGTTTGGGAAAATCAATTAGCACCGGAAAATTATGCCCGGTAATTATTAGACATTAAATATCGGAATCAATGTATAATAATTAAATGACAGACTTTTCCGGTACGAATTGATTTTCCATGATTGATAGCTAATATTCCTGGAAGACGAGTTACCTCGTCCCTCGCGATGAAAGTGTTAAAGCGTAGTCATGCTTCTCATGCCAACAAAAAGCAGAAATACATTTTTTTTTTTGCAATTTTGAACTATATGTTCATAAGATACGTATAATAGACCGGGGAACCGGCAGCACAGGCAGCATGGTTCGTACGGATACCGTTATTTCTCCAGGAAAACTACAAGTATCTCTTTAGAGAAAAAGAAAATGTCGCCATCTTTCGTGCAAAATTTCGCTTTCTTTTAACAAGAGATTTTCTATAAGATAATACTGATGCCAAAAAGTTTTCTGGTCTGTAAAATTCAAGGAGGCGTACGAACCATGAGACAACCACCTCATCGGCTGAAATTCCAGAATTAGCTAAAACTCGATTCCCATATTAAAACGCAATCGGTCTGCCATGTCATATCTTGGCGGAAAATACCTAAAAACCTGATTTTACCGGTTGACTCGTAAGTTTACCATTGTGTTTTCCTGCTCTCAGTCGGCCATGTTCCCATACCTTTGGATGCAGGAAAACGCGATGGTAAACCTACGAGTCGACCACTAAAATCGGGTTTTTAGATGTTTTCCACCAAGATAGGACTTGGCAGACCAATTGCGTTTTAATATGGGAATCGAATTTTAACTAATTCTGAAATTTCAGCCTCCCACTCGATGAGGTGTGTTCTGTGCTGATGGTTCCCGGTCTATAAGTTACTGAATAAGTGAATCAGTCATTGTAAAAGAAAATTTTTCATTATTTAGATATAACTCGAAATATAATTTATGTATTTAATTATTTTTTGTTTTATACACCAAAATTTTAAAGAGAAATCCTTATCTTGATTTAATAGAAGACATCTGCTATTATAGGATGTTTTTTTTTTTTAATTTAAATATTGTGGTTTCTGGGAACTGAATTTGTTTATTAAAAGTCTAATTCTTATAGTTTCATATACGTATCACTACGCAGCGTAGAGTTTGAACAGAACCTAACTTTTAAGATTCAATATAAACACCCAAATTTAAGTCGTTGTCAGGCTTCCCATGCCAACAAAAAAAGAAACATACATTTTCAGCAATTTTGAACTATATGTTCGTAAGATATAAGTTAATGAATAAGTGAATCGGTCATTGTAAGAGAAAAATTTTCGTTATTTAGACATAACTCGAAATATAATTTATGTATTTAATTACTTTTTTTTATATATACCGAAATTTTAAATACCGAAAAACTTACCTTGATTTAACAGAAGACATCTGCAATTATGGGATGATTTTTTTTAAATTTAAATATTGTGGTTGCTGGAAACTAAAATTATTTATTAGAAGTTAAATTTTAACCACTTAAGGGGCGGTGGGATATATTATACCCGCTCAATTTACAAAAAAGATTCGTGCCAGAAACTTTTAACAAAGTTTTACGTTTTTAATTTTGGGGAGGGATGATTAAGTATTGCTTTTCCGTATTTAAAAATAAAATTTTTATATTATTCCGGTGAGAACTCAATACTACAGAGACTTGCCCTTCAATGAAGTAATAGATAAATTCAGTCGTATTCATTTAGTGATACTTAAAAAAAAACCAAACATGAAGCATACTTTAGCTAAATTATTTTTTAAATAATTAATTATTAATCAATAATGTGATTATTAAAAATTCATAAATGAAGCCAATATATAGAAACAAACATCTGAAACACAAGTAAAAACTAAAATATTGCAGATTAGCAAATATTTTAATAAGTATGAATTTAAATACCTTATTTTATATATTTTTTTATTTTGTAAAACTTAACCCTTAAAAGCACGAATTATTCTTTTAAAATTGTGTTTTTTTATTCTTATATTAAAGATTAGACGACAGAAATTTTAAGATAGATTTTTAGATTTATTTAATAGCTTTTCTTTTTTTTACTGCATTAATATTTCTATGTAAATATAGTGGTTGAAGAGTTAAGTAAAAAGTTATGCAGATATGCATCACTATGCATTTAAGGGCTAAACAGTCAGTCGGTATTATGTTATGACCTCGTTGAGAGATATGTCAGTAGTCGCGTAATCTTTAAAAGATCCCTTTAAAGATACTTAATTCTCTTCTGGATGAACATCCAGAAATATGTAAATCAGCTTTGAAGTGCTTGATGGGGATTCAACACGTATTTACCTATACGTATTACCTCACGTATTATTTATATCTATGTACTTGAGCGAATGTGCTCTTTTTACTTTGCTGTTTTTGAAAAACGAGTACAGAAACAAACTGCGTGTTAACTCTGATATAGACCGGTGTCAAAAATTTCAGTGATTGTAAAGCTGTATTTTAATAATAATTAAATGTATTTTTCATATAGTTGTTGTTTAAATTATTATTCAACTTACACACATTGGGATTACCAATTCTTGGTTTTGTCGATGGTACATCCTTCGTACGAAAATTTGCCTTTTTCGCAGGACAGGATAGATGATAGCTTACAGAGGTGATACAAAATTTCCATGCTGATATTAGATACGACCTCATATTAGGTGGGTCGGGAAATTTTTTTTTTACTTGAAGGTGGATCGTGTATCAATAAAGATTGAAAACCGTTGCTCTATACAATTCGAAATAACGAGTCCTTTGTGTAAAATAATAATATTTTTGCTCTAGATTTTTTTTTTCTCGGGTGAGACATGTGAGTATTAACTTTATTTTTTAATTCCTACTCTTAGTTCACACTCTCCCTATATTTATTTATTTATTTATATATTTATATGTCTTGTTCAAATTTTCAATCGTTAATAAAATACTTATTATTCATCCTATCAATTTGAAATAATTTTTTTTAAACTTGTACTGGATGACAATTGATGTTAATACAGTTTTTCAAATTTTAATTAATGAATTTTAGTTTTACATGGAAGACAAAATGGCGGCCATTGGTTATTGAAGCATTTAATGCATATTCATATCTATAAGGTGGGGTTACCATAAGGGGGACCCTATTCTGTCACCAAATACCGCCAGGTTTGTCCCCAACATGGTGATATATCGCCAAATTTGGCGGACAAAATGAGTCTCCAAAGAGCGCCAACTTGGCGATATCTCTAATATTTCGCCAAATTCCCATAGACTTCCATTGTAAAATTGTTGCTTATAGAAAATCAACAAATTGAGATATTTTAATGCAACGAAAACTAATATTAGCTTAAGGGATTATATTAAATTTCTGTTTGATGACCTAAGTAGGAATTGACTTTAAAAACAAAATTTTTATATTACTTGTTTACTGACAAAATGGATATAGTTGATCTGGAATGTATGAATTTGATGATACAGAAAATAATCGTGAACGCAAAAAATAAAATATTGAAAATATTGAAAAGCAGAGAAAATTTTGCAAAATTTAAAATAATTAAATATGTGCACATTAAATGTGAAAATAGTGGTATTTTTCATAAATTTTAATATTTATATTATATATTATTCTATGATATATATACAGTTTAACGCAGGCAGCGTTCGTTGGGCCTCTCTAAAACCTTTCCCGGAGCGCTACGTTACGTTTCGCCGGATCTGGTCCCATCAGTAACAATTCTATTCACTTTCAAATTGATTTTTAAACGATTGTAAAAAAAAATTAACAAACGTAGAGTACATTCCTTTTCCTCTGTAAGCACCCCCCACACATTTATTCAGTTTGCGAATAAATAAAATTTTCACTTCGAGGCCAAGCTCGAAGACCGATATAAAAACCGAAGCCAAACCTATTTCGGGTCAAGGCTGAGCCAGTATTTTCTCTAATTTAAACACAAATAGGACAAACCTAGTACAGTAGAACCCTGCGAATCCGAAATTCCATTTAATCCGAACCGATTCTTTTTTCGAAATTTGTATTTGAGAGATTAACTGAAAATATTGAATTATTGTATTAAAAGTTAAAAAGTACTTTTTGCCCTTTTTACTACGAAATTTTCCAGATTACAGGTTGAATGTTGGGGAAAACGTGTAGAAGTTAGAATTAAACAAAAAATAGCAGTAAAGCATGTTTTTTATTATTTAAACAGTTTGAATAGAAAAAAAACTATTCAATAATGTAAAAGTACAACATATGTGCACGAATATAAAATTAAAGCATACACTGTAGGCATACCTTTAAAAAAATCTAGAATATCAGTTTGTTTGCCAGTCACTCTAAAATTTTCTCTTTGAATACAAAAAGCATTTAATTCAGATGATAAAAATTTACTTTTCTTTTCAACAGATTGATTTCGCAAATTATCTACAGAAATGTTTTTTCTCCCACCCCCCTCGATGACGTAGTGACTGAGCTATTTATACGTTCGCGATTTTGTACCGTATGTAATGAGTTGTTACGTAATTTATTTTTCTGAAGTTCCATTAGATTATTATAAACATAAAGAGTGATTAAACAAGCAATTCTTTTTTTCTGAAAGTTGTGCCGGATTATCCAGCATGCTGGACCTTAGGATGCCGGTTTAGAGGATGTCTACTCTGCTACTGAGTACTTATAATTTACATTTTCTTTTAGAAAACACCATTTTCTTTTCTATTTTCATCAGAATTTCGAATAATCCGAATTTTTTGCAATCCGAGCAGGCACCGTTCCCAATTAATTCAGATTAGCGGGGCTCTATTGTAATTGAAAGTAAATCTGCTTTAAAAAGTTAATTAAGACATTAGTAGTTGTATAATTAAACAAAATTATTTAATTAAAATAATAATTTAATTTATAAGACGAATTTCATAATTATTATGAAAGCGAAATATTAATATAAAAATTTGCATTTCATTTAAATACGTATTTTCCGGTTAGGTAAGGCTCCAAGAAACTTTACTCCCAAGGCATAAATTGTCTTTTTGCTGTTCTATTTGTCTATTGTATTAGTGAAAAAAAAGTATTTTCTTCCTCAACAAAATATCGATCGCACGTACTGCATTCAGCATTTGATTTACGTCATCCAGACTTCTTTGAATGCCTCCCCTTTTCAAAAAAACTGTTTCTGTGAATAGCTGCTGTGTCCCAGTTATCTATCGCATTCTAATAAGTCTAAATTTCTTATATGATTGATTCGGTTCTGGTGACTACGAAAGATATATAGTATTTAACTTTTAAAGGAAATCATTAATATTGTACTGTCTTCAATATTTAGCTATCATGGTTCGTACAGTATTTATTTGCTTAGAAAAGAAGAAAAAGAAGAAAGAAGATCATCTAACGTGATAAATGGTATACAAAGACAGTATATGGGGCATTCTCACAATCTTTTGACTCTCATGTCCCTGAATAATAGTTTTTATTTTAATACACATTTTGTGTTTTTATTATTATTATTATTATTATTATTATTATTATTTCATATACTGGGGAACATCCCATTGCATGATTGCACAACAATATTAACGAGATAAATAAGTTTTGGACGATGTTGGGGGTCCAAACACCTGGAAAACCCCTATACCGTCCCGTGTCCCTGATGCTGATTTTTTTAGTTTGGAGCTGTCTGGATAAAATTGTTTCAATAAAAATAATTCGATGTAATTTTTTTCTGAAACTGGAACTATTGTTTTATATAAATATATAGCAAAAAATTAATCTGCACACATTTTTACTGTTGATATTATTTTTTGAACTCTGTCCCTGGGTTTTTTATCCTTACCGTCCCTCGTGCTAAACTTATATAGAAAATCACTTCAGATGCAGCCACATAATTTTTTTCAAGTTTTTTCTCATGCAGAATATATGCTAGAGAAAGAATGTCTAAAATTCTTTGACAGGAAATTTACTGCAGAATTTAAATCAGCATTTAAATATCAATTTCAAGATCGTGGTTTTATTGGTAGTCTTACCGTCTCCAAGGTTTATTCCTGCACTTTTCGAGGTAAATAAATAAAAAATAATAATAATCGAATGTTAACAACTGTTTCTAAAAATCAATGAACATTGTGGCTATCACTTAGTCTTAACATGATTTGCCTAAAAATAGATGGTAATTTTCCTTAACGTTCTATCCTTACTGTCCCCTTTTCTCCCATTTCGTCCCTTTTTTCTTATTCCGTCCCCTTTTTTTACCTTACCATCCCTTCTTTAACACCCCTTTAAGACAATGTTCTGTGGGTACTATGCAAATTCATTATAAGTAAAAATTTAGAAGAAAATAAAAAGTTAGAGG
Source organism: Maratus speciosus (assembly GCA_963932465.1). Lineage (NCBI taxonomy): Eukaryota > Metazoa > Arthropoda > Arachnida > Araneae > Salticidae > Maratus > Maratus speciosus. Next base: position 43,259 of record CAWVRF010000523.1, on the reverse strand, counting down.
GGTAAAATGGTAAGGAAAATTAATCTCGCAAGTTTAACTTAAACCTCAGTTAAATAAAAAAAAATTTCGCTGCTGACCATTTTTTCTTTATTTTGAATCATTACGGCATTCGTCTGTCAGATTAAAATGTTTTGTCAGATTGTTTTTTCAAAAAGTCAAAAGATTGCGAGAATGCCCCATATATTAAACGTGAACAGATGGATGGAAGAAATTTCGTAAGTTGAAAATAGAGCCCTCTATTGTGTGATTACCTTTTTTGTATGCTCGGATAAGAAAACATTAAACCAGGAAAATCTAAAAGTGAAACTGAAAACCATCAATCTCGATAAAATGTAGGTAATTAGCTTAACAGTATAAAGTCCAACTGGTGTCAATTCGACACCGATCAAATGAAAAAATGTCGATTCAAACCAGAATTTTTTTCGTAAAATTAATTAAATTGTAACTAGAGAAAACTCGGTTGAATAAACAAGTAAAATTGTTTTAAATAAAAATTCTGATATTAAAATGTTTTCATTAAGATTGGGTAAAGTTTTCAGACGTTCTAGTGTTAAATCAGGGTTGCCAGTTTGGCCTCCCTTTTCATTCAGTAATTTCAAGTCCATACCAGAAATAAACAATAGTATTTTATGCTTTTTTAATGAGACATTTAGTTATCATCTAAAGTGAAATTTCTTCTTTCGAAATTTCCGGTGGGGATTTGAAATTTCGGATTAAAATTGGAGGCCAAACTAGCAACCATGGCTTAAGGTTGTCGCACATTTTGTGAAACGATCACCGTCCACAGAATACAGGCCTGAGCGCTGACACAAAAATGGCAGCTGCCGAAGGCGGATTTTTTTTCAGCGTGTGTACGGTCCCTTAAATATTTGTACCTATAATATTTTAAAGTTTTTTCTTCTTTTTTTTCTGAGATTAAACGAGTCAGTGAAATCTTTTATAAAATACTGGTATCTACATTTGAGGAACCGTACCTACGTAAAAAAAAAAAAAAAAAAAAAAAAAAAAAAATCCGCTTTTGACAGCCGCCATTTTTGTGTCAGCACTCAGGCCTAGTATTCAGGGGGCAGTGAAACGGTGGATAGTGAATCTGCGAAATTAGTAGCGGGGTTGCCAGCTTGGCCTTAATTCAGAACTTTCGATTTCACACCAGAAATTCATAATTGCAATTTTTGCTTTATTTAATGACAGACAATTCGTAATCACAAAAAAAAAACTTACTCTTTCAAGATTTCCAATATCAATAGGAAATGTCTGACTTTTAAAAAAGGCCAAACTGGCAACCCTGATTAGTTTGTAGCATTGTGTTTCTTTCTTTTTTTTTCTTTTTTTTTTTTTTTTTTGTATTTACAACTCGCCGTATGAGAGCAAAGTGTCGCACATGTATACGAAATAAAGTTACATATGATGCGCACGCAGGACTTTTGTTTTTACAATTGGCCGCAGGAGTGGAGCTATGTGTGCCAACAAATTTAAGGCGTACTGCGTATGCTCTAAGTATAATCGCTTAGTATAATGCTTATATTTTATCAAATACTTAATATGTTTACGTAACAATTGGAGTATATCCCCTTTATTGTACACTGTTTCAAAACTCGCATTATCCAAAATTTAAAAAATCGAGTTTTATCTGTCACTCTATTCTATTGGTGAATCTGCATCGATAAAACAGTACAATCTGCAAAAAAACTAGTTTTATCGTGTATTTCTGCCATTTTAAAGTCTTGGTTTACAATGAAAACCAATGGTCGCAGTCAGTCACGATTTCCCAAAATTTCATTTTCTGGATAAGGCGAATTTTGAAATTCACGTCCTCATATTAACTATCACTGTAGGAGATATGAATGGTTTTGATTATGAATTTCTAATAATTTCGCAGTTCACGTGAAAATTTTTACAAATTTCACTTTTTCCTGTTAGCTGTTTCGTCTTCTTCTTTAGCTTAATAAAAGTTCTTTATAAATAAAATTGTTAGTTCAACGTAATACAATCTCTATTTGAAAAATAGCACAGGATTCTAAAAACTTTTCTGTGATTTGTTTACATTTTTAATAACCAGAAATTGTTTTCTGCCTGAACCAATATTGACTAAGCGTGCTTTCACATTTGAAATTTAATTTACGTATTCTAAAATCATTTAATGCTGCTCCTCTTCAAACAACATCTTTTGTGAATGAGTGCCGGGTCCATGTTTTCATTCTCACTTCTAATAATTCGAAATGTCTGGTATTATGGATTTCAAGCATCTAATACTATTGGCACATACAGGGTGCAAAGGAAAGTCCATTTAACCTGGAAATACTTGCGAACAGAGAGAGCTACAGCTATGCAAGTGAGGTAACGGTATAGTAAAGCGACTACGCCCGACCTAATGCAAACGACAGCAGCGCCCTTAGTGGCGAAATTTGGAAGATAGCCATTGCAAGTCAAAAACGAAAAGAGATAGACCAAAATTTTCAATTAGAAAGTTTTAGAGCATAAATTAATTAGTACGAAACGACATTTGGTTCACACGGATAATATAAATCGTCACCTGTATATCCCAAAATGTCCGAAATCGATGAGCGACGATTCTACTTTGCATATTGACGTTTGGGAAATGCAGCAGTGCGCAGTTACAAATTGTAACGTTATATTGTACTCTAATGTCTGTAAAAATTTAAATTCCAATGCATTTAAAATTTTAGTTTAATCCTTTCAGGGGCAGAAGAATTCTGTTCGTAAAATGATGAAATAATTGACTGACACCAGAATATTCAAACGAATTTCTTAGAAAGTAAAAAGCAGCTAATTTGCACTTTCATTACAAAAGCAAAATTTTATTAAAATATTCTTGTTGTAGTTTGTCAGTTTTGGAATTAAAATTAGGTGTCTAGATCGTCTAGCCACCGCCCTTGAAAGGGTTAAATCTATGTCGTCCTATTGAAGAAGCTCGCAATAGACGTTCCATACTGAGAAATGTGCATGCAGATTTACTCTCACAATTAGTAATGTGTATCGTGAGCAATGGCGAACTTTTCGAACATGCTAAATATTACCTTTTTATCACTGTGAGACAGTTTGTCTTTTTTTATTTTTTTTTTTGTGTGATGTTATCAAAATTTATTGAGATAAGTACGTATTTATACAATAAATTGTGAGTATTTCTTCATACTTCTGGCTATTCCATTCAAACTTTTACACAAAATAGAGTGCATCGATTTCGGACATATTTGGTTATGCAGGCGAAGATTTATCTTATCCATGTAAACCAAATATCCTTTCGTACTAATTAATTGATGCTCTAAAACTTTCTAACTTGTAATTTTACTTTATCTCTTTTCGATTTTGATTTGCAATGGCTATCTTCCAAATTTAGCCACTAGGGGCGCTGCTGTCGTTTGCATTAAATCGGGCGTAGTCGCTTTACTATACCGTTAGCTAACTTGCATAGCTGTGCTGTAGCTCTCTTCATTCGCAAGTATTTTCCGGTTAAAGGGACTTTCCTTTGCACCCTGTATATTTTACTTATGTTCTAATGAAAATCGATGAAGCTTTTCTCAGTTCAAAGTTTACAGATTATAGTTCATAAAATGTAGATTTCCAAAACTAATGAAAATAAGCAATATCTGATAAGATAAAGAGCGTAGTTGACTTCCAAAAATAAATGAAAATGTAAAATGAATAATTTATTATACTGAATTAAGAAATAAAGTCTGTTTGAAAAATTCGATTCATATAAAATAGAACATCGTCGCTAATAAATCAATTTTTATAGTTTTCTTTACTAATTCTGTTTGACAACTGATTAAAAGACTAACTTATATCTGCCAATTTTCGAATCCCTTATTTCCGGTATTCGTTACACAAGCCTGCAAAATTTGGGTTGTGTCATGTTGCTTAGGTTTTGCTAATTGATTCTTACGTATTTTGTAGCGCTGAATCCGAAGTTGGCCTTCATTTTTTACCATCACGTCAGGATTTTTTGCAATTTTTTTTTTTACTTTTTAACTTTGAAATTTACAATTTGCGAAAAATTCTAACGTGATGGTTAAAAATGAAGGTTATTTTCAGATTTAGTGCTAAAAAGTGCAAAAAAAAAATGAATTATCAAAATTTAAAAAACGCAACTATCACATCTATTTTATAGTATCAGAGTTTTGCTATTTTTTGACTTTGAAATTTAAAATTTGCAAAAAATCCTTGGTGGTTATAAAATGAAGGTCATTCTGGAATTCGGCGCTAAAAATATATATAAAAATCAGTTATCAAAAGTTAAGAAACACAATCATTTCCTGTATCTTTTATTATCAGATGTTCTCTATTTTTTTTTTTTTTTTTACTTTTTACCATTGAAATTTACGATTGGCAAAAAATCCTGACATGATGGTTAAAAATGAAGTTCATTTTCGGACTCAGCACTAAAAAATACAAAAAAATTAATTATCAAAAGTTAAACAGCACAACCATCGCAGGCTTGTGAAATAATTATTTCTAAGTATTAATCGCAAGTAGCTATTGAATAAAGCGAATATTTCTATTCCGAAATAGTGGTACTCAAAAATGCGAAGCCTTGGCAGCTATAGTCACTAAAGGATTTATTTCTATGACCTGAAATCAATTAAGTGCTTTATGTTTGTAATAATATTATATTGAAGTAAAGTTTGTGAATATGTCTGTTACTTCATAGAATATAATATCTGAACTACCAAGCCGATTTAAAGAATAAAGGTGGGAAAAGGCTGATAACCATCTCTATTTGAACATAGGCTATGTTTTATGTCAGTACAACAACCACAAAAAGGATTCAGAACAAAAACTTCTAAATGTGAGATGTGGTGGATAAAAATTTGAAATGTGATGCCTTTAAAGATGTAAATATTCTCTAAGAAAGATTTCTAAAAAATTGAAAATTTAAAAAAGTGAAGTGAGCAGAAAACGTTCTAAAAACGTTCAAAATTACGGTTTATTCTGAACTATTGGGACTAAAAACTTGAAATTTGACAGGGCTGTTACCTCATAAATACTCTCAAGAGAATAATTTGTAAAGATTTAGAAATGTAAAAGGGTGCAGGAAAAAGTTCTAATATTACGATTTCTGTGACACTGGTTGGGCTAAAAACTTGAATTTTGGCGCGAAGTTTATGCTTAACCCCTAGGGGAACAGCGACTGGTAAACGTGCTGTGTAAGGTGCTGGGAATCCGTGATTATTCTCACCAGTAAATTTTTATTGTAAATTTTTCCTTATTTAATCAGAGCATTTTCCCAATTTAATTAGGCAAAAAATTTTGTTTTGAGAAACCGGTGATAAAAGATTAAAATTTCTGTAAAAGACTCTCGTCCCGAAGGGGTTAAGATGTAAATGTTCAAAGGGTTTCTAAAAAATTCGAAATTTAAAAAAGGTAAAATGAGCAGAAAGTGTTCCAAATTACGATTTATTTTGAATTGTCACTGCTAGAAACTTGAAATGCATAATATAACTATTTATTTTTCAATGAATAATCAAAAGACCTGATGCAATTTACATACAACATAACGGGTCCTACTCAGCTAGTATTTAACTAAATGGATCTACATTTGGAATTTTAAATGTTCAGAACATTTTTTTTTACTTCCAATTTAACAAATATTCTGTTTCAGTATTTCTCTTTTTCGGTGCGTTCGCAATTATATAAATACGCAGCACCTATAGTCGTCGTCTGGTCTGTCCGTCTGTGCACATATAGCAGCGCAAAAACTACCCAAGTGCATAGTTTGAAATGTAATACATATAACCACTGCAGAATTTTGTCGCGTCCTTACAAATTTTATGAAAATTGAATCAGAACCTAAAAAGATATTAATAAAATTTTTCTATTTTCTATAAAATCCTATCATAGGTAATTAACTCAATTTCAATGATATACCATGATAGTAATGATTCTAGGTTGTCATGGCGATGACATGGAGTCCTATTATTTCCGTATTACTGAATTTAACGTAGTATATAATCGTAATAAATTTTGTATTCGCGCACTTTTGCGCAAGATCGCGAAAGCTACTGCGCGAAGATCTGAATGTTTATTAAACTAGTTATAGTACGAAAGCACCCCATTTGCCGCGTTTGACTTACAATTTCCTACCTGTTTTTTTTTCAACAAAAAATTAATATTATTGCCATGAATTATAAGAATTTTAAAGGCGTTTTCGAAAAATTCAAGTTGATGTTTTCCTATTTTAAATAATATGGTCGATGTGCCTAATTATGGAGGTTCGTTAATACGATCATGTTTTTTTTTAATAAAGAAAAGAAGTTGTGCATATATAACGGTATCGTTTTAGAGGAGAGGGGGGTCTGGCACATGATATCGTAAGATATCGCTAGGGTGAGGGAGGGTTTGTCTTTTGATATCGTTATCCTTTTTAATCCAACCCTAATTTTCTTTTCTTGTTCGTAACTTTGTCCTGACATCAAAATTGTATGTTATCTTTTTTTAGTCTGTAATCTATTCTTATGAGAAAACAAAGTTATTAATAAAATCTTTAACCCCTTAACGGTCGCATTAAGTTACGGTTTAAAAATTCAAATTGCTTATTGGCACCACTTTTTTGAAAAAGAAAATTTCAACTTATTTAATGACAGGTAAAATGATACCATAATAAAGTCGATAACCCTATTTTATAAAACTGGTGTGAATCAAATAACCTGAATAAAAGGCACAGCCCGTGAATATCACGGGAGCAAGAATTAAGGGGTTAAATTATTATAGAATTATTTAATTCCAAAATATGGAATACCCCACCAAACGTTTGGCATTCCTATTCATCTGCCATATGTGTATGCATATATATTTCGCTGTTCGAGGAACCATATGCGAAGTATTTTTGAAAGTATACTTGGTTTTACTAGTAAATAAAAGAGAATGAATGTTGCCTACCTGTTTTGTTGATAATAAGTTCTGTTTGCCACCCCCCCCCCCTCTGCGGGGTCAAATGCAAGAAAACACTATTACTGTTGAATGCATTATCTAACAAAAAGCTATTGTCAAATTCTTTTAAATAGGAACTATTTCTTTTAAGTGTTATTTGATATAAATAATATTTTATTGACTTCATGTCATTTTGAATCAATAAAGTATGCGAAAAATAATATAACCGTACTTGGTTATCACTCCAAACAAAAGAAAAAAATTCCAAAAATCAAAAGAATTTTTAGACATTGATAACGATATCATTACAGGGAAACAGAGGGCTCGATGGATGATAACGTTCGCATTCGTAAGGGAAGTGGGGGTCCAAACTTACCAAAAGATGATAATGTTATATATGTACAGCCTCAAAGAAAAAGATAATTAATGTAAACATAAGTAAGGTAATTTAAGATAAACATAATTAAAATAATTTAAGATAAACATAATTAAGATAATTAAGGTAGTTCAAATATTTAATAAACTTTCTTTTTGTAATTTGCAAAAAAAATATCAAACATTAGAAATATTTCCAGTGTATTTACTCAAGCAAAACATTTTATGCAACTAAATGTCCCGTGGTGCTAAGAAATACAAAATTTTAATTAAAACTCTACCTTCAGAAGGGGAATTGTTTCTTTCGTAAAAGACTTTTTTAGTTTGAATTAATTCTGCATTAAATGCGACTGTAAATGTATATACTACACTTTAAAAAAAAGACAAATCTTTCTTAATCTACGAAAATATAATATAACCACTAACGAAAACATACAATGAAACCAACATATTTTCATGATTTAAACATGGAACTATGACTAAAGAGGAATTGATATGTCCTCAAAATGATGAAGCTTCAACTTTAACCGGTTTCGCAGCGGCTCATTACCGCTGGGGAAAACTTTCACCAGCAAATTTGAACGTAAGTTTTATTCTTACTTAAGAGCCTTTTTAACGCAGGATTTCAGTCATACACTGCAAATAAAGGAATCTTAAAGTAAGACAGATAAACGACTGAAAAAGCATTTAAGACACGTAAATGTCTTAATATAGAGCTTAGACATAATAGATACCTTAATTTAAGATACTTGTGTGTCTTAATGGACTGGTAGTAGAAATGAACTAGCATTAAGTGTCTTAATATGGTGAAATGTCTTAAATTAAGATACCCTATCACAGACATTCACTGCACTGTATTATCAACGCAGCCGTCCGCCATATTTGTTTGTTGTTGTTGGCCGTGCGCTAATCGAAAACGAATTCCTTCTATGAATGTCAAAAAATCACTGTGAAATGCGAATAAATAAATAGTGGACAAACATTTCAATCTCTATTGTCATGACCCTTCAGGTGAAAATGCAATACTCCTCCTGACCGCTTGGATAATCAATCCTCTGTGGAATGCAGAGTAGCACATGTAAAAGAAACGACGCAAAGTATGGGAATTAAACTTCGTGGTGATTCTAAGACTTCAGTCTAATTGAGTTTTCTATAATAGCTGGTTACTTTAAATGAAATATATATTAATCAGTTATCTAGTAATCTTTGTTGGATATAAAAAAATATTTTCTCCATCTAAAGAACGGAATATAAATTACTAGAAAATGTATATCATGAAAAGGGTAAATGACTTACAAAATATAATACTCCATTTTGTCCCGCTAATGTTTTCTATAAGTTATATTATTTGTTGAAAAAATTGATTTTAACAACTGTTAATGTTATCTATGTTTTATGAGTTTCCATTTCTAAAGTATACATTTATGTCTAAGATTTTAAATTAATATTAATCCATATTTAAGCTATTGTTTACTGTGGGATTTTTTTCGTACTATAAAATGCAGTACAGTATTGTTTAACTTGGTGTTTTTACGCAGTTTATTTTCTTACATTAAAAAAAAAAACTTTAATCATATTTATTTATTTACTTATTTTTGTGTAAAAAAATAATGCTCTCATTTTTAACTATATGTATTATTGCAACAATCGTAAACATTTATTTTATTGTTGAAACATACGGAATTAAGTTAGCTTTTTTTTTTTCCCAATGGAAACATATAAATTTTTGACAACATTAATTATTAAATGCTCTTATATGTTAAATTGAACCAAAAAGACATGCAATGTTTTCAGATTTTTTTAATTAGCTGATGGAAAATATTTATATATGAACGGTGAATTTAATAATAATTTGAAATTATGTGTAAAATTATTTAAAATATTTACTCCTGTTTAACAATAATATTATTAACCTTTGTATCATAAAATGACTTCTTAAGTGATTTTAATATTTTACAGCTAGATAATTTTGAATAATAAAATCATACGTAAATGATGGTGTTAATTTCACTTCACACACACACACACAAAATAATAATAAATAAACAAACAGTGTTATCAGAAATTTCAAATATGCTTCAAATGTTTATGAAATTGTGCCCGGATTTGTGTTTGTGCACATTTTCCTTGAATTATAAATGAAATATAAAAACATGTTATGATTTACCTTATGAAGCATAGAAAAATTTCATAAAGAGGAGGGGGTATTTGTCGATTGGAAAATAACATTATATTTATTTTGTCTACAGTGTTGAAGGGGTAGGGAATTTCGTTTTTAATTACATTAAATCAATGAAAAAATAAGCTAAATAATAGTCTAATAATTTAAATTGACTTAATGATTAATAAACTTCTTCAATTATTTTCTAAAGTAAACAAAGAAAAATTAATATTTTTAAATACTTGAAAATGGATTAATATATCTTGGCATCGAATCTGATGAATGTAAATAAATAAATAAATAAATAAATATAAATAAATAAATAAATAAATATAAATAAATAAATAAATATAAATAAATAAAAATAAATTATGCAGTCTGTTGTAGTCTTCCATAATTGGCAAACATTTATTTTGCTTTGTAGCTTGTATGTCTAAGTTTTAGCTTGCTGCCAATGGGACAGTGTAAACCCTTCTATATATAAAAAAAAGTTTTGATTTGGAAATGGACCAATGAAAGTCTGCGTAGATATTCTGGGTAGAACTCATCCAATTTAAATGCTTAAGCCAAGGCCTCCTTATCGAAATAACAGGCCTCGCAATCGCTAAATTTCCTTTGTCCGCTGTACACGTGGTTAGAAACCGCATGGTTTCCCGTGACTAGCGCCATCTAACGCGAAAAACAGAAATATTTTTTAATTTGTTTTCCATTTGTCTTTTACCATTTTCTTTACGATGTGCTGTGTAGTTTGCAAATGATAGTTGTTAATCTTAAAATTTTCATATGTTCTAGACATTTTATTTAAAAAATGAACTTATTTTACTGTTAAACAAAAAATGTTTACTGCTGTATTTCGTTATGTAAATAAATGATGATAATAATAATAATAATAATCAGGAAAGAAAATTATTTTACCATGAATTTCTCAGTGATATTAGTTATTGAAATAAATGGATAGCATCTAGATCCGGAAAATGTAAAATAATTCATTTTATATTTTATATTTTCAAATATGTGATTTATTTTATTTCTTCTATTTCTTTTCTTTTCACAATTAATTTCACCTTACAGTATTAATTTAACATCGCTCCTTCAATTTGTTTCAATGCACAGTCTCATTTATTTATTTATTGGCCTATCATTTGTTTTATTTTTGAAAGTATGGGGGATCATTTCAGTTTAACATACTTTAGATGAAAGCTTCACTGTTTTTTCATATAAAGTTTGTATGTATTAATCTATGGAAAGTTTCATAATTGGCTCCACAGCCAATTGGCATATCTTGGCGGGCATAGTTTGGTGCGTAATTAATTTCCTTGTTTTAACCCACATATGTCATGTAAGTTTTACTAAAATGTATCAAAGTATTTTAGGAAAATTAAAACACGCATAGATACACATAAAAACAGACTGAAGTCATAAACACTTAAAAAATTGGAAAAATAAAGTTTAATAATCACTTAAATTTATACATGTCCCTCAACTTTCCGCAAATACCGTATGCTTGTCATGCTACGATTTTGGTGTTTGTAAATTTTAATTTGAGTATTCTTTCTTAATCAGACTTAGAACCAATTGGCGTAAGTGTAGTTTGGCGCAAAATTAATTTTATTTTTAAACCGTATACTTGATACCACATTATTCCAGCATCGCGTTTTTGCAGTCAACTTTGACTGTGGAACAGATTACAGAACATTAGTTAATACTACATTATATAATAATAAATCGGTATTTTTCAAGTATAGGGGCCGTGGCGAGAGAAGAAAATTTGGCAACATAATTTCTGGAAGCATATTCACTGTTTCACATAAAGAAGCAATATTTTCCAATATTTGTACAATTTATTTAATATAAAAAATGCATTTATCTATTTTATATACAAATATAAACAAATCGTATATAAAAAACAATTATATCTAGAAACTAAATTTATACATGTAAATTCGGCACAGATGTCATATTGGCGCGATTTGTTTCTGGCGCCAATGCCATATACGCACCGGATACTTAACTGGCACCAAAGTGTCGTTATTTTGCTTGATATGGTTATCCGGATATAGATGATATGGTAACGAGGTTTTCGCAAAATTTGCGTCGGAAAAAAATCGCGCCAATATGGGTCGTATATGATATCTGTGCCGTAAATTCTTATAAAACAAGCTGACAGTTCATAAGTTTTGTTTTCATAACTGTTTATATCAATCGGCAACAAATCGCTCTTTCCGAAGCATAATTGTGCCAAGATTTAAAAAAAAGTAACCCGCAAAGTCCTATATATTGAAAATGGTACTTGTTAGTTATCCCGTCGACCAAATTACTGTCGCCAAATTGTAAGATTAAATGCCAATAATGGCTTGCCATAAATTAATTAAGTTTAAGATTAAATGCCAATAATGGCCAATAAAACCAATATTTAGACGTTTTATTTGTATTTTTATTAAAGTTATACTAATTTATTTGTTTTTTCGTTATTTAAAATAAAAAATTCTGTCAATTTGTAGAACTTGGCGAGTAGTTTGGCGATTTATATAATTTGGCGAAATTGGTCGACGGGATAACTAACAAGTACCCTGAAAAAATATCAATAAATCTTATATTTAAATCTTCATTTTTGATATGTTTTATTTTTTAAAGCCAGAACATAATTGTGCGAAATATTTTTTTTTTTACGCCTTTATTTTTCTGGAATTCGAAAAATAATTTATACAATTTTGCCAGTAACACAACTTTTTCAATTTTTTACTATGCATTTGTTTATGGAGTATTACCAGGAGTATACACCAGGTGGCGTAACTTACTGGACAAAGTCAGCTAATAAGTTGGCAATTATCGGACATATTTTCACCCATAGACTTTCTCCGGATTGTCAAGTCAATACGACGTCACACTAAAAGCCCGTGTATGTGGATTATCAACCTCGTCCACAAGATGGCACAGCTGTGTTAATTTCTGTTAATTTCGCCCGATTCCAGCATTAAATTTGTACGTTTAATATGTATGCAGTTTTGTATTTATATGATTTTTAATTTTTTTTATCATTTTTAGCATGTATTACATTAGTTTGACGAAAATTTTCATTTTTTTAAATTTTTTCTTCCTATTGCCACACCGATAAAAAAGTGGATTTGCCTAAATATGCGTGGCTTTCAAGTCAATTAATGTCGGTTTAACTGTAAATTAATCTGCCCGTTGTTATAAAAAATGCTTCAAATATTTACTACTCATGCCAGAAAAATTAGATGGATTCTGTTCAATATTATTTGAAAAATAAAAAATATTCGGTATCCCTATGGCAGGCTGAGCTCATTTCAAGATACCACGCCTCAGTATGGGTCGTGACGTAAGACGTAAGTAAATTATTTAACACTAGAACCGCTAAGGCGGTCATTTTGACCGTTTCGAAACTTCCATTGCGTACCAGTTTATTGCTATTTAGAGTATAACATTCAGTTTCCGTGACTTTTCCTGTAATTCGAAAAGCTACGATATGCCAATGATAAATTTTCCAATCAGCCGAAATTTGTGAAGTATTGCAGTAGTATACCTAGAACCGTCGAAACGGTCAAAATGCCGCCGTCAATTTTAATGCACATTTTATCTAGTAGATGTTGAAACAGTCCATACTTCATACAACCACACTTCAACAAAGCTTACAACATTACCACAGATAACTTCTTTACATCACTGCCCCTTGCAGAAAAGCTGAAGTCACTAAAAACAAGCATTGTTGGCACAGTCAATTGCGGACAAAAAACAAAATTCCACAGGCCATAAAATTTGAAAAAAAGCCTTTGTACAGTAGCTAAATTCTTGCCAAAGGTGATATTGCGTTGAGTTTATCAAGGGAAAAAAATAAATATGTTATCCTCAGCTCTTTAATACTAAGTTACCGACAGTCATCCCTTGTATTTGAAACTAGTGATAAGCACTTACCAGAAATTGTAAAGTTCAACAATTCTATAAAATTTGGCAACGACGTCCTCGACCAAATGACACGGAAGTGTTCTACAAAAGCTAGTTCTAGACGATGACCTCTACAAGTGTTCTATAATTTTCACAATCTAGCGGCCATCAATTCTGAAAAACACAGTCATAAATGGTGTTAAATACCTTTGTTTTGTTAGAAATCCGTTTCCGTTAGTCCCGTTATATTATTCCTAGTATTTTCTAGAAGAACATACTGGTAGTTCCTTTTTTTTACTGTGTTTCTCCCTGACCACTGACCACCCTGAATATTGTATTGCTCAGGGGATAAATATAAATTTTTGTTTTCATTAAGTTTATTCTTGTTTTTAGCAATTTCGATTTCTCATGAAAAATGTTTTTACTATAAAAATATTCTTAAAATAAAAGATATATGTTATAGATATATATCTCATCTCAATATAATATAATTATAACTTAATAAAATATAAAAAAAAATTATGAAAAAATTATGAAATATACGAAATAGGGCAATTCGGAAAGAAACCTCCGTTTATGAATGAAAAAAAAAACTAATGAAAGTATACGTATTTTATTACTCATGTTTGAAAGGCACATTCTTCAGCTACTTCTCAGCATAATCGAAGTATTATTTAAAACAATTATCATAGCTGTAAATCAGCTTTGAAATTCCATCGTCACAGACTTCTGCCGCCGGCCTATTCAACAGGGCTTTTCGTTCTATTCTATCCACACCACTATTTTTCAATTCCTACTATTAGCTCACACTCTCCCTATATTTATTTATATATTTATATATTTATCTTGTACAAATTTTCAATCGTTAATAAAATACTCATTATTCATCCTATTAGGTTGAAATAATTTTTTTAAAACTTGTACTGGATGGCATTTGATGTTAATAAAGTTTTTTCAAATATTAATTAATTAATTAAATTTTAATTAATTAATTTTAGTTTTGCATGGGAAACAAAATGGCCGCCATTGTTTATTGAATTTCGATGAAAGTATTTTCAATAAGGGTTACCATAGGGGGGGACCCTGTTCTGTCGCCAAATACCTCCAAGTTTGTCGCCAACTTGGCGATATATCGCCAAATTTGGCGGCCAAAATGAGTCGCCAAAAGTGACGCCAACTTGGCGATATCTGTAATATTTCGCCAAATTCCCATAGAGTTCCATTGTAAACCTACTTGCTTATAGAAAATCAACTAATTGAGATATTTTAATGCAACAAAAACTCATATTAGCTTGATTATATTAAATTTTTCTTTGATGGCCTAAGTAGGAATTGACTTTAAAAACAAAATTTTTATATTACTTGTTTTTTTTTTTTTTTTTTTTGCAATAAAAGGGCATTTCGAAAATTAACTTCCGTAGAGGCGTGGCACTATGTGGGTGGAGCGCAACCATTGCTAAATCAAGCAATCTGTAATTCCGTAAGATTTCAGCAATCTTAGGGAGAGTGTCGAACTACCGCGCGTTTCCTCGTTATAACGTTACAAAATGTGCGCTGCTATTGAAAATCCCGCCAAATGCGAGGTACGAGGAATAATAAGATTTCTTTGGGCGAAAAAACTGTCAGCAGCGGACATTCATCGTGAGCTGTTTGCCATATATGCCCAAACATTATGAGTGAAGGTGTAGTGCGTCAATGGGACAGGTTTTTCAAAGGAGGAAGAACAAGCATCCATGATGAATCAAGGAGTGGGAGGCCGTCTGTAGTGAGTGATAATCTTGTCGAACAAATTGAAGACAAAATTCGTCAGATCCGTCGATTCACAATCTCGGAACTTTCCCAAGAATTTCCGAACATTTCTCGGACTGTTTTGTACGAAATTGTCACCGAAAAATTAGGCTATCGGAAGTTCTGTGCTCGATGGGTACCAAAGATTTTCACGGAGACTCACAAAATTATTCGAATGGGCGCTGCCTTAGACTTTCTTTCCCGGTACAACGCGGAAGGGGAGAAGTTTTTGAATAGAATAGTAACTGGCGACGAGACTTGGATTGCGTATGTAAATGCTGAAACAAAGCAACAGTCAATGGCATGGGGTCATACCGATTCTCCAAACCGGCTGAGGAAAGCCCGTCAAACTTTGACTTCGAAGAAGATTATGTTAACCGTGTTTTGGGATGCTCATGGTATCTTGCTGGTCGAATTCATGAAATGCGGTAAGACAATAAATACTGAAGTTTACTGTAACACTTTGAAGAAACTGAAAAGAGCCGTCCAGAACAAACGTCGCGGCCTGCTGACATCTGGAATTGTGTTCTTGCACGATAAAGCTCGCCCTCACAGTGCTCAGAGAATACAAAATCTTTTGCTCCAATTCGAATGGGACGTGTTTAATCATCCCCCTACAGCCCCGACTTAGCTCCTTCTGATTTTCATCTGTTCAAGGAAATGAAGAAGTGGCTTGGAGGACAGCACTTCGCTGACGATGTGGATCTTCAAACCGCTGTGACAAGTTGGCTGAATTTTCAGACAGCTGAGTTTTATTCAGAAGGGATTGGTAAGTTGGTAAAACTGTATGACAAGTGCTTGAATATACATGGTGATATACTTGAATATACTATGTTGTTCTCCCCCCGGGATTGCACTTATACTCTAAAGCGAAAGCTGGGTTCCCGGGGCGGTCATCCCTGTCATCCCCTAGGTTGAAAAATAGAAGACAGCTGTACCTGAGATATAAATAAAAAAAAATTTGAAAGTAGGCGTGTTTTTCATTTATACAACAAAACGAAAATTAGTTTCCGAATTGCTCTCGTAATATTTTACTTGATTCACTATTTTTTAAATATTTTAATAATTTTTGGTAGGACATTTATCAACAAATTATATAGAAAAATATGTTAAAATTCTTTGGATTGAAAGAGTGGTGCGAGTTGAATTTAAAAATAATCGCAGTTGAATAGGCCGGCGGCAGAAGTCTGTGACGATGGAATTTCAAAGCTGATTTATCGTTATGATAATTGTTTTAATTAATATGCAAATATGTTGATAAGTAGCTAAAGAACGTGTCTTTCATACGTAAGTAATAAAACATGTTTCCTTTTATTAGTTTTTTTAATTCATAAAGGGAGGTTACTTTCCGAATTGCCCTCGTATATTATAATACGGGCAATGATGTTATTAATAGCAATAAACGATACTAAAAGTAAAAAATGGCAAGTAAACAATATTTGAGCATGGAAATCCACATCGATCAAAATGACCCCTTTGGCTGTTATAGGTATATGTTTTTTACGGCGGTTCTATTGTTAAAAGCATCGGCAGTTTGTCATCGTGCGGCTGGAATAAAAAACAAAGAGATACTAAAATAAAATCTAGATGTTCCTGCTGTCTCTTTTATGTTTAAGTTTATCAAAAGCTTACTTATAAAAGCACGGACGTCAAAACAAAGTTCTTACTCTAAAGAAAAAATATTTTTTTCTAATTTTTTCTGCATAAATTTAGTGCATAAAAACTTGACGGCTCCTGCCTTTAACCCCTTGAGGGGCGGTGGGACAGTGTTGCCAAATTGGGGATTTTTTAATTTACATTATTTGACTGTCACCGCTTTTCTTAAAATAGTATAGTTCGCCTTATTTTTCAAAAATTTTAATCTATTTTAAATAGACTGAATTTCTATTTCAAAAAAGTGGTGACAATCATCAGTCTGGGGACAAAAAAGTCCCCAGTCTGGCAACACTGAGGTGGGCTATATTTTATCTCACCTACGATAAATGAATATTTGCACTGGAAACATTTTATTAAATTTTAGTTATCTAACTTTAGTGGAAAAAAGTCGCAAAATTACCATTCCTCATTTTGCAATAACATTTTTGGAAAATTCCAGTGTGAATTCGACATTACAGTAGCGCAATTACATGCCCTGAAAGGGTTAAAGAACTAAAAATCTGAGTCTTAGGTGCATCAGGATCTGCTTTGGACTGCGTCACCGAAATTTCCACATTTCTACTTGCAATAGATTTTGTTATCCATCGCACACACACACATACACAAAGGGAAACTTTCTTTTGTTATTAAAGATGTATGAAGAGAAACATCTATATAATAAAAGCCGAAGTCATATGACTGTCATCAATAGTTCCGGGCTGACCTATTCGCTTTTTATATGCCAAACGGCCATTTCGGTATTTTTGTGTTAGTCGGGCGGAGGTGATAAATTGCCAAATATTCTTCCATCGCCATCATTTCATTAAAAATAACTCATTTCATTTAAAATACATAACTTTCATTTAAAATACACATATTTCATTTACCTCATTTAAAATACAATAAATAAATAAATAGATATTTTCCAGTATAGTTTCTTGGCGAGAAAAAAAGGCATCGAATTTTCCAGCAATCTATATCCTATTTCATATACATAAGCAATTTTTTCCATATGTATACAGTTGACTTAATCTAAAGAGGCCAATAATCTATTTTTATATAGAAACAGAAGTAATTTATATGTAAACAAATACTGTATATATATGTGTAAATAAAATGTTTATATGCAAATAAATACATATAAATAAAAATAGAAGTTCACCAGGTCTGTTTTCGTAGCTATTTATATATTTTATCAACGTATTTCACATTCTGAAGCCCGAATTGCGCCAAGCTTAAAGAAAAATGCCAAGGCCCCGGTAATGGAATAGTACCTAAATAAACAATTAATCGTAATAATAACAACATAAACTAAAATATTTCATTTCAACATCAAAGTGTTTTTTCTAATTTACATTCAAATAAATATATATTCCAAGATTTGATTTCAATTGAAATTAAGTTGACAGCTTTCTATTTCACTTCATAGAGTAAACAAACACAAGAGATTCATTCATCATATAAGCGATAGAAAATATGAGACCATGGATGTAATCATTCGCAAAGCAGATTCTCCAACAATGAATGGACAATATTCTTATGACGTCATAGTAGGTAAATTGGCGACGCTAACGTTTGTTAATGGCTTGCATTCACGAGGGTTTTATTTTGCTATTTCACTTAGTTATGTTAGTATATTGTCATATTTATGAACTCAGAAACCAAATCTATAAAAACAAAAGTATATATATTCATTATTTAGTTATTAAGAAATGAAAAAAAAAATTATAAATGCATGATTTGCAAAATTTAAATAAATTTATTAATATTAAAAAATAACATTGAAGTAACAGCATGTTTAAGTAGAATAAGTTTAATTTAGATAATTTATGAACAAATCTCAGCTTAAGGGGTCTCAGGACTCTTAAAGCTCTAAAAATTTCGAAATTTTAATTTTTTTAGATGTGAGACTTCTATGTTTTCTGAACATTTTGATATAATTGGTATCTTGAAATTCCCATTAGAACAGAAATTATGGTATTTAGAATTATACTCGCACAATAGCTAAAGCCGTGTTTCCAAAACTTCGAAGTCATTTTTCTCCAAATGACGTTTTTCGGCATAACGCGCACGATATCTCAAAAACTTCTAAATATTTTTTCATAAAATTAACAAAACGTATGTTTCATGTTAGTCGGCATAAATTGAACCTAAAATTTCCTTTTTATTGTGAAAAGAAAATATTTTTTTAGGGGTTTATATTGTTCAAATTTTCTAAATTTTGCATTAGCTAAATACAGCTTTGTATCAAAAATATAAAAATGCTTTAAATACAAATTTATTTAGGTTCAGTGTAATTATTATAATCTGAGGTATAAGTAGAAACCGAAATTTTCATTCTAGGTGCAAAATTTATTCTTTAATCGTGCGCATAAGCCGTTATGCCGATTTTCTGCTCGTGAAATGTCTGACAATTTTGAGCCCCCTGTAAATGCTAATTCTGCATCTTGCAATTTTTCAAATATTTGAAGTGAAAGAAAATACTTGTATCTTTAATTCCCATTTAAAATTGTGTCTTAATATCAAATACATTTCAAGATATTAAATGTTGAAAATGGTCCTTTTTTTTTTCATTTTTTCCTATTTTAAGAGTCCTGAGACCCCTTAAACACTTGAAGTTTCACTCATTTTTACAGCTACGGAAATTGGTACAGATTTCATATTCGCCCCATATTGGCGCGATTTTTTTCTGTCGCCAATATCATATAGGCAACAGGTACTTAACATGCCCCAAAGTGTCGTTATTTTGCTTGATGTGGTAACCCGGATTATGTTGTTTATGCTGTTGATGTTTCCGCCAAATTGGCAACCGAAAAAAATCGCGCCAATATGGGGCGAATATGACATCTGTACCCGGAAATTATGAGGTATTTGTCAAAAAAGACGAAATACACATAACAACAAAAATGTATGAAATGCTATCAAGTTCGCAAAGAATTTTTGGTTTCTCTATCAAAATCTTTGGACTCGGGGAAGGACTGAGCAAGCCAATTAGTTTCAGAATGAAAGTAACATGATTCAATGCTTAGGATACATTTAAGGGAGTCCAAACTGGTCGCCAGAGGCGGCTAGTTGTTTATATAAAGGTATTACAGACACTTAGATGAGTTATTGTTGGTACAACTAATGATATAGAAGTTAATTTTAACTTTAGTTATTATCGGGACATATTAACCCTCTCGCTGTGTAAATGTTTTATCAAAATAGCTTCAGAAATTGCGTATTTAATTCTTTCGCGACGAGCGTCTTTTTAGAATTTTTATTCTGTTGTCACCGGTTTTTCAAAACAAAAATTTTCGCCTGATTTAATCGGGAAAATGCTCCGATTAGATAAGGCAAAATTTACAATAAAAATTTACTGGTGGGAATGATCAGGGAGGTTTAATTAGACGGAAAATATGCATCCCGGTGAAATCTCGGGTTGCGCAAATTTTGCTACTTTTACTCTCGGGTTGCGCAGCGAGAGGGTTAAATCTCAAGTTTTCTTCAGGTACCCAAACTAAGGTTTTGGGTAATGTTTATTTAACATATTTATATTAATATGTTATTAAATGTGGTAATCTGGAGACTAGAGTTTATGATAAACTAGCAGGCTATGCCCGCTGCGCTGATCCATTTTTCCAAGCGAACCTTGAATCAAACGAAATGATGTGTTTGATCTTGTGATTTAAAGAAATAAGATCTTTAACTGAATGTCCTTCCGCAGTGCTGAATCGATATGAACGCCATTATACTATTATATTTTCTAATGTGCAGACAAAATTTCAGCTGTCACGGTCTAACTCTTTTATATTATCCCTCACAGTAGGATTTGGTAAAGAATGATAGTACAATATAGAATATTTCATTTTGTATCAGCGCATTCTCATTAAAAAGAGCCAATATGGTGAGAGTTCCGATGACAGAACTTTCCTCATCTATATTTTTAAATTATTTAAAGAAAATGTATTTTAATGTCTCAGTGCCAACCTGAAGCTATAAACCAGTTTTTTTTATTGTGTATTCTCCCATGTTATACATTATAGCATCCATGCTGCAATGTGCAATCTAAATACTTAGTACTTTTCTGGTATATCAACACCATTGTCGCCAAGCGCAATTGTTGGCACCAAACGAAGCATTTGAAAAAAAAAAATTGTTGGCGCGAAAGTTATCATTTAAAAAATATATCATTTCAAAATTACAGAGTTTCGAAAACTATTTTGTTAAATGAAGACAAATATATACTGAAAATAAAAACACAAATAAATATTATACAATAAAATATTTTATTTTAAATAGCAATTTAAGCTACACAATGAAATTGTGTCTCTTAGCAATGCTGTAAACATTTCCATTTTTGAATCAGCAAAAAATGAAATTATAACTTAATTTTACTAAATAACAAAAAATATTTTCGACTGGAAAAATAGTAAATGAAAAAATGCATGGTTACGACTAAATAATAATTGAAGCTAAAAGTGATTCACGTTCAAGAAATAGCAAGTTACAACGTTTGGCGTAATTAGGGCATCAGAAAGTGAGATTTGTTGCCAAATGGTACAATCAGTTATGAAAACAAACTTGATGGACTATTTTGCTTTAATATATTTATTTTAAATGTATGTATATTATTAATGTTTTTTCATACATATTAAATGGGTTTCGATATAAAATTAGATAATTGGCGTTATTACGTTAAATAAAATGTAAAAAACTAGAGAACAGGAATTCTGCTTTTTAAGAATTTAGTGTCGCCCCAGCATTTCCATTACTTCATTTTCTTCTGTTGGACTGGTGGCTTCTATTATTATGAAACAGCCATTATAAATGAAGCGTTAAAAAAAATTATGGCCATTTTTTTTCATTCTGACCAGAAAATCAGAGTTCTAATTTTTACGGCAGCTCTTTCATCTTCACCTAACGCTTCATTTATAACGGCTGTTTCATAATAATAGAAGCCACCAGTCCATCAGAAGAAAATAACTGGGTTAAACGTGACTCGGATAATCGGGACTCTACTGCAAAACATATTTCAGTTTTAAGACTTAAAGCACACGCTTTTATTTTATGTAAAATGACGTCATTTGCATTAATATAGAAACTTAAAATTAAATATAGTTTATAATAGCTCCCTAACGAAAGAAGACACATAAATCCTTCATTTATATTTTTCTCAAAGTAGCACGTATTTTAATTATTTTTTTTTTTCAATTTAATTTTTTTTAATTAATTTTTTTTCTCCATTTTATGAGAAAATGGCAACAAAAAGATATAATTGCTATTTTTCAGGAATTTTTTCTTTACTTTCTACAGAAATGGCGTACTTGAGTTGCCAAAATGAAACAAATGTCGCTAAAAACTACAAAAAAATTAATATTTCAAAAACAAATAGACATGCAGTTTTCAAACAAATTGCATTAAAAAGTACTTTTTTTCCCCAATAAGATGGTATAAAAACTGAAAATGTGCGTTGTTTAGAAATTTTAAAAAATGCTATAGCGCATTTAATTGTACAATGATGCATCTACTTTGTTTATTGCTAGCGTCTGTAAGCTAACGTTATTTTTTGGACACAGAATAAGCTGGGAGAAAGAAATAGCATACCGTACCGGGGCTAAAAAAAAAAAAAAAAATGCTTGTGTATATGAAATGAAACAGTGAATA
Source organism: Maratus speciosus (assembly GCA_963932465.1). Classification (NCBI taxonomy): domain Eukaryota; kingdom Metazoa; phylum Arthropoda; class Arachnida; order Araneae; family Salticidae; genus Maratus; species Maratus speciosus. The sequence goes on along the minus strand of CAWVRF010000523.1, from coordinate 20,863 downwards.
GGTTGTCAGAAAATATATTTCCAAATTTCCTTTTCCGCCAAGGCTGTTTTTCCTATTTCGCCAAGGTACAGATATTGAAAAAGTACCAAAAAATCTTTGCATGTTCAGGTTTGAAATAAATGACACAATAGCATACATTTTGGTATAGTGTTAGTGTAATGTAAATGTTGCAAAATGTCTCCAAAAAATTGTCCCAAATTACTCCAATTCTCTTTAAAACTCGATTATAGAATAGGTCCGCTTTAAAAACAAATGCACAGATGTCATATTCGCCCCATATTGGCGCGCTTTTTTTTATGCCAATGTCATATACGCAAGAGGTACTTAACAGGCGCCAAAGTGTCGTTATTTTACTTGATGTGGTAACTCGGATTATGTTGTTTATGCTGCTGATGTTTTCGCCAAATTGACAACCGAAAAAAAATCGCGCGAGTATGGGGCGAATATGACATCTTTGCCAAACAAAGAATCAATTTAACTTATTTTATTAAGTTAATTATCATCAAACCACGACCGATAACATATGTCATTTGTTTGTAGACTGGATTATGTAATTTATTTGTACCAAGTATTTCAATTGTCTGTAGACTCGATTATGTAATTTATTTCCTTAATTAATGCATACTTTTCAAACTAAACCTACTTTCCAATTTTCCTGATTTTTTTTTATCAATGGTTACAGTTAGATGTATATATGTTTGTCACTGTCACGGTATTTTAGTTTGATCTGCGAAATATTATTATAATATTCAATATTAGCACTATTTCTGATAGTATTAACAGTCATAGAAGCGGTCTTTTTTTGGTCACAAATCATTTTTTAAAATTATTTCTGTGATAGGTTGCCGCAGAAATCTCACGGAAAAACAGTACTTTTATGTTAGCCGGCCACATTTTATAAACAACAAAGTATTGATTCCATTGCCATTCATTTAAAATATAAAGCTTTCACTCTTTTAATTTAAAATACACACATGTTAAATATACATATTACATACATTTAAAGTAGTTGCTTTTCACCCATTTCATAAAAAATTCAAAAGGATAAAAATAACAAATAATGCTATAAACAAAAATATTCTACTTCATCATCAATGTATTGTTTCTAATTTACACTTGTGAAAAATAAAATACGCTACTGCCCTGAAAAAAAAAAAATGATATTGGCGAGATTTGTGCCCGGCTAACTTAAAAGACCGTAAAAAACATTCTCGCGTAGCTGGTTTCTATGAAATTTGTAAGTGAAATCTAAAACGAAAAATTTTGTAAGGAAATTGTGTTAGTCAAAACAGAGACCACTCAGACGCCTATATTAGGGAATAATCAAGTTTGATGTCAAATATCGGTCAGGAATTGTTTGATTAAACCCATTTAACGAATATTTCTCCCCAAATCGACGACGGTTAGCCAGATAGCAATGCTATCATTTGAGAGCTGTTATAAACGGTTTCATCTGATTACATAATTTTCTATACTTTTCCAGTTCAGGGGCCTTGTCGGTTTTTTTTTTTTTTTTTTTTTTTTTTTTTTTTTTAAGCAATTTGGACTTTAAAAAGCGAGATTTGTGGACAAATGATATGAACAGCTATAAAAATAAATATGATGAACTTTTATGCTTTTTTACCTATATATTCATAAAATAAACTTTTCAATGAAATATATTATTACTATTGTTATTAATATTCAATTTAATTCTGTTTTTAAATAAAAGAGATAAATGGCTTCTTTATAGTAAATAAATTCTATAATTATTGAACAAACAATACTCATTGAAACTTTACTTCTTCCGTCAAGCACATTTTCTGCATCTCTCCAAGGGATTGCCAAGGATCGCCAAGGATATTGGAAAATTACCAAAATTTCCCCCATTGATATATAACTAAGCAATGTAGAACAATATATTATATGCTAAAATTGTCTTTGAAAAATTACCAAACTAACAATGCAAACCTAGAAAAAACAGTATATTAGAACTTTTTAAAAGGTAAATTTTTGATAATTGGGGTCACCAGATTACACAATTCTCCCCATAGCTGTATAGCTGAGCAAGGTAGAAGGATATGTTAGATACTTAAACCCTCCCTGTAAAATTATCTGATTAAAAGTGCAAGTTCTATCGAGAAACATTAGGCAGAATCTTTTGAAAAGATTATTTTTTCATAATCTGGTTCATCTCATTAAAGAACTTTAAACCAGAATTCAATACCTAAGTAACGTAGACAACGTAATGATATGTTATATTCTAAGACCTTCCAAAAAAATTACCTATTTAACAGTGCAAGTTCAGCAGAACTTGAGTTATAAGCAACCGTAGCGAAATTTCCATTTGTATTATATGTGTATATATATATATATAATTCCATTTGTATTATATATATACATATATATGTGTGTGTGTATGTGTGTGTTGTAGAATTAGATTACTCCAAAAAGGATACCGCCCGCTTGAAAAATCACCAATATTGTAAACGTCGCTCAAACCAATGCTACGCTTATGCCTTTTTGGCTTAAAATCATATTATTTTGCGATAAAATGAATATCGTAAATAAACATACAACATCTAACTCACAAGTACCATTATTTTAAGTCTAATGATGGACGCGTTTGATAAAAATAAAAAGTAAATAAAAAAAGAATTCAAAACAAAAACAAAATTGTCAGTCTAATATTGTCTTATCAAATTTTCTGGCGCATTTTCCTTAACCTGACGTAATAGATAAATCGCCAAATGTTGTTTAAAACTGCAACCTTTTTTTTTTTTTGAATAAACTTTTACGCATTACGAATATTCTCTTTCCTGTTTAAATTAAATAATTTCTTTTTATAATATTACCACTCCCCCAAAACTGTTTTTCATTTTCTCTTTTCTTCTCTTTTTTTCTTTTAATTAAAATTAGTAACATTTTTTTCTTTTATTTTTCAAGGTGTAATAGCCGTTTCATTTTTTTTTTTTTTTTATCAACGATAAATTTCGCCAAGAAATAAAATGGTAAACCTTATCGTGCAAAATAACAGACCTTTCCGTCATAATTCTATAACTAATCTAGGTAGAATGATGTGTTATAGCTTAAAACCTTTCCTGAAACGACAACTATCTAACGGCATAAGTTCCGTAAAATTCCATGCGGTAGAACTTAAAATCTAGGCGTTCGGAACGAAATTTCCGTTAGGATTTTATATATACGAGTTGGAACCCGTCGAAATTCGACGAACTAAAATGTTAGAAAGAGCTGTCAGATCGAATTTATAATAAACCTACAAAAATAATTACAATAAAAAATTCATCTAACATTGGTTGTCTCACTCTTAAAACAAATAATATTTTTAACCTAAAATTACCAAAATATTAATTCCACAAACTTCAACTGCTTAAATTTTTGAAAAATTAAACTCTATTAGAATAAGTAATCAAGATGAGTAATTATGATGTATTTATCGATTGAGACTTTTATGTTTGTTTTTATGGGATGAAAAATCAGTAAAAAGGGATTTCGTTGTGTCACATCATAAAATTTTCGGCCATGAAATCTAAATTGTACGTTATTTTCACATTCCCATAATTTACATACGCACCACTCAAATTCACAATTTGAATGTATTTTAATGCGCAATAGATTATTAATGAATGTATTTCTAAACTTAAAGTCACGTTTGTCCGATACAACTTTTCATGTGAACATTCGCACAAACTTTAAGTTCTAATCTCAATACCCGCGAAAAAAAAAAAAAAAAAAAAAAAAAAAAAAAAAAAATCAGAAATTTGCCTTTAGTTGTCATAGTATTGGCCATTTAATATTGGTCAAATATTTAGTTTTATCAAAATAAATGATCTTTTTGTTTTAAATATGACATAATTTTTACTCACTGAATCATTCTGCCTAGCGTCTCAAACTCAGTATCAGCATAATGTAAAAATATTGAAATATAACTGATTTGATTTATGAAGAAGAATGCGTGTTTTTTTTTATGTCTGACATCATTTTCTGTTCAAAAATTTGAAAAAGGTTACTTTTATTTGTATTGCGAAAATGGCATCAATAAGGATATAATCAATAAAAATAATAAACCATGACTATTTTCCCTTTACTTTCAATATAAATGAAGTACTTCAGTTGCCACAATTACAAAATTTGTATTCAAAACTACAAAACAATTTATATCTCAAAAATAAATTGAGATACAGCTTTCAAACAAATTGCATTTAAAAGAGCATTTTTTTCCTTATACGACGGTGTTAAAATTTAAAATGTGCGATGCTTAGAAATTTAAAAATTTGCCGTAGATATAATTGCAAAGCCGAAATTTCATTTCAAATTTCAAAGTGTTGCCATTCGCAAAATGACGTATGCGTTACGCACAGATATGTTTATACTTTATAATATAGATAATAGAAGAGATAACTTCAATTTGGAAACTATAAAGTGTTTACATTTTATTTCTAATATTCATATTTTATTATTTAGAAATATTTTTAAAGTATACATTAATTAAATTAACAGGCAATAATAAAGTCTCATCAGTTAAATTAACAGGCATTTTGCATATGTGTAATCAAGCTTTTTAGAAGTGTAGCTCCAGTCAGGGATGCAAGCGCTGTGCAGTAAATGGCCGATTGCTGGCAGTAAATTTTAATACTATTCCTCATTTTACTTAACGACAGAATTTTTTATATTTAATAAAAGGAAGAATACTGTTAAAATTTAGTGACAATAATGAGTCAATTTAGTGGATTTATAAAAAAAAACAGCCATTTGTGGCGCAGCGCTTGCATCCCTGTCCCCAGTTCATTTTTTAAGCAATTTTACCCATGATTTTATGGAAAACAAAATTATCGATCAGACTGGAAGTCATTTTTTATCGAGTGGTTGCTTGTCCATGAGATAAAGAGAAAAAATTATCTTGAAATTCGACTTTTCGCTGTATAATTAATTTTTCCTGAAATTTGTTTCTTTCTTCTAACAGTTGTGACAGGTATGGGGAATTTTGCTAGCGTAAAACATGTTTAACCGAGCTTACGTATCACAATCAGTGATGGAACAGTGTAGCAGCAGAGAAACAATTGACACCGCAAAATTTTATTAGTATTCTTCATTTAACTTCTGAGCAGAATTTCTGAGATTTTTGAAGGCGAAGGATACTATAAAAAATTTGGTGGTGACAATCGCTCAATTGCTGCGCCACTGTTCCATCCATGGAACTACTAATAAAGAGGAACTGACATATCCTTAAAATAGTGAAGCTTCAACTGTAACCGCTATCGCAGGAGCTGTTTACAGCCGGTGGAAACTTCCACCAGTAGATTTATATAGAAATTTTCTCCTTATTTAAACACCTTATTATTGTAACATTTCAGTCATAAATAATGGTAGAAACAGATTTACATTTTTACTGGTAGAAGTTTACTTTGGCGGTAGTCAGTCCCTGTGTTTCCGCCATATTGTGACAACCAGGGAAACAAATGGCAAGTTTTACAAGACAAACTGATACCAGTAAAAACAAATAGAAATTTTTACGACATTTGTAAGAAAAATTTCCATGAATAAGACGCTTAAATAAGAAGAAAATTTTTGTTCAATTTTACTGGTGGAATGTTTGTCCTGGCGGTAATCAGAAACTAAAGATTTGATTTTAAAAAAGCAGCCGCCATCTTGTGACAACGTCCTCAGTTACTTCACTCGCAACTGGTAGACTGTACACTATATGTCTCCTCCTCTTTATTCGTAACTCCATTGTTCCATCACTGCACAATCCATGTGCCTTTCTCCAAATCATATTTCCCACTTATTTCTTTGAGGAAAAACTCTTGAAGGTTTATTAAATTACATTTTTTCTTATTTGTTCCATATCACATGGTGCCTTGCAAGTTTAACGCCCTCATCCTGATAACGTTATAAAACTACCGCCGATAAGTATTAACCTGCCTCTTTTCTAGGTCTTATCCTATCGCTAGCGACTTCTTCCGTCCCGTTCCTCCCCGCTCCGCACGGAGTTGATTTATTGCTATGTAATGTAACTCTTCGCGTCCCCCCTTTTTTAGTATTTAACCGTTTACTTTGGCTTGGACAGCAGATTTTGTACGATTTTGTATTCCTTAAATAAACTTCGCCACTTGGAGAGTCATTTGTCATTTAGTCTTGATATCACTTCTGATCTTGTTTAACATCTTAAATCTATGCGAGCCTTCTCGAAATTGAGAAACTGCCATAACTAGTGGAGTTGGAGAGGTTTACTTGTCAACAACAAAATATTTTGATTTGATCTTATGCTTCCTTTGTTATTTCTGGAATACTCCTAGCACTTTATCATATCCTTGCTTTACCACTGCATAGCTGCCAACATCTTACGCTTTTTTGTACCACAAAAATTTTATAGTAAATTTTACCTTTTTAAATTGCCGTAATCTGCCGATTAAATAAGGCAAAAATTTCTATTAAATTTTTGTGGTCTGAAAAAGCGGAAGAGTTGGCAGCTATGCCACTGACCATGACGGAACGACTGCATATTCATTATTATGATTATTATGGTTGGTGCTATACGAGTGCTGTCTAGTTTCGAAATGCAATAATCTCCAATTATAGAGTGTCATCGTTAATCTTCAGTCATAATGTTACGACTAGCACGAGATGCATTGAGAGAATGTAACATATATATATATATATATATATATATATATATATATATTATATATATATATATTACATATATGGTTTAATATGTAATTCATGCTTGGGACCCAAAATATAACATATGTATTTATAATTTAAAAATAACGTTTGAAGAAAAAAATGAAATAACAAATGATATAGGAACTCAGAAAATACTACCTAAATTCAATCGTTTAACTTCTCATTTTTTAATATTATTTAAAAATTGAAAATCCGCAATAATGGGTCGCTGATAAATGTATAAATTAAAACACGGAACCCAATACAGAAATAAAAAGACATTGTTGTCATTTATGTATTATAACATATATTTTTTATCATTTGCAGTAATATTAAAATCATTTCTTGTATATCCAAGAGCTATTTCTCACATTAATCCATTAACCTTTTCAAGGGTAAGTAATTGTGTTTCTGTAATGACGAATTCACACTGGAATAGTCGAAAAATTTTATTGGAAAATAAGGAAAAGCAATTTTGCTTCTTTTTTTCACCAAAGTTAGAAAAGAAAAATGTAATAAATTTTTTCTGGTTCTAATCGTCATTAATCTTAGGTGGGATATAATATACTAGCCCTTGGCACCCAGTTTGGTCTCCCTTAATATTTATGCTTGGAAAAGCATTCTAAGCATTGTATCATGTTACTTTTATTCTTAAATTAATTTACTTGGACTCCCTTAAATATAATTAATATAATCCCTTAAGCTAATATTGCTAATATTAGTTTTTGTTGCATTAAAATATCTTAATTTGTTGATTTTCTTTAAGCAGCTAAACTCTATTAGTTTACAATGGACGTCTATGAGAATTTGGCGATATATCGCAGATTTGGTGACAAACTTGGCAGCATTTGGCGACAGAACATGGTCCCCCCTATGGTAACCCCCTTATAGGTATGGAGATGCATTTAATGTTGTTCTATAACCAATGAGATGCGTTTCATTCGGGCGTTGCCATTAAACAATTAAAAAATAAACGCGATTTCTGTGCCACGTAAGATAGCGTAATATATATATATATATATAGATCCCACCGCCTCTCAAGGGGTTTAAGACTGACGTTGCGTTTTCGCAACAATATATATGTATGATTTTTTAAAATTATTTAATACCAGTAAAAGAGAGAAGTAAAGCTTGCCTTATTTAATTAACTCATTTCAGTTATTCACAAAGTAAAAGTAAGTGTTTCATAAAAAGTGGTGTGAACTAATTAATATTTCTGTAAAACATGTTGGTCCTTAATGGGATAATGAAGTTGAATCCACAAGAGAAAGTATACAGTTACTTTCGCACAATCATGGGTTACTAATCTTTGTGTTTAGCTTAAAATTCACACAATTAAAATTTTTTATAAGTCTATATGTAATCCACAACCCACTTTGTGAAGTGACTGTAGGGGGAGGGGAATTTAATGAGTCAAAATTCTTCTTTGAGAAATCAAGATGCATAAATAGTCTTTTATGTTGAGTATTACAATGAAAACATGATGGGTAAAAACAACCTAAAGAAAAGCACAAAATCCGAGAAATCTTTAGCTGAAAGCAACTATTTCAAGACCACATAATTGGAACCGTCCAATTAAACATGAAAGAGTGAGCATATTTTCCAACCTTCCGATTTTTTTTAATACCAATATTTTTTTGCAGAAATGCTTGTTTTATATAATCGCATTATTTCTGCAATTAAATAAAGCGAACATTTTTGCAGGAATTTACTGGTATGGAATAAACCAAGAGGTTGGCAACTATGAATGAGGAAAAGGAAATTGCATTTCTTACCGCTACTGCAGTTCTTCACGATGCCTCTTTCACATTGCTATAAAGATTGAAACCCAACTCCTTATTTGAAGCCTTGAGATAATTGAATTCTATAAATATACTACATTTATTTTAGCTTATTTTACTTTTCATTACGTCGTTTTTAACATGTGATGTATTTAGTAAAAACAATTTACCAAATTTTATTTTTACAGGAGTTCAGGACCAGCGTCTAGTACTGGAATATTGAATTATTCATTAGCTAGGAATGAACGCTCCATGTAGCTATTACTAATAATGTAATTTCCCGACTCATCATAGAACACAAAAAAATTTAGGTTTATATATATATATAAATAATACATATAACCCTGTACCACAGTTTTCTATCCCAATTAAAACACATTCATTGAATGCATTTGCAATGATAATTTTAGGAAACAATAATAAATGCTTTTCTTGAACATTTCTAGGTAGAAGGGCTGCCACAGCTGACTATTTTTTTATTCTATTTCGCACCACTTTTTCAAAACAAAAATCTTTTACATGCACTTTGACAAACTTTGACAACAAATGAAAGGAAAATGCCAGGCAGAATTTATAATAAAAAATAACCGGTGGGAATGATCAAGTAGGGTTAATTAGGCGGAAAAAATGCATTCCCTCGTAAATCGCTGGTTGTGCAAATTTCGCTACATTTGTGCTGCCCGTGGAAATCGTGGAATGCACAGCGAGAGGGTTAAGTTAATCCATTGTATTTTTCACATGTTTTTGTAAATATTTATATGTTATACTCAATGCGCACTTTAAGCATTTATGTATAATATATATGCACTTATAACGAATTTTTTACAAGAAAATAGCAATTTTCATATAGCAATAAGATAAGATTTTTATTTTTATAAATATTTCATCAGTATTTCATACAGTTTTTATAAACGTAAAACAATATACATACATATTTTATATACAAAAATTCCCAGTTATGCACCTTTCTTATCAATATATACTTAGAAAATGGCATGAAACTTGGTGCAGTAATTTTTGAAAATCAGTTTTTATAAAAATGGAAAAAAACACTTTTATCTCACAAAATGTCAATATTTATGAGGCGATAATCTGGGAAATATATTGTCAGACAGGTAGCCATATCTGGAAGAAATATCACGAAATGTCATTGAAATGCATGTTTTCAATGCTTATCATGCTATGAACGTTTGCGTGACTTTCCAGTGTTGCCAGTGGACTACTTTTTTAATTCAGATTTCTTAATTGACACCACTTTTTTGAAACGGTAAATTTTCCCTTGTTTTCTCTTAAATAGATGTTTTCTAATTAAATAAGACGAATTTTACCATTTCAAAAAATGGTGTCAATCAAGAAATCTGAATTTAAAAAAAGTAGCCCACTGGCAACACTGTGACTTTCACATCGATTAACCCTTTGAGGTGAAAAGTATCTGGCTCGACATCCTCTTTCTTTGTAAAATTTGTGTAACCATTATAAAGAAGAGTAATATTTATCTTCTATAATTAGAGCATTTTCGAAATCATACAATCAAAGATAACTTTTTAAATAAAAACAGGGTGATGACAACGGAATAAAATTTCTGTAAGAGGCGCCGGTCTCGAAAGAGTTAATAACGATTTAACAGCAAATTTGTCTGTCCATTCTTATTTTTAAAAGAAAAATTCTATTTTACAGCAAAATTCACTATTCAGGTCATAAATATTATATAGACTCTTTTAAATATAAAATTGTGTCAAATTTCGAAGGGGTACTGTTTCTTTCTTGGTTCCGCGCCATCGCTTTCAGCGAGATGGTATGTAAAATTATTAACCCTAGGACTACCGGAAATTTTACTCAAGTTTTATAAAAACATTCTACACCAGACTTTTTACTTAAAACTATTTAATTTGTTTATTTAACTTATTATTGTCTGATTTATACATTTAGTTTGTTTTGAAGAAATTTCTGGTTTGAATAAATATTTTGAATGTACATGTCGGGTCCATTGGACCCTTCTGGTAGACAGAGGGTTAAAGGATATTTTGAACGCGGGGTGATGGACAGTTACTTGACATTGCGAGGTTGGAAAGCAATGTAAAGAGAGTAAATCCAAATCTAGATTTCTCTGCTGTGTCCTTTAAGCTTAAGTTATAACCAGTGCTGACTTAACAAAAACGTGTATTACAAAACAAAATTATCCCTTTAACCCTTTATCTACTGACAGTATTTATAAGTACCATTAAAATAACTTGTTATACAATTCATTTAATACATCGATTAGTTGCAATACAGGTTAGAATGAGTTATAGATACATTACTTTACCTTGTTCCAAAAGCATTATTGATTGCACACAGAGAAATCATGTTTTTAAATGTATGATTTCTTTTGCATTTGCATTTTTGAGCTTTCTTGGCGGTGGGAAGGGGGGTAGTATTTTTAAATTCGGAAATATTTCTATATTTCTGTTGTAAGAACATTATATTTGTACATTTTCTAATTCTACAAAATACTAAGAAAAATATTTAAAATAAAAGATTTGAGTGGGGCTATAAATATTACACAAAATCTCTATAAATTCAAATTTAATTAATCCTTATACATCCTTCAGTCTTTCTAAAATTCTTCTAAAATTTAATAAATGATTATATAAATCTTCTAAAGTAGTTTAAACAATTCACGATAAATGCTTTAGAAGATAAAATTTTCATGAATTGATAATTCAGTACATAAATGGTTAAACTCTTTTTTTTCTAATTGTTGTTTCCTATTGCCACACCAGTAAAAAAAGTGTTTTCGTCTAAGTTTTATGATTTTTTAGTAAATTGATGTGGGATCAAAAGTAAATTAGTCTTCTATATCTATTAAAATAAAAACGCTTCCAATATTTACTACTGTTACCAGAAATATTACGGTAATACTTTTAAATGTAAAATCGTTTAAAATTGCAAAAGGTGAGCCGGTCAAAGTATGCTTTACTTCACGTAATCATGTTTTCACACAAAGCGTGAAATATATCATATACGTTTATTAAAACCATCGATCTTCACTTCACTGCCCTAAACACATGATGTTTAGGATTTGTTCTCTGTTAAAAAGGAAAGTGCCATCTGTTATGAAAAAATTGATTTCATTCGGACTGTTTGCATTATATTTTTTGACATTTTAATAATATATATTTAATTTTTTTGTGCAAACATGCATATTATGTCTTGTGCGACTGCTCGCCACTTCCAAGGAGGGGATCTTTGTTCTCCCATCGCAAGCATCTTAAAAAAATTAGTCTGTATTACTAAAAGACATTAAATTCGCTTAAGCTTATAGCAAGATTTAGTTTAAAAAGTTGATTTTTTCACAAAATAGCGGTCATTTGAACATAGACAGTAACTTTTTAGACTTTTTTTTTGTACATTTTCAGAGCTCTAAAAAATATTTAATCAATGAAAATTATACATTTCAGCGATTTAATCCAAAGCAACATGATTAACTTTCTCTTAACACGTTCAAGGCCTAGTTGAAAATTGAAATTTCGTGTGGTGGCCAAATTTTTTAAATTTTTTAATTCAGTTCTCCGGATTCCGAGTCATTTTCACTACCAACAAATCCATAGTTTATATCATTGATGTCACTCCCGGCATAAAAATCGTCCTCCGAATCCAGTAATAACTCTTCCACCTCTGTACGTTTTAGACTTTTTTGCACGATCCGGCATTGCACTGAGTCTTTTTGAGGGTCCTGGTTGTTCACTCATATTAAAGAAAAAAATATACTCAAAATAAATAAAAAAAAACTTCAAGCGCGCTGAATCAACGAATAACTAAACAAAATCGTCGCGTCGTCCCCTTGTCGGAACACCCCCCACTGTGCGTATTTGCTAACATAAGCTATAGACAATGGCTGGCGGCCCTCCCCACTCCACGGACGTCGATCCCTTCCCTAGCGGCCAATATAGATATTATGCGCCGTTTTGCTGTGCCCACTATATTATTGCGCTTAGAAACTTGATAGCGACGTCCTCGCGATAATGTTTGATCAGCCGTTTGCTGAGCACTTGCATCACGCGGTATTGCGCGGCAATTAACGTGCTAAATAAACCAGTTGAATGTGCCAATCCCAAAATTTTGTTCTATCTCATACATCTTAATATTTCAAAAAGTACTTACAGATGTTAATACTTTAGTATTACAGGGCTGCCAGAAGCGGCTATTTTTTAAAAGAGTTTCGCATCACTTTTCCAAAACAAAAATTTTTTACATGCACTTTAACAACATTTGATAGAGAAATATATTATCTAACAAAAACATAGCTGTTAAAAAAGGGAGCCAAGTTCTGTAAAGACAATGGCAAGAAAAGAAGTGATATCTAAGTGGGTGCCAAGTTCAAATAAAATTCACTCAAACATACCTACTGAAGTATTATAGCATTTTTTAAATTGTTTAGAAATAAAAATTATTGATAGCATATTAATAATAAATCTAGAACTTGGCAAGTTTTTACCTACGGGTTATTTATTTTTATTAATGACATTATTATATAAAACTTGCTATTTCATGTTTGGAAGCCTTCATTTGAGTGAGCTTCTTCCCCTTGAAGGGTGGTGGTATAAAATATATCCCACCTAATTTTAACTGCAAAATGCCACATTGACACTAGAATTTAGGACTAAAAAGATTAATTTTATTAAATACGTGAAAAGAAGCTTTTACCCATTTTGAAATAAATTTGTTTTAAAATTCTGGTGTGATTCAATCATTTCAGCATGTCACGAATAAAATCTCTTTGCCCTTGAAGGGTTAAATGGGTGCAGTCTCTAGAGGGATGACCAAGAACAAGCGTACGCGTATCTGTCTCTTTCTCAGGCCTTTTAGTGTGTTTGCATTGAGGTTTCTGAAGTGTGGGTGTTAGTGATACCCAAAGACGAGCGGGAGTGTATTTGTGTATTTATTGGTTTATCAAATCTTTAACATGAGTCATTTGTTTATAATAATAACTATATTATTTTTTTATAATGACATTGTTGTTAATATTAACATCATCATTTTATTACGACATGAAATTGATAGGCATAACATTTATCAAAAACTTGCCAAGTTCTAGATTTATTATTAATATGCTATAAATAATTTTTTATTTCTAAACAATTAAAAAAAATCTATAATACTTCAGTAGGTAAGTTTGAGTGAATTTTATTTGAACTTGGCACCCACTTAGATATCACTTCTTTTCTTGCCATTGTCTTTACAGAACTTGGCTCCCTTTTTTAACAGCTATGTTTTTGTTAGATATCACTACTTTTTGTAAAGTTACAATATATTTAGACACTTTAATTAATGCTTTTTAATGTGTTTACATGTGACTATTTTATTCACCAAGCAACATTCAATTTTAATTTAAATTTCCTACAACAAACTATTTGGCTGTCAATTTGCGGCAGAAATTATATTATAATACTGCTACATTGAATGCATGTTTTGAAATGAAATGTATTGATTCGAAATTTTTATTGTTTCTGAAACAACAATTCCTATTAAATTCCTATAATAAATTTTCCTATTAATTTTTTCAATTAAATATCCTATAGCTGGGCCTGCTTTTTTGTACTGAAAGTGAAAAATAAAGTTATGTGCTTATGCCACACTATGTATCATTCATTCATGGGTGCGGGCAAAGAGGCAGTGCAGGTGAAGAACATTGCCCCTCCCTGGATTTTTAAATTTAATTAACTGAATATCCTTTTCTCTGATGATTTTAAAAATAACAAGTGGGTAAGTGTGATCACAGATCGCACAGAGGGTTTCGTTTAATATTCCTTTCAAAACACTTTATCCTTTTGAAAAATCTGTTAGTTCCACATTTCGCAACCAGGGGCGCACTCTATTCTAAACAAACCTCTATCCGAACGAAACTCCGTTTTACATACTATCCGTAGATATATTAGTCGAGGGGATTGAACCCATAGCACCCGAGATAAGTAGGTGCCCTGGCGGTAAAAAGTGGAACTAAAATATGTAAGGCTATAGTGCATAATATGAAAGAATGGTCAAAGGGGTGTCAGCAAAAATTGGAAAAGTGCTCCCCAAGTGAAAAGGGCGGAGGTTAGAAAAATTGCTTAAAATACACAAGTTAGTGCACTGAGGAGTAAATAATATAAGACTTTTTGAAAATTTTATGATTTGTCGTGTGGTCTGAGATATTCAGCTATACGTATGCAAAAAGTCATGTCTCCAACTTAATTAGGGGCTCCCTTAGAAAGAATTGCTTAAAATACATATGTGGTAGCTCAAAGGGTTAAGCGTAAGACTTTTTGAAGATTTTAGGATTTGTCGCCTGACCTCAGGTGTTCTGCTATAATTATGCAAAATTTCAAATCTGCAATTTAATAAGGGGCTCAGTTTGAAAGAATTGCTTAAAATACACATGTGGAAGCCCAAAGAGTTAAATGTACGACTTTTTCAAAATTTTATGATTCGTCGCATGATGGTGTTCACCTATAACTAAGCAAAATTTCACGCCTCCAACCTAAATAGTGTCTCACTTAGAAATAATTGTTTAAAATACACATGTGGAGCCCAAAAGGTTAAATGTACGACTTTTTCAAAATTTTATGATTTGTCGTTTGATGTGAGGAGTTTAGCTATAAGTATGCAAAATTTCACGCCTCCAACCTAATTAGGGTCTCACTTAGGAAGAATTGTTTAAAATACACATGTGGGAGTCAAAAGGGTTAAATGTACGACTTTTTCAAAATTTTATGGTTTGTCATTTGATGTGAGGTGCTCAGCTATAAGCATGCAAAATTTCACGCCTCCAACCTAATTAGGGGCTCACTTAAAAATAATTGTTTAAAATACACATGTGGGAGCGTAAAGGGTTAAATATACGACTTTTTTAAAATTTTATGGTTTGTCATTTGATGTGTGTATATATGTAATATGATGTGTGTCTATAAGTATGCAAATTTTCACGCCTCTAACCTAATTAGGGGCTCACTTAGAAAATATTGTTAAAATACCCATGTGAGAGCCAAAAGGGTTAAATGTACGACTTTTTCAAAATTTTATGGTTTGTCATTTGATGTGAGGTGTTCACCTATAAGTTTGCAAAATTTCATGCCTCCAACCTAAATAGGGGCTCACTTAGAAAGAATTGCTTAAAATACACATGTGGGAGCGCAAAGGGTTAAATGTACGACTTTTTCAAAATTTTATGATTTTTCGTTTGATGTGAGGTGTTCAGCTATAAGTATGCAAAATTTCACTCCTCCAACCTAATTATGGACTGACTTAGAAAGAATTGTTTAATATACACATGTGGGAGCCCAAAGGGTTAAATGTACGACTTTTTCAAAATGTTATGGTTTTTCGTTTGATGTGAGATGTTCAGCTATAAGTATGCAAAATTTCACTCCTCCAACCTAATTAGAGGCTCACATAGAAAGAATTGTTTAAAATACACATGGGGAGCCCAAAGGGTTAAATGTACTACTTTTTCAAAATTTTATCATTTCTCGTTTGATATGAGGTGTTCAGCTATAAGTATGCAAAATTTCACGCCTCCAACCTACCTAATTAGATCTCACTTAAAAAGGATTGTTTAAAATACACATTTGAGACCCCAAAGGGTTAAATTTACAACTTTTTCAAAATTTTATGATTTGTCATTTGATGTGAGGTGTTCAGCTTTAAGTATGCAAAATTTCGCGCCTCCAACCTTGTTAGATGCTCACATAGAAAGAATTGTTTAAAATACTCATGTGGGGGCCCAAAGGGTTAAATGTACAACTTTTTCAAAATTTTATGATTTGTCGTATGATATGTGGTGTTCAGCTACAAGTATGCAAAATTTGAAGTCTCCAACATGTATAGTTTTTAAGAACGGGCTCTGTGACGGACAGAATATCTCAATTTGTTGATTTTCTGTAAGCAAGTAAACTCAGATAAACCCCCGGTAAGTAGATAGCTTTGCAATGGAAGTCTATGGGAATTTGGCGAAATATTAGAGATACCGCCAAGGTGGCGTCACTTTTGGCGACTAATTTTGGTCGCTAAATTTGGCGATATATCGCCATGTTGGCGAGAAACCTGGCGGTATTTGGCGACAGAACAGCGTCCCCTCCTACGGCAAATTAAAATTTTGCCTAATAGACGTAATGTTAAAGTAAAAATGGGCACCCCCAGGTGGGTAATTCATCGATTTTCACATTTTTTTTATTTTTTTTCCTTAGTTTTATAGTATAAACGAACTTAGCACCAAATTTGAAGTCTGTAGCTGCAGTAGATATACGAGATCTTTTTGATGAGTGAGTCAGTCAGTCAGTCAGTCAGTGGTAAAATTATCGATTATCAGACATTTTCAAATGTCATTATCTCGGAAACTAATTATGCGTTATTTATAAAATTTTGGATTTTAGGTAATTAGGGTGGCCTTACTACACATTTCGTATAACAAGTACGTAGGTCTCATAGATTTTCAGTAGTAGAGCATTGAAATTTGACGAAAACAGCTCGAAATGGTTCGTGTAAATAACACACGGCTATGTCAGGCGAACTTGGCTGACACACTGCCGTGTGTCTAGATATAATGTATCTTTTAACAATAGTGGTGCAACAGAATAGGAAAATAGTCGCATGTGGCAGACCTGATGTTATTAGTTCAATACTATACCAACTTTGATTTTCATCTTAAATTTCTGCTTCAGTCAATTAATCGGAATAAAAACGAGTTCAGCTACATCGTGATATTTATTAAAATAAATAGCTTTTCGTTATTCTGCTGTCATCATATGTTTGCGAGTAGCCGGCTTAGCAGAGCGCGAGTTTTCGTCGCTGCACGAGCCACCAATGGACTATAGAACTACGAAAAATCGAGAAAACTATGCAAAAATCGCTATCGCAGTGCCCCTTTCCCGCAGAATATTTCCAAATTCACGGAGGATCTGCTGACCATAGCCAAAAAAATGGGCAAAAATTTGGTTCAGTTATATGCATGTTTATATATTTTTCGCTGGTACAATAAGAAAATTGCACAAAAATCGCTATTACAGCGGTCCCTTACGGCCGAATATTTTCAAATTCAAGGAGAAACTACTGGCCATAGCCAGAAAAATACACAAAGTTGGTTCAGTTCTATGCATAACTTCATACACTTTTCGATGGTACAATATTGAAAATGGTATAAAAATCGCTATAACAGCGCCCCCTTCCGGCGGAATATTTCTAAATTGTAGTAGAACCTATTTGCAACAGCCAAAAACATGCACGAAAAATTTGGTTCAATTCTATGAATAACTTCATTCACTTTTCGATGGTAAAAAAATTGAAAAGGGCACAAAAATCGCTATTACAGCGCCCCTTCCGGCAGAATATTTCTAAATTGAAGGAGTACCTTCTTGCCATAGCCGAAAAACGTTTCATTCTAACTGAACCCGAGTTCACGGTAATAATTTGAGAAAAATAAAAACATTGTAGTGAAAATGCAACGATATGCACCTTGTTTTGTGTGAAATGTGATAAGATCACGAAAAGATCTGGAAAAACATGTTGCTAAAGCAATCGATGATACCGTATGGACTGATAATCACTGTCCAAAATGTGGGGCATCAACTGCATACTGCTGGCGCGTATAATGCAAACTTCTATCTTTTTGTTTGCTGTTATCTTATTCACAACAATTGTGAGAATGTTTGTTAAATGCTTTATTATAATATACTTCAGTTTTCTGAAAGTTATTACCGTAAACCCAAATTGAGTAAGGGCGAAACATCCTGTATTTGTGACTAAATAAGTGTTTTGCGACCCTTTCTTCCGATGCGATTTTTCAACCGTGTTGTATGCCTGATTTGCCATGTCAATTTATAAACTTTTTTTAATCACCTTCTATTTTGATTTTTTTTTTTTAATACACAGCGAGGGGGTTACAAGAGAAACGCTTCCAAATTCACTATTGCTGCAAGAATAATTATGTCAAAATTGCCAAATGTAAATACGTTTATATTCAGAAGTGTTACTCGCGTGGCAAGTGCTATTCAATTCACGTCATCATGAAGATATTAACAGGAGGTACTATGCTTCTTTTGCCCAAGATTCACGCAACGTTCACTATTTGTTTTCGGTTACAAAGAAAAGAGGCATACCACCTTCGGACATTTTTGCATTGTATTTTTCGATTTTTTAATTATACTAGGGGGCTCTGCCCCCTGCAAGCTACGCTCACCAGCCCCCGTTCAGACAAAGCAGAATCTAAAATTACGCTAATCTGATAGGTTTTAAAAATAATGGCGCGATTTTTAATAATGGTCCATATTGGCGCGATTTTTTCAGACCCCAATTTAAGGAAAACATCAACAGCATAAACAACAACATCGTCTTACCATATCAAGCAAAATAACAATACTTTGGCGCCAGTTAAGTACCCGTTGCTTATATGACATTGGCGTTAGAAAAAAATCGCGTAAATATGGGGCCGTATATGACATCTGTGCCGAAAGTTTTCCATATTGATTTTTAAAAAATCAATTTTTTCGAATAAAATTACATAAACGTTGCCATGGTCGCAAAGAATTCTTGGTACTGCTACGCTAGCTGGGTGCAAATCTCGCCAATAGCTTTTTTCTCAACTCGCTAGTTAGAATTTTTATTTCGAGTGTTAAATTAAACATTGCTTTGAAGTTGAATCTAAATGTCCTGGTTTGTTGTATTATTTATTATTTGGCCAGATGGCATATACGCACCAGGTTTATCGTGATTTTTTTTTTTTTTTTTTTTTTTTTTTTTTTACGAAAATTTGGCGAAAACCTTGTTTTTGAATGTCTGTTACATATGTATTTTTCGTAATACTTAGTTATCCCCTCGACCAAAATGTATCACCAAACTATAAGATTCAATGCCAATAATGGTTGATCGTAAATGTCACATTCACTTGACTTTTAAGCAAGTTACATGTGTTTACGTCATCAAGTGTTTTTTATTTCGACGTTTTATTTGTATATTTATTAATGTTATACTAATTTATTTGATCTTTCGTTATTTAAAATAAAAATTATGTCAATTTCCATGAATTGGCGAGTGGTTTGGCGATTTATATAATTTGGCGAAATTGGTCGAAGGAATAACTAAGTAGTACCATATTTTTTAATTAGTTAGATATGCGAAACCTTGGTATAATATTTAATATAAAACGATTGAACTCTATTTTGATTAATTTCTATTGAAACAGTAAATAAAATATAAGATGCTTAATTTCTGTGCTTAAATGCTTAATTGCTGTTGCCAATTTAGTAGATTTCTTTAAGCCACTGTTTCCAAATGATAATTCGGAAATAGTGGCATTCGTTTATTCAGTCATGGAATGTCTACAAACAAATAAGACGAATTTTACTATTTAACAAATATACATTAAATAATCCGTTAAATTTGTAATACTAGGTACGATTACTGCAGTTTATTTTCTTCATTAGTTTGAGGGCGGAAAATTACTTTACAGTTAAAGTAAAATCTAATTCGTTTTATTTAATCACATAATGTCTACCATCTAATAAGGCAAATGTTACTATTTCGCAAAAATGCATTAAAAAATCTACTAAACTGGTAAATGTGTAAAAAAAAGCATTGTGTAAAAAAAAAAAAAAAGAAAAGAAATTAAAAAAAGATATGCACTCTTTTTTCCGTTTAACATTACGAATAGCCATTATTACTTACAACATACAGTACAATAATAAATCGAATATATTAATTTGAAGTACAAAATCTCAATTAGAAAGGTGTTTCACTCGTATTTAAAATACTTAGGTACGAAAAATAAATCATATTTGTCGATTAAAATGAACGAATTTAAGAATAGCTTATTAGATAATAAATTTAGAATACTAAAATAACCATTTGCGATAAATATATATTTTTAAAATGAGAAATAGGGAATTCATAAAAGGGTGAACTTCTTGTTTCATACAATAACCTTCTTGACTAATGAAGAATGTTACATGCCCGTCGTAGAAATATTGAATACTTATTCTGGTTAAACATCCAAAATATGGAAAGCCTAGAATCCGCGAATTTCAATCTTAGGAATAGACGGGAAGAAAGTAAAATGAAAAAATTCTTTCATACATAAATTTGATGTAATTACCGGAAACTTGAAACATATGCTAACACGTTGAGGGCCACGGGAACTGACACTAAAGATGAAAAATTTACAATGTTTTAAGTAATTTTTAAGAAAGTATAATCCTGTAATAAATAAAAGGTAAGAAAATTTTAAATAATTTTTTAGTAATTACTTAAAACAATATATATATTTTTAGTTTTATATCATATTTTAGACTGTCAGTCATAGGTGAATGACCCGTTCTAAACGGAAAGTTCAGTGTCAGTGACCGGTGACCGACGTGGCGCTTAACGTGTTAAAAAGAACATTTTTTTTTAAGAATTGAAATTATTAA
>CAWVRF010000522.1:0-27000 GCA_963932465.1 Maratus speciosus | reverse complement strand
AAAGCGCCCCATAGTGGCGAAATTATAAGCCACTGCAAATCGAAAACGAAAAAAGATAGAGCAAAATTTCCAGATAGAAAGTTTTAGAGCATCAATTAATTAATAGAATAAGACATTTGGTTTACATGGATAAGATAAATCTTCGCCTGTTTACCCAAAAATGTCCGAAATCGATGCACTCCATTTTGTGTAAACGTTTGAATGAAATAGTCTGAAGTATGAAGAAATGCGCACAATTTATGCTATAAATACGTACGTATCTCAATACATTTTGATAACATCACACACACACAGAAAAAAGACAAACTGTCTCACAGTGATAAAAAGTTAATATTCTGTATGTTCGAAAAGTTCGACATTGCTCACGATACTCGTTTGCATTCGTGAGAGTAATTCTGCATGCACATTTCTCGGCATGGAACGTCTATTGCAAGCCTCTTCAATACGACGACATAGATTTAACCCTTTCAAGGGCGGTGGTTAGACGGTCTAGCCACTTAATTTTAATTCCAAAATTGACAAATGGCACCAAGAATATTTTAATAAAATTTTGTTTTTGTAATGAAAGTGCAAATTAGCGGGTTTTTGTTTTCTGAGGAATCCGTTTGAATATTCTGGTGTTAGTCAATTATTTCATTAGTTTAAGAACAGAATTCTTCTGGCCCTGAAAGGGTTGTTCTAAAATTTTAAATACATTGGAAATTAAATCTTTACAGATATTACAGCACAGTACAACGTCACAATCTGCAATTGTGCACTGCTACATTTCCGGAATATGAATAGGCAAAATAGAATCGTCGCTCATCGATTTCGGACATTTTTGGGTATGCAGGCGACGATTTATCTTATCCGTGTGAACCAAATGTCGTTCCGTACTAATTAATTGATGCTCTAAAACTTTCTAATTGGAAAATTTGCTCTACCTCTTTTCGTTTTCGATTTGCAATGGCTATCTTCCAAATTTCGCCACTAGGGATGCTGCTGTCGTTTACATTAGGTCGGGCGTAGCCGCTTTACTGTGCCGTTACCTCACTTGTATAGCTGTAGCTCTCTTCGTTCGCAAGTATTTTCAGATTGAAGGGACTTTCCTTTGCACCATGTGTACTATACAGCTATACCCAACCCTACGTTGCATAGTTTTTACAAAGTCTTATTATTCTTTTAGCAACGGTATTTTTTTAATAATACACTTACTAATTCATGTATTATTGTACTGAACCCTCTGTGCGCGAGTAATACTCGCGCTTGACCTTTTATTTCTTGTGATAAACTGACCAAACTCACGATTATTTCGCAGCCGATCAACGAAATTTGCAATTTTTCGGATCCCGATCGACAAAATGTGGTATTTTTTCGTGCTTGACTAATAAAATTCGCGATTTTTTCGTGCCCGATCAACGAAAGTCGCAATTTTTCGGTGCCCGGTCGAGAAAACTCGCGATCTTTCCGTATACGATCGACGATATTTGCCATTTTTCCGCGGATGATCGAAGAAATTTGCGATTTTTCCGCACCCGATCAACGAAATTCGCGTTTCTTTCTCGCGAGAAACAGGCGATTTTTCCGCAGCCGATTAACAAAATTTGCAATTTTTCCACGTACTATCAACAAAAACAACGAATTTTCCGTGTCCGATCAACGAAATTTGCGATCTTTCCGCGCCCGAACGACAAAATTCGCGATTTCTCCGTGCCCGATCAACGAAATTAGCGATTCTTAACTGACTGACGAAATTTTCAATTTTCCCGAGGAAAACGGACAAAATTCACGATTTTTTCCTGTGACCTCTGAACAAAGCTTGCAAATTTTCCCAGTTATAAATTGACGAAACTCGCAGGACACACGTTAATCCATCGCGGGCCGCAGGTTGTGCATCCCTACATTAAATACTAACTTTTTTCTGAAAGTCAGTTGATTAAAAATGACAATTTGTGGAAAATCCCTTATCATTCAGCTGCTTTTAGAGAACAACTAAAAATCAGCTTACTCTACCGCCGATATGTTTTTGAATTTTCACGATATTTGACTAGATTGTTTTATGAGTTGCTCCATAGAGTTGAGTATTAAATTATCTAAAAAATCTATGTCATCCTTCGTGCATGTGCAGATAAAAATTATTTTATACCACTGCTCATGTTTCATAAAATATGTAATAGATTTATATTCCAATTTCACTCGATTGTTTCTACTACGTTTTGCTAATTTTTCTGAAACTGGAGTTAAATTTGGTTGAAAACCCTGTATTATATAAGCTAAAAACATTCAAGAATTTTTTGAACTTTTAAAAAAAATTGCTATATCTCCATGAATATTCATGCTATTTTTACACAAATCAGTAAACACATTGTCCATATATTTGTATTCTGCAGCGATAGATGTTTCCGTAATTTACAGGATGATCCCAAATATTATCATTTTTTTTTTTTTTTTTGCCACTAATTGTCCTCTTTATCAAATCGACGTTGATAAATATGAGGTCAAACATATTCTTAATAATTCTGAAGTTCCAAAGAAATCCGACAAGTATATTTTTCAATATTCGACAAAATGTCTAAAATTGAAAGCGTCCAGTGATTAATGGCTATATAGTGTATATAATCGTTGCAGAATTTTATCCAGGCATTTCAAATTTTATGAAAATCGAATCAAAACTTAAAAAGATATTAAAGAAAGTTTTCTTCATTCTATTAAATCCTATCATGTGTAATTAATAAAATAATATCCCTTGATAGATAATGATTCTAGGTTGCCATGGTGATTACATCCTATTTAAGATGGAGTCATATTAATTCCGTGTTACTGAATTTAATATATATAATCGTAATAATTTTTGCATTCATGCATTTTTGCACAAGAATGCAACAGCTATTGCACCAAGATCAGAACATTTATAACACTAGTTATAATACAAACACACCTCATTTGCCACGTTTGAAGTGCAATTTCTGATTTGTTATACAATAATTTTCATCAAAGTTTGTAGAGGGTGTTCAATTTTTATTGTTTTTCTAATACTGTACATTGAACTTTCAGTATTCTTTGTACGATTTTATTAGAACTAACAAGAGGTATTTTCTGAAAACAAATGTGTTTACTGCAGAAATGGAAACTAGCTTATGCAAATGTTGGATCCAGAAAAATATAAGAGATTTCCCAAATGGTGCAGCATTTATTTTTACTGTTATAAGTAGAAATATACATACAGCAAAAAACTTTCACAGCGATTTAGTCAAAACTGGAGATATATTAGTAGCAGACGCATATAACAGATATTCTAGGCTGTACGCATCTTTATGGTAACTTTTTGCAATAATGCCTGGAAATAAAAGCAATAAGAAAAACTTTCACAGATTTATTCAGAAATTCTTGTTCTTCTAGTGCTTCAGAAATGTTACGTTTACCCTTGTGATTCCAACCTAGTCATAAGTATATATTACGTTTTCTGTTTGTTACATGTTTTCTGTCAGAAACTTTTCTACTTTTAAAAATATTTTCTTCAAGAGACTAAATATGAAGGCCATTAGTTTTTTGAAAATATCATGTTCAAAAACTTCCGCATAGTTTATATTTTTTTATTGTAAACTGGCGAACTCCGGAGATTACTGTTTATGTTTTCTTAAGGGGAGATGCTTGTGTTTAAAGCCGTTAAATTAAAATAATTTTTGTGGCGTTTTGGATATAATAATTGTGAATTTATTTTCAGGAGGAAATCACCGTTACGTTAGACACCCTTTGAGGTATATGATTAAGTTTAAAATGCGATTTTCGACCAAACTTTGGATTTTATTAAAGCCCAATTCTTTGACTTTCTAAAATCTGTACTTATTTTTATTGTACTATAGCTAAAACATGAGTTAAATTCATTTAATAAAAAGAAAAGTGCCCAGTTAAACTGATGGCACTGAGTTCACAGGCAATTTACACTAATTGTATATTATACTCTTATTTCAAAGAATAATGCCCCTCGAAAAATAAATTAAGGGGGGAGATTAGTCCCCCGTCCCCCTTCTTTATACTTAACCAATGAACCTCCAAATCTAATCAGGAAGCACCTTATCAGAATAAACCCGTATACCAAATTTGAAGTAAATCGGATAATTCTACATGAAAAACCCATTTAGCTAAATTAAGGAGGGATTAGTTCCCTCTTTATACTTAACAAATGAACTTACAAATCTAAACAGGGAAGTGCCTTATCAGAATAAACCGGTATACCAAATTTCAAGCAAATCATATAATTCTGCATGAAAAACCCATTTATCTAAATTAAGAGGGGGATTAACCCCCCCCCCCGTTCCCCTCCTTTATACTTAACCAATGAACTTCCAAATCTAATCAGGGAAGCGCCTTATTCTAGAAACCTAGAAAAAAAATTGAAGGAAATCGGATATTTCTATCAAGAGTTATCGCGTTACGTACACATAGAACCTATGGGCACATTAGTTTTCAGGCTCTGATAGCCTGCGAGCTAAGAACTCGACAGCTGTGAATGAAACCGGAACTGCTAAACGTTTCAGTGCAAAAAAAAATTTTTGCTCCCGATACATACAAAATCTGCTTAAAATTGCCTTCAATAAATAAAAGAAATCTCAGAAGTAAAGAAAAGGCCATGATTTATAAATGCAGTAAATTTCAGAGGCACATAACTATAAATAACCTTAGTAAAACATAAATGTACCCTTTAAATGTGTTTTATGGAAAACGCACTTTTCGGTTAAAGTTCTATACGCGAAACATGATTTGCCAAAAAGTTATTGAAATATCACTATAAAATTCACACTGCAAGTTATTGACACTTTTTTGAAGGCACTGAAATAAACATTTAAGTTCGGAATGAATACCCTTTGTTAGGTGCGTTCGTAATGATATAAATTAGTGCTCGCGATTATACGTATCATACGTATAAAACGTATACGTAGAGAACCACTTTTACCATATTATACCTATTCCAAAATCCGAATCGGTATGATACGTATTATACGTAAAATCGCGGGCACTAATATAAATACATAGCACCTGTAATCATAGTCTGAAGCGCTCGTCTGTCCGCATATAACAGTGCAAAAACTACCCAACCGAATGGTTTGAAATTTAATTTGAAGAAATGGTAGAGCTAACATGCGAAAAACAATACACAGCATAGCAACCATTTACTCAACCTTCCGCACTGATTCTTCTGTCGCAATCTCAACTGGACAACCACTTCGCTCTTCTTCAACAACTTTTGAACGATCCTGCTCTTTTTGTACAACTGCTGTCTCATAAATTTGAAATTAACATCTTATAGTGTGATTATGCTGTCACGTACTGGCATATTTGGAAACAATTTACTACTAATTTTTGACCTGTCATATCAGTTTGTGGCCTACTTATTGACTTTCCCTCGTAGATTTTTCCCCCTATTCGAAGGTGTAAAAATTGAAAATGTG
Source organism: Maratus speciosus (assembly GCA_963932465.1). NCBI lineage: Eukaryota > Metazoa > Arthropoda > Arachnida > Araneae > Salticidae > Maratus > Maratus speciosus. Next base: position 21,571 of record CAWVRF010000522.1, on the reverse strand, counting down.
CGGTATTTCGAAATTTGAAAAATTGCAATAAAAGTTAAATTTAATGGTCTGTTGTTGCCACCGTCAAAATGACGTCAGCGTTACGCACGGATACGTTTGTCCTTTATAATATAGATAGATAGCATATCAGGGAGTGAAAAATCTATCACGAAATCCCATCGTTACATACATGAAATAATGTAAAATAAAAAAAAAAACAGCGAAGAGGAGATAGCATATATATTTACGATATTTACTTCCAAAATCTGAAATTTTAGAATTAAAATAACTCATAGGCGCAGATTACATTTCTGTTTCTGATGTTTTGTGAAAAATTTCTCTACGGATTTGAAAAATGGAACACAGGAAGTACATTTTCATGTAATGCTAAAGGATAACATTTGTATTTGAAACCAATATTCAAGATTAATGGTTCTGCTGAGATTATACCGATAGTTTACCACGTCAGATGCTGTATTTTCTAGAGATTGATTACATTTTATACAACAAAAATAAAGCTATTCTGTAAAATTTTGAACAAAAACATTTATTTGAAGCAATGTTTTAGACAATAATATTGTGTCTACATGTTAATCTAATATTCCATTCATCAAAGCGCTTTTATGAGTATAAACTTATTAATTCAATGTTTAATTTTACGAATTTAGAATGATAAAATTATTTTAATCGATCACAGACCTGCAGTATTTTTTTTCTTTTCCTTCTAAGTAAAGAGTACAGTAGAACCCCGCTAATCCGAACCCTGCTGATCCGAAATTCCGGTTAATTCGAACCGATTTTATTTTCGAAAATTACAGTTGAACATATTAAAAAACAGAATAAAAAAAATTACTCAATAATGTTAAATTTGAACATTGTACACGAATATAAAATGAAAACGTGCACTGTAGGCCTACTCGTAGAAGCCATCTTCAAGAAAAAAATCTCGACCATCTGTTTCTTTGCCACCCACTATAAAATTCCTTTCTAAAATGCAATAAGTATTTAATGCAGATGATAAAAAATTATTTTTCCTTCCAACAGTTTGATTTCCCAAATTATCTACAGAAATATTTTTTTCTTCACCCTCCGTCGACGCGGTGATTGAGTTATTTATAGATTCGCGATTTTGAACCGTTTAAAAGGAATTTTTACGTAATTTAACATTCTGAAGTTTCATTGGATTATTATAAACACCAGGAGAGATTAAACAGGAATACTTTTTTTCTGAAAGTCGTGCCGTATTATCCAGCATGCCGGACCTTAGGATGCTGGATTACAGGATGTTTACTACACTACTGAGTACTTATAACTTACATTTTTTAATAGCACGTAACTTCTTTTCTATTTTTATTAGAATTTCGGATAATCCGAACTCGCACCGGCCCCAATAAGTTCGGATTAGCGGGATTCTACTGTATTTCTTAAATGAAGTTCTCAGGTGATAAAAGGGGTATGTGACATCATAAAACTAGTCGGATGTGCTTGTCCCAAAACTTTCTTCTATCTCATACATGTTAATATTTAAAAAAGTTTTTGCACGTATGTTATTACTTCAGTACTACTCCAACTTTGATTTTAATCTTAAATTTCTTCTACATTTCATTAATTAGAATAAAAATGAGTTATTCTCGGTCATTACATTTAATAAAATCAATAGTTTTCGTTTTCATGTTGTAAATCATCTATTTGCGAATCGCCGAATTAGTTGGATGCGAAGTGCCCGTCGCTGCACGACCAGCCGATGTACAACGAAACTACGAACAATCGAGAAAATTGCACAAAAATCGCTATCATAGCGATCCCTTCAGGCAGAATATTGCCAAATTCAAGTGGAACCTGATGGCCATAACCAAAAACATATGTATGAAATTTGGTTCAATTCTACGTATAACTTCATGCACTTTTCGACAATACAATAATGAAAATGGCACAAAAATTGCTTTTACAGCAATCCCTTCAGGCAGAATGCTGGAGTCACATAACATATCCAGCAGATACAAGATGTCACGTAAAACTTTACTCGAAAATTTACATACTGAAGTTCATAGTTATTATTATTTTATCTTATGTTTTTAAAATTGAGTAATTAAATGTATTATTATTATTGTTCTTATGGTTTATGTATGTGTATGTATTTAAATACCGTATTTACTCGTGTATACTGCGCACGCGTGTATAACGCGCACCCCATACTTTACAAAAAAATGGAGGGAGATTTTTTTTATCTCGTGTATAACGCGTACCATACATTTGACAAGCAAGTGAATAAATAACCAAATGAATTTCAGTAAAAAAGTCGAAAGAAATGATACGTCAGGCCAGAAAAGAAGACAAAAATCTATTTTTAAGACTTCGGGTAGGGAATGAGTATGGGAAGAAGTGACATATCATGCTGTGGTGACGTCACTCGCTTCACGAAATATTTGAGAGCGTGTTTTACGAGTAAGATGGAGAATCTATGTAGTTATCCTGTGACATTTAAGTTGAAAATAAATCAGTATGCAATAGAAAATGGTAACCGCGCTTCAAGTCGGAAGTTCGGATTTGGTGTGTCAAGTGTGCGAAAGTGGCGGAGCATGGAAAAAACTGAAAAAAGCACCATACAAAAAGCGTTCTTTTCGGTGAAAATCGTGTAAATATCCGCAAGTGGTGCAGCAGATTTTCGCTCATGTAACGAACGATTTGCGGCGTTCGGGTTACATACTCTCGACGGAAATGTTGATGCTCGACGCCTGTAAATAGCTATTAAACTGAATATTCCAAGAGAAGATTTCAAGGAGAGTTATAGCTGGATGCGACGCTTTATGATCCGTAACAGCCTCTCTTTAAAGAGAAGAACAACGCTATCGCATAAGCTACAGGAAGAATACAAATAATAGCGTACATAGTTCTTCCAGCACCTTATAAGGCTACAAAAACAAAAGGGATATGAGATGTCGCAAATCGGCAATGCAGATAACACTGCATTGTGGTTTGATATGCCGGAAGCTACAACTGTCGCGGACAGCTCCCTCTGTATCCCTTTGCAGTAACAGTGACACCTGAATTTAAAAACTTTTACGTACCGAAGTGAAGTGAACAGAAACTGAAAAAACTTTTTAGAATAATTCTTGTTTTTTGTGAACGGAGTTGTGCCTCCGTGATGATTCGATTGAAGTTAAAGCATTTAAATGTTTAAGTCCTATAATCTTGTAAATATGTGTAATATATTGTATATAAGTGTTGAAGATTAACCGAGTGATGTCTTTATTTCGTCTAGTGAGTTATTGAATAAAATTAGGTCTTTTCAAATTCGACAGAACGAACTAGAAGCAAGCGAGAACTTACCTCTGACAGAAATGGTAAGTAGAAGATTTATGACATTCTTTTTGTCTATGTGAAAGCTTGTTATCATATTTTTATGGCGCCCGAGAACAGCGACGCCGTTTTTGATTTGATCTTAATTGAATGAAAAATTATTTATAGACGAAAGTTTTGAATATTTAGTTCTATTGAAATAAATATTGTTGATGGTTTGTTTTGACCTTGAATATAATGAAGAATTGAGTATAAAAATAAATAAAAGTCTTGAATGCTTAATTCTGTTGAAGATAATATTATTAATAATATTGATTGATAGCGTATTTTAAGAACAGGATTATTTTGAAAGTTATTGAATATATTTTGAAAGTTATATTATTATTCTTATATCAAGTTGTTATAAAATTAATTATATTTAAAATTACGGATTAAATATGTCTGATATTGAAAAACTAAAGAAGAAACGTGCTGTTTCCAGAACGGCGACTACGAAATTAATTAATACTTGTGAGCAGTATCTTGCAGAATCAGTACAGGAAGTTCCTGTTCTTACGGAACATATTGATCAGTTAAACTCAAAGTATAATAATTTAACAACTTTAGATGAGCAGATCCAAAATTTAATGGATGATGACGGCGAATTAGAAACTGAATTTGAAACTGCCGAAGGTTATTCTGAAAAAATAATTTCTATGAAATCGAAACTAACGTATGCTTTAAAAATAAAAGTTGAACCTGAACGTTCTATTAAGAAAACAAATTCGGTTAATGAAAGTATTTCAACAGAGAATTTGACTTCTTGCTCTCATTCTAAAATTAAATTACCGAAATTGAGTATTAATAAATTTAATGGAGATCCTGCTTATTGGTTATCTTTTTGGAACCAATATGATAATGCGATACATCAAAATGATAGCTTAACTGACATTGATAAATTTAATTATTTGCATTCCTTCCTTATTGGAGCTGCTTCTAGTGCAATTAGTGGGTTTTCGCTATCGAGTGAAAATTATATAGCAGCAATTGAACTACTCAAAAAGCGTTTTGGTCGTAAAGACCTGATTATAAATGCTCATATGGGAAAATTATTGAATTTAGAAACAGTTAAAAATGTAAATAATACTTTTGCATTGCGAAAGCTGTATGATAACATTGAGACACAAATAAGAAGTTTAAATTCACTGGAAGTAACTTCCGGAACATATGGTACGTTACTAACGCCAATTTTGCTTAAATTAATTCCCAATGAGTTAAATTTGGAATTTCAACGTAAACGGAAAACTCAGGATAATCTTTTTTAAGTCAACGAACTGCTTGAATTTCTACGGGCAGAAATAGAATGCAGAGAAACTGCGATTCAAATACAAGATAGGGTTATCGTTCAAAATCCACCGCAAGTGCAGAGGGAGAGAAAAATAAATAAGTTTACAGTTCCTACTGCTGCTTCATTGAAGGTTTCGATAAATCATTGTATTTTTTGCGGAGATTCCGCTGAATCAGTTAATCACAATTCTGCAGCTTGTTCTAAGTCCGTAGCAGAAAAACGAGCACGTTTGAGAAAAAACGGAATGTGTTATCTCTGTATGAAAAAGGGAAATCATTTAGCAAAAGATTGCTTTTCAAAAATAAGATGTGAGTTTTGCAGTGGAAAACATAATTCTTTAATTTGTGACAAGAGTAATAAAGTAAATGAGAAAAAACAAATTGACGATAGAAATGTCACTTTAACAAATAAAACATTCACACAGAAAGTTTTGTTACAAACTTTAATTGTAAAAATCTGCGGAAATAGTGAAGATAAGTTTGTTAGGTGCTTAATCGATACTGGATCACAAAAATCGTATATTTCGAAGTTTGTTGCTGAAATGATGCAATACAAAATTATAAGTGAGAGCAACATTATTCATAGTCTATTTGGTGGAACGGAGGTTTCTGAAATCCATAAACAATTTATTGTGAATCTTAGTAATGTAAAGGGTGATTATAAATGTAATTTTAAGGCCTTTGATCAAACTAAAATTTGTTCCGATGTACCACAAATAGAAATAAAACCCATATTACATGAGCTTAAAGAACATAGAATATATTTGAATGACACTAGCCGTATGAAGGAAAAATTGTTGTTTGAATCATCCCCAACTGAAATTCATATTCTTATTGGAGCGGATATTGCAGGAAAATTACTCACCGGTAAGATAAGAAAATTAAAATGTGGTTTAGTATGTGTCGAAACTTACTTAGGCTGGACAGTTATGGGGAAAGTTCCTTTGGAAATAGAAAATAAAACTGACAACTCATTTACATTTGCGATGCACGTATCAGATTATAAAATTTCTGAATTGTGGAATCTTGATACTCTAGGAATTTTAGATCCATCCGAAAATGAAACTAAAAAAGAGTTGCAAAAACAAACACTGCAACATTTCTTTCAATGGTTAAAAGGGATAACGAAGGCAGATTTGAAGTCTGTTTACCTTGGATAGAGGGCCATCCCCCACTCCCTAATAATCTAGAGATCTCTGAGAGAAGATTAAAAATTACAGTAAAAAATTTGAAAGACAGGGGTTTCTTAGAAGATTATGAAGCGGTTTTCAAATCTTGGGAGGAAGAAAAAATTATAGAAATTGTACCTGAAAATGAATATAACAATTCCTGCCATTATTTACCCCATCGTGCCGTTATTAGAATGAATTCCACAACAACAAAAATAAGACCAGTATTTGATGGGTCAGCGAAAATTAAGGGGTTTCCGTCAATAAATGATTGTGTAGAAAAGGGGCCTAATTTGCTAGAAACTATTCCTGCAATTATCAACAGGTTTCGAGAAAAATGCATCGGTGTAAGTTCTGATATCAAAAAGGCTTTTCTTCAAATAGGACTTAATCCAAATGATAGAGATTTTTTGAGATTCTTATGGTGGGAACAAGGTAATCCGGAACATTTTAAGATGTATAGACATAGGAGAGTTGTTTTCGGAATTTCCAGTAGTCCCTTCTTATTGAGTGCTAGTTTAACTAAGTTACTAAATGACGTACCTGAGCATCTTAGATCAACGGCAGAAAAATTTCTGAAGCTTGGTATGTTGACAATTTAATTACAAGTGTAAATAATGAAAAAGAACTGCGAAAACTTAAAAGTGATTCTGTTGAAATTTTAGCGAATGCTAAATTTGAGTTGCAAGATTGGGCTTATAATTTGCCAACGAAGAACTAAATTACAGGTAATGACACTTTTTCGGAAATTTCAGTGTCCGAAAATTCAAATAAAAGGAAAACGGTTTCTATTCTTGGCCTCATTTGGGATTTAGAAGAAGATACATTAAGTTGCGACATTAAAGGAATAAATGAATCCGATAACCAATGCATTTCAAAAAGAGTGATCTTATCAGAAGCACATAAAATTTATGATCCAATAGGTTTTACATGTGGTGTGACACTGACTCCGAAACTCTTATTACAAAAGTTTTGGGAGCTAAAAGTTACATGGGACGAAGCTCTTCCCGAAGATATAAGTAAAAAATTTCTTAAATGGGAAAAAGATTTGTGTAAGTTGACAGAGTTGAAAATTCCCCGGTATATGATGCTTAATCCTAATTCAAATATAGATTTGTCTTATCATGTATTCTGTGATGATTCCCAAAAGGCATATGCTACATGCATTTATTTAAAATGTAAAAATAAAGCTGAAGAGGAATTTGGCAGAAGAGATAAAGTTTTGAACTACTTTTCCATTATGATTCGAAAGCGCCTCCAGAAAGAAATTATTGAAGAAGAAGATGGTGAAAAACAAAGCAGCAAAAAGAGAAAAAAGAAGCAGTCTAAGGATTTTAAAATTTCTGATATGGATGATTGGGCTAAAGATTCTGGTGTATCAGAAGATGAAGAAGACTCTTCTCCTAAGTCAGCTAAAAAAGGCAAAGAAAAGAAGAAGAAAAAGAAAACACCAGATGATGAAGGTGACTTTGATGATAGAAAAGTGGATTACATGACAGATTCTTCTGAGTCTGAACCAGAACTAGCTGAAGAGAAGACTAACAGAGAATTGAAAGGAGTAGAAGATGAAGAAGCTTTGAGGAAGTTATTCAATTCAGATGAGGAAGAAGAAGAGGAAAATCAAGAGAATGAAGAGGATAAAGAACAAGAGAAAAAGGAAGAACAGCAAAAAACCAAGAGCAAGAAAAAAGAAGGCAAAGATTCATTGGTGAATCTTCATCAGACACATCTGATTCTGATTTCGATGATACAAAAATTCATGCTGTTTTCATGCTGAAACAAGCTAAGAAAAATGGTTCAGATAACAGTGCCAGTAGTAGTCGAGCCAATACACCAACTCGTTTGAATGCTGATTCTAAAGATGGTAATAAATTATCCAAAAGGAAGTTGTTAGAGACTCCAATGTCTGCATCATTGAAATATGAAGAAATTAATACTATTCTTTGCGATTGTGAAAATGTTGTAAACTTCAGACCGTTAACATACATATATGAAGATCTTGAATTAGAACCCTTAACCCCTGCCATGTTTCTTCGTGAAATTAAAGAAGGTGGTGTTCCTGATCTGGACAATATAGATGCAAGTTATCTTCAAAGAAGATATGAATATCGGATGAAAATTCGTGAAGATTTGAGAAAACGTTTCCGACTAGAATATTTGGGACAGCTGAAAAATTATCGTAAAAAGTCAAACAGGTATCCCGAGCTCTCAGTTGGAGATATTGTTATAATTAATACAAAAGAAAAAAGAATGAATTGGCCTCTAGGAAAAGTCATCCAGTTGTTTCCAGGTAAAGACGGCATAGTACGATTGGCAAATATACGAACTAAGTTTGGTGAGTTGCTTCGACCAGTACAAAGGTTGTATCTGATGGAAGCGAATTTCCAGGCAAATGACTTTTCTCCGAAAACCATCGAGTCTGCTCACCTTAAAGATTCTCCTGGTTCTGTTAAAAAGGATTCTAGTAGAATGTCTAAATTTGGACGAGTGATATGAACACCAGAACGGTTGGACCTCCTGAACTTGTCCACGACTGTAGTTGAGTTTGACCTGGCAAAACTCAACGGGGGGAGTATGTCGCGGACAGCTCTCTCTGTATCCTTTTGCAGTAACAGTGACACCTGAATTTAAAAACTTTTACGTACCGAAGTGAAGTGAACAGAAACTGAAAAAACTTTTTAGAATAATTCTTGTTTTTTGTGAACGGAGTTGTGCCTCCGTGATGATTCGATTGAAGTTAAAGCATTTAAATGTTTAAGTCCTATAATCTTGTAAATATTTGTAATATATTGTATATAAGTGTTGAAGATTAACCGAGTGATGTCTTTATTTCGTCTAGTGAGTTATTGAATAAAATTAGGTCTTTTCAAATTCGACAGAACGAACCAGAAGCAAGCGAGAACTTACCTCTGACAGAAATGGTAAGTAGAAGATTTATGACATTCTTTTTGTCTATGTGAAAGCTTGTTATCATAACAACCGTTCATCCCGTTGGAGACAGAAGCTTTCAAAAGGACGCACGGAATGTGCGCACAACAGGAGCAGACAAGCAACGATGCACCGTTATGCTGGCCATTACGGCTAACGGCCGCAAGTTGACCCCATATATGATTTTTAAACCTAAAATTATTCCAAAAGAATCTTTTCCAGTCGGCATAATTTTTAGAGAACAGGAAAAAAGTAGATGATGGATGATCTCGTAAAAGATTGGTTTAAGGTTGTGTGGAAACGTGGCTAGGTGCTTTTTAAAAGAATTGCTATATCTCCATGAATATACATGTTATTCTTACACAAATCAGTAAACACATTGTCCATATATTTGTATTCTACAGCGATAGATCTTTCCGTGCATTTTAATTTACAGGATGATCCCAAATATGATCATTTTTCTTGGATTTTTTGTTGGCCCCCTAATTGACCTCCTTATCAAATCGACGTTGATAAATATCAGGTCAAACATATTCTTAATAATCCTGAAGTTCCAGAGAAATCCGACAAGTATATTTTTCAATATTCGACAAAATGTCTAAAATTGAAAGTGTCCAGTGATTAATGGCTATATAGTGTGTATAATCGTTGCAGAATTTTATCGAGTCATTTCAAATTTTATGAAAATCGAATCAAAACTTAAAAAGATATTAATGAAAGTTTTCTTCATTCTATCAAATCCTATCATGTGTAATTAATTAAATGATATCCCTTGATAGATAATGATTTTAGGTTGCCATGGTGATTACATCCTATTTAAGATGGAATCATTAATTCCGTATTACTGAATTTAATATATATAATCGTAATAATTTTTGCATTCATGCATTTTTGCACAAGGATGCAACAGCTATTGCACCAAGATCTGAATATTTATAACACTAGTTATAATACAAACACACCTCATTTGCCACGTTTGAAGTGCAATTTCTGATTTGTTATACAATAATTTTCATCTGAGTTTGTAGAGAGTGTTCAATTTTTATTGTTTTTCTAATACTGTACATTGAACTTTCAGTATTCTTTTTACGATTTTATTAGAACTAACAAGAGGTATTTTCTGAAAACAAATGTGTTTACTGCAGAAATGGAAACTAGCTTATGCAAATGTTGGATCCAGAAAAATATAAGAGATTTCCCAAATGGTGCAGCATTTATTTTTACTGTTATAAGTAGAAATATACATACAACAAAAAACTTTCACAGCGATTTAGTCAAAACTGAAGATATATTAGTAGCAGACGCATATAACAGATATTCTAGGCTGTACGCATCTTTATGGTACTTTTTGCAATAATGCCTGGAAATAAATGCAATAAGAAAAACTTTCACAGATTTATTTAGAAATTCTTCTTCTTCTAATGCTTCAGAAATGTTACGTTTACCCTTGTGATTCCAACCTAGTCAAGTATATATTACGTTTTCTGTCAGAAACTTTTCTACTTTTAAAAATATTTTCTTCAAGAGACCAAATATGAAGGCCATTAGTTTTTTGAAAATATCATGTTCAAAAACTTGCGCATAGTTTATATTTTTTTATTGTAAACTGGCGAACTCCTGAGATTATTGTCTATGTTTTCTTAAGGGGAGATGCTTGTGTTTAAAGCCGTTAAATTAAAATAATTTTTGTAGCGTTTTGGATATAATAATTGTGAATTTATTTTCAGGCGGAAATCACCGTTACGTTAGACACCCTTTAAGGTATATGATTAAGTTTAAAATGCGATTTTCGACCAAACTTTGGATTTTATTAAAGCCCAATTCTTTGACTTTCTAAAATCTGTACTTATTTTTATTGTACTATAGATAAAACATGAGTTAAATTCATTTAATAAAAAGAAAAATGCCCAGTTAAACTGATGGCACTGAGTTCACAGGCTATTTACACTAATTGTATATTATACTCTTATTTCAAAGAATAATGCCCCTCGAAAAATAAATTAAGGGGGAGATTATCCCCCCGTCCCCCTTCTTTATACTTAACCAATGAACCTCCAAATCTAATCAGGGAAGCACCTTATCAGAATAAACCCGTATACCAAATTTGAAGCAAATCGGATAATTCTACATAAAAAACCCATTTAGCTAAATTAAGGGGGGATTAGTTCCATCTTTATACTTAACAAATGAACCTACAAATCTAATCAAGGAAGCGCCTTATCAGAATAAACCGGTATACCAAATTTGAAGCAAATCATATAATTCTGCATGAAAAACCCGTTTATCTAAATTAAGAGGGGGGATTAACCCCCCGTTCCCCTCCTTTATACTTAACCAATGAACTTCCAAATCTAATCAGGGAAGTGCCTTATTCTAGAAACCTAGAAAAAAATTGAAGGGAATCGGATATTTCTATCAAGAGTTATCGCGTTACGTACACATAGAACCTATGGGCACATTAGTTTTCAGGCTCTGATAGCCTGCGAGCTAAAAACTCGACAGCTGTGAATGAAACCGGAACTGCTAAACGTTTCAGTGCAAAAAAAAATTTTGCTCCCGATACATACAAAATCTGCTTAAAATTGCCTTCAATAAATAACAGAAATCTCAGAAGTAAAGAAAAGGCCATGATTTATAAATGCAGTAAATTGCAGAGGCACATAACTATAAATAACTTTAGTAAAACATAAATGTAAACTTTAAATGCGTTTTATGGAAAACGCACCTTTCGGTTAAAGTTCCATACGCGAAACATGATTTGCCAAAAAGTTATTCAAATATCACTATAAAATTCACACTGCAAGTTATTAACACTTTTTTGAAGGCACTGAAATAAACATTTAAGTTCGGAATGAATACCCTTTGTTAGGTGCGTTCGTAATGATATAAATTAGTGCTCGCGATTATACGTATCATACGTATAAAACGTATACGTAGAGAACCACTTTTACCATTTTATACCTATTCCAAAATCCGAATCGGTATGATATGTATTATACGTAAAATCGCGGGCACTAATATAAATACATAGCACCTGTAATCATAGTCTGAAGCGCTCATCTGTCCGCATATAACAGCGCAAAAACTACCCAACCGAATGGTTTTAAATTTAATTTGAAGAAATGGTATAGAGCTAACATGCGAACAACAATAGACAGCATAACAACCATTTACTCAACCTTCCGCACTGATTCTTCTATCGCAATCTCAACTGGACAACCACTTCGCTCTTCTTCAACAACTTTTGAACGATCCTGCTCATCTTGTACAACTGTTGTCTCATAAACTTGAAATTAACATCTTATAGTTGGATTATGCTGCCACGTACTGGCATATTTAGAAAAAATTTACTACTAATTTTTGACCTGTCATATCAGTTTGTGACCTACTCATTGACTTTCCCTCGTAGATTTTTCCCCTTATTCGGAGGTGTAAAAATTGAAAATGTGCGGTATTTCGAAGTTTGAAAAATTGCAATAAAACTTAAATTTAATGGTCTGTTGTTGCCACCGTCAAAATGACGTCAGCGTTACGCACGGATACGTTTGTCTTTTATAATAAAGATATATAGCAAATCAAGGACTGAAAAATCGATCACGAAATCCCATCTTTACATACATGAAGCAATGTAAAATAAAAAAAAAAACACAGCGTAAGAAGAAATAGCATATATATTTACGATATTTACTTCAAAAATCTGAAATTTTAGTATTAAAATAACTCATAGGCGCAGATTACATTTCTGTTTCTGATGTTTTGTGAAAAATTGCTCTACGGACTTGAAAAATGGAACACAGGAAGTACATTTTCATGTAATGCTAAAGGATAACATTTGTATTTGAAACCAATATTTAAGATTAATGGTTCTGCTGAGACTATACCGATAGTGTACCACGTCATATGCTGTATTTTCTTCAGATTGATTACATTTTATACAACAAAAATAAAACTATTCTGTAAAATTTTTAACAAAAACATTTATTTGAAGCAATGTTTTAGACAATAATATTGTGTCTACATGTTAATCTAATATTCCATTGATCAAAGCGCTTTCGTGAGTGTAAACTTAATTCAATGTTTAATTTTACGAATTTAGAATGATAAAATTATTTAATCGATCCCAGACCTGCAGTATTTTTTTTTCTTTTCCTTCTAAGTAAAGAGTACAGTAGAACCCCGCTAATCTGAACCCTGCTGATCCGAAATTCCAGTTAATCCGAACCGATTTTATTTTCGAAAATTATAGTCGAACACGGTAAAAAACAGAATTAAAAAAAATTACTCAATAATGTTAAATCAGACCATTGTACACGAATATAAAATGAAAACGTGCACTGTAGGCCTACTCCTAGAAGCCATCTTAAAAAAAAAATCTCAACCATCTGTTTGTTTGCCAGCCACTATAAAATTCCTTTCTAAAATGCAATAAATATTTAATTCAGATGATAAAAAATTATTTTTCCTTCCAACAGTTTGATTTCCCAAATTATCTACAGAAATATTTTTTTCTTCACCCTCTGTCGACGCGGGGATTGAGTTATGTATAGATTCGCTATTTTGAACCGTTTAAAAGGGTTGTTACGTAATTCAACCTTCTGAAGTTTCATTGGATTATTATAAACACCAGCAGAGATTAAACAGGAATCCTTTTTTATCTGAAAGTCGTGCAGTATTATCCAGCATGCAGGACCTTAGGATGCCGGATTACAGGATGTTTACTATACTACTGAGTACTTATAACTTACATTTTTTTATAGCACGTAACTTCTTTTCTATTTTTATCAGAATTTCGGATAATCCGAACTCGCACCGGTCCCAATAAGTTCGGATTAGCGGGATTCTACTGTATTTCTTAACTCTTCACTATGCGACGTGCCACATCTGGCACATACCTAAAAACACTGTATTTCTTATTATGTGCCATGAATTTGGCCAATATGATCTCTATCCCTGATCAAGAACATTCCAAAGAATGGAATGACACTTATTTTGTCCATGTCAGATGGCTGCATTTGACAAAAAAATAGAACTTGTTCTTCGGAAAAAAAAAAATTCCATCAAGCTATTAAGGTAAAATTTACTTTCATTATTTTTACTGAATACATAAAAATATTAATATAAAAAGCAGTTTCAGAGTGTTAAGCAGATAAAATTAATTAATTTAAGCTCATTTAGTTGTAAAATATAGCAATACAATATTTTAAAACCCTAATTGTGTACATGGGGTACACGCCATAAAACATCAAATTTTAGCTGAAAATTTGAAAATTAATTTTTTTTATATTTTTTCCCATTTTTAGACCGATATATAGATTTCAAATAATTTTTTCATAAAAATAGAAAAAATCGTGCAGTGAAGGGTTAAATGAAGATCTCAGGTGATAAAAGGGGTATGTGACAAAATAAAACTAGTCGGATGTGCTAGTCCAAAACTTTTTTCTATATCATACATGTTAATATTTCAAAAAGTTTTTGCACATGGTTACATTTGAATGTTATTACTTCAGTACTACTCCAACTTTGATTTTAATCTTAAATTTCTTCTACATTTTATTAATCAGAGTAAAAACGAGTTATTCTCGATCATTACATTTAATAAAATCAATATTTTTCGTTTTCATGTTGTAAATCATCTACTTGCGAATTGCCGAATTAGCTGAGCTCGAAGTGCCCGTCACTGCACGACCAGCCGATGTACAACAGGACTACGAACAATCGAGAAAATTGCACAAAATCGCTATCATAGCGATCCCTTCAGACAAAGTATTCCCGAATTCAAATGGAACCTGATGGCCATAACCAAAAACATATATATGAAATTTGGTTCAATTTTATGTGCAACTTCATACATTTTTCAATAATACAATAATGAAAATGGCACAAAAATTGCTATTACAGCAATCCCTTCAGGCAGAATATTCCCAAAGCCAAGTGAAACCTGATGGCCATAGCCAAAAACATATATATGATTCAGTTCTATGCATAACTTCATACATTTTTCGATGACACAATGAAGACACACGGACAGAGACAATTTGTACAAACATGTTTTTTGGGAGCTCTGACCCCTAAAACTTGCAAATCCGTCGAAAAAAAATTCGATTACCATACTTTCTTCTATTATAGATACAGATCTGTCAAGTCGCCTGCTTTTTGGATACCAGTATTTTAATACAGGAAATGTTCTTTTCTTTAATTGGAACATTTCGGAGATTTAAAAGAAAAATATTTTCTCTAAGTCAGTAGTGGTGTGCAAAAAGCCGGAGACTTGTCAACTAGAAGAAAGTAAACAATCAAGTTAATCATATGATTGAAGAACATCCATGATCATCTACCATCTCTTAAATTACTATTTGAAAAAGCCTAATACTCACAGATGTTTTAATTGATAAAGGAGACATCTGACAATAAACGCAAATAAAGCTTTGGATCTTTACAGCTCATTTTCTCACAATGATGATTGTGTCACTTACCACATTTATCATCCGATTCAATTATTTTATATGCTGATTTTGAACACTCAAAAATTTCTGCAACGTACAACTTTGATCCGAACTCGGAATTTTTTGTTTAATTAAAAAATGATAAAAAGCAATAAAGACACCAGAATTTCCAGTCGCTAGATTATAAATTCGCAGATGTCAACCTTCTGTCTTTTTTTTTTAATTCACGGCTATTTAACCTTCTGTTTTTTTAAAACAAACGATATAGGGTAAAGTGCCCTAATTTCGCCCCTCTTTACTTCTCTGTTTCTGCGAAAGTTGCGCCACTTATCACGCAAGTCACAGGGAATGGAAGGTAAAAGTGGTCAATGGTGAAAGTTTTGTTCGCCAAGACGCTGGATTTCCGATTTTTAGAAGATCTGAGCTCTTATTACGTCGTCTGTAGAACGTTATTTACTGTACTGTAAGTATTTATTTCTTATTCATTGCATGTAACTTACGTATGCTGACAGTAGCATACAGTGAGTTTCAGGACGCTCAGTTCATCTTACGGGAACTGAAGCTCCGCCATATTGGGAAGTAGCGTGGTCCCAATTTCGTCCCTCTTGCAGTTCTTATTTTCGTCCCGGGGACGAAATTAGGAATGCTTTTTCATGACAATTTTAGGTAGCTTTCATTACAAATAGCTACCTATTGCAGCCGTTCGGAAGAAAACGATTCCGAAAAATTTTGGTATATTTTCACCGATCATGATCCCCAGACCCCGAAACCACCCCCCATTCAAATGTTGATACACACATATATATATATATATATATATATATATACAGTGGACTCTCTGTATCTGAACAAAATCTAATGTGAACACCCCGGTATAATGAACATATTCTGACGATCTCGGCGAAACACCATAGACTTAACAAAAGATGAACTCTCTGTATTTTGGACACCCTCTAATCTGAACACCCCGCTATTATGAATGCTACTTTTGGTCCCCATTCTACCCCACCTCTCTATAAACTGAACGTGTGTTTGTAGTCGGAATCCGGGGAGTTCTCCAATCATGCCAGATCACATATACACGTGCTGCTGAGCAACGTGAGCCCGAAGTTCCTGCTACCGAACTGTACTTCTATAATCCAACCACTTGATCAAGGATTAAGCAAAACCTTTATAGCTCACTACCGAATCCATTTTCTGAAGAAAATGTCCCTGGGAATGGAGGAGGCAACCGAACTAACGAAGAAGATCAACGTCATGGATGCTGTCTATTCGATATTAACGGCTTGGAATGAAGTAACCCCCTACACCATCTACAGATGCTTCTGCGAAGCTGGATTCCCGTGTGAGAATCAGCAATCAACAATAGAGGACCAAGAAGTGACTGCGAGTAACTTTTGGTCAATTTTTCAGAGCTTTATACTGAAATTGAATCTGCAGCTTATCTCGAAGCCAGGGGCGTCGCCATGGGGGGGGGGGTTATGGGGGGGAGCCTCCACCCCAATATATGTGGAGTTGGGAAATTTGAGCTTAGAGTTGGGAAATTCTAGATTTTTGAGACGTTTTCCTTTTTAAAAGTAATAGTAAAAAAATTACGAAATTTTTATTGTTTTGGTAATTATTTTGAGTACTGCAACAGTAAACAAGTTAAGTTATCAAAAGAAATACAAAAAGAAATCAGCCACACTCAATCTACCATTGTATTTTTCAGTTCTACAAAAATATTGTACATCTACCAGACCTAAATTTCTCTACTCCTGTCCATCAATAACTGACTAACCAGTTCCTTTATTTCCTCCAAAACTTTGTTCCTTTCTCAAAAATTTCACCCTACCTCCCCTTCTCCTCCCAAAAGAGAATCCAGCTATTTTAATCCAAAGGGAATGCAGCTTCTTTTGAAAATTGGAGATCACTTGTAGCACAACAGAAAGGAATGTAGTAACCTACTTGAAACACAGCTATGGGCAAGAAGATTTGATGAGTTTTCACAACTTTTTTGACTAATTTTGCGATTTTTGGAGAATATTTTACTCATTCTCGTGATTTTACTCGTGATTATATTTTACTCATTCTCGCAAAAATTAGTTAACCCTTCGCTGTCAAGTAAAAAGCGTTATATGAGCAAATGCGGATATAAGAAGTCGTTAGTTTAGATAAATTTGTCACATTTTACTTTTATTTGTGTGCGGAAATATATATCAGTCCTGTTTGTTTATATTTATATGTGTTTATAAAATTTTAAACCAAAAGTACAGTGTTCTGTGTTTAAAGCTGTTCTAAAAAGTTACTATAAATCTCAGGACGAAGAAACCCTTCTTAATAGGAAAAGAGTTTTCGTGCAAGATTTTGGAGCATCTAAAAACCCATTCGAGGATGAAAAAAGTAAAAAATGGACGATTTTAATTTGGAACAGAAATATGACCATGAAAGCAGTCCATCAACTGAAGAAAAAATCAACATACAGTGTAACACTGACACGTTGCACTTGAATAAAATTTTGAAGAAATAAAGATTTCCTTACAGACAAGCTCACAAAACAATTATGAATATTAGGATGTGACTGGAGAAGCTGAGTTCCAAAAGCACCGTAGGAAAACGGTTTCACCAAAGGCAATAGATAAAAATTATAGCACAGCGATGGACATTGATACACATAAGTTTTACAGTAAAGAATTATAAGAAATACAAGAAAATTTCGGAAATTTAGCAATGGGCTTAAATGACAATGTTCCCCATATCAAGAGAATATTGCAGAAATACATTCCATATTTAAATTACAATTGTGCAACGGAAAAGTTAATAATATTTCCATTTGGATATGAGAAACCGGATGTACATGACTTGCAGAGTCAAATAGAAATAAACCAAATCCCAACTCACTTAACAAATTTTTTACTCATGCCATGAAATTCAAAGACTATTTGGGTCACACTGTCAAACTATATATACTCGTACCTTAACATTCACAGCAGCTTATCTTTATGGCGTTGCATCTTATGAAAGAATCTTTAGTCAAATAAAAATTTAAAAAATATATATTGCAAGCTACAATGAGGGATGACAGACTTGACAGCCTAATGCTTTTAAAATATGACAGTGAAATAAGGAATTTTATTAAACTAAGCGATGTTATTAACAGGTGGACTTCTTTGAAGACCACAAGAATTAA
This sequence comes from Maratus speciosus, assembly GCA_963932465.1. Classification (NCBI taxonomy): domain Eukaryota; kingdom Metazoa; phylum Arthropoda; class Arachnida; order Araneae; family Salticidae; genus Maratus; species Maratus speciosus. The sequence goes on along the minus strand of CAWVRF010000522.1, from coordinate 3,257 downwards.
TATTAAGTGAAAACGAGTCGGATGTGCCAATCCCAAAATTTTCTTCTACTCCATACATGTTAATGCATCAAAATTTGCAATCACAGTGACAAAATTAGATGACAATTCTTTGCCTATAATAACAAACTCTAAAGATATAGATTTGTTGAATTGTGTGCATTTAAAAAGGAGATGTAAGCATAGCATTTTTCAAACAAATCATTGAATTTTGGCACCCAGCCTCTTAGATGTATGCAACCAAAATTTCTTACTCAAAGTGCACAAAAGCGACAGCTTTGGGCAGTATAGGCCCAAGCCTAATAAGGATCTATTTATGCGGGTGCTACTTATGTGGAATATGAAGTTTGACTAAATTCTGTGCATTAGTTTTTGAGATACAGCTATCGCAAAACCGTGAAAAATGCTGCATAGCAGCGTCACCTACTATATGATATACATAAAAAGCTAATCTGCATCAAATTATGTCAAGGTTTTACAGAATATGACGTTTGATCAAATTCCGTGCAATAGTTTTTGAGATATAATTATCGCTGAAATCATGTAAATCGTGAAAAATGCTGCATAGCGGTGCCACCAGTTGGACGATTTACACCAAAAACAAATCAGCACCAATTTTAATCAAGGTACAGTCAAACCTCGTTAACACGAACTGTTTCCGACTGCCTCGCCCAGTTGTATGTAATGTAGTTAAGTTCCGATAACATGAACTCCCTTTAATACGAACAAAAAAAGTTTCCCTTTAAGTGTTCGCGTTAACGAGGTTCGACTGTATAAGTGAATCTGTAAAGTTTTATTAAATTTCGTGCATTAGTTCTTGTGTTAGAGCGTCCACAAAATTTGTATCGCATATAGACAGACAGATATTTTCTAAAAACAGTCGAATCGTGTTCAGGACTTAATAAACGTATAAATCAGTCTAAAACCGGAAGTCGAATTTTTTCACGAATCCAATACTTTCTTCTTGTAAAGATAGAAGAAAGTAAAAAGCGTATTTATTTTTTTAGTAAACAAACCCATATTAGAATTTTTATGTTTTCAGTTTCAGAACTTTTCTTTGGAAAGGAATTTTTTATGCAAAAGTATCATTATAATTATTACACAAGTTGTGCATATCATTTTAGTCGAAAATTGGAGCAATTTGTTTCAAGTTGGGAAATTTTCGAATTCTCCCCCCCCCCCCCCCCCGAAAAAATATCTGTGGCTACGCCCCTGCTCGAAGCCGACGGAAGCCTTCCGGTTTGCGACAACAACATCGTTGAAGAGGAAGAGGATAATGAAGAAGACACAGAACCATAATTGACCAATGAAACAAGAAGTACGATTACCTTCAAACAATATGGCTAAGGATTTTAAGACCTGTTGAAGTATGCGGCTGCGGCTGAACATCACACGGAAGCCTTTCAACTTCTCAAACAAACAGATAATACCTGCACTTCACAAGCATACACATTGCAAAAACAAACTAAAATTATTCACTTTTTTAAAGAATGTACCGATTATGTTTTCAAGCAATATATTGTTTATATGCAATTGTATTTTTTTTAAACCTTTTTTAATAAAATAAACAAATGAGATGTTAGAGTACACGTCCCAATGAATTTAGTTCGACATTGCACCAGCGATCAAATCTACACCCATGTTCAAAATTTAAAAAAAATGCATATTTTTTTCGAATTTTATGAAAAATACCGAAAGAAAGGTGAAACTATAACTATTGCTTCGAAACAGCGATGTAACTCTTTAGTGTGGAATACGTAAGCGTACACGTGTGTATGGGCGGAGGAAGTAGAGAGACAGACTTTATAAGTGAGCGTGTCAATTTTCGTATTTTGTTCGCTCGCACACCTCACTGAATACCTTGTTTTTTTTTTTTTTGTTGTTTTTTTTTGCAACATTCCACGTAATTAAAAGTAAAACAGAAAGAATGAGTAACCACCAACGTTTGAATGGTGGAATAAGGAGGTGAATCGCGGGAAGAATGGAAACAGGGTAGTCTCAAGTGCAAATTCCTAGTAACTTCAATGTAATACGTGTCGATCTTTTGGAAACAGTTTAAGGATACTGGATCCTTAGAGAGAAAGCTTAGGCAAAGTTGTCCAAGATACACGTCGTTTAATTAAGGTCACTATTTGTACATTACAGGAGTGCAACAGCTTCTCAGCTCTCTCGTGGCCTTTATGCGGCCACATGAAGCCGAGTTTCAAGGGTTACTGTTTGCAGAAAGCTACATGACAGAGGGCTGTTTAATACAATAAGACCTGCTGTTTGCGTCCTTTTCACTTCTGCACACAGAAGAACCTGTTTAGCTTAGTGTAGAGATCTTCGACTTTGGACCAGGTATCAATGGGGAACGTTTTATTCACTGATGAGTCTCGACTAATCCTAAACACTAATTCTCGACGTATTTTCATCTGGATAAAACCAGGGATCCTTTCAACATACAAGAAAGAGACTACTATGGCAGGGGAGGTTTGATGGTCTGGTCAGGCATCATGTCTGACGGGCGCACATCCCTACCTTTGCTTGGCAAAGGCTCTGTGACTGGTGTGAGATTTAGGGATTATATATCTTCAACTTCTATGTTCGACTTTTAAGGAATGCAGTTGGCTCTGATTTCATTTTAATGGGCTACAACGTGAGCCCAGATAGAGCTCATCTAGTCGACGAATTTCTGGAAACTGAGGGTATTCGCTTGATGGATTGGCCCGTCAGATCTACGGGCTTAAACCCTGTAGTGTATGTCTAGAACGCACTAGTGAGGAGGATAACTGGAACTCGCTTTCCACCTCCCAGAACTACCAAGAGCCTGAAAACAGAGTTGCTGGAGGAGCGAGACTAACTGTCACAGTTTCTCATAAACTGCCTGATTTCCAGTATAAATTCGTTATGAGAGCTGTATAACTGTAAGAGAGGACCATACCCCTATTAACCCATTTTCTAGATCAATATTGAAAGCTCTGTCTTATATCTTCTGACGCTGACGAGTCTTACACACGATCAAGCGTGTGTATTATAACTGTTGAATGCTTGTTTTCTTTTTCATTATATTAACCTATGTACACACCTAATTTAATTAAAATCGTCCAGTAGTTCCGGAGAAAATCGACCAAATCTGAAAATTCTCATAACTTTGAACATGAGTGTAAATTCAGCACCTCCATCTCATTAACTGGCATGGCTAACCAGGCTAAGTATTCTACACAGTCTACAAACTGAATACATAGTAGTCGTTTTCAAACTCCCTCTATACTGAACAC
>CAWVRF010000521.1:467200-526720 GCA_963932465.1 Maratus speciosus | reverse complement strand
CGCTGTCACCGCCGCCGGTTTTGAATTTTTTGTGACCGGAGGTCTTTCTTCGTTAATATTAAGAAAAATAATGCTTACAAAAATATGAAAATCGGTAGTATTATACAGAAATGTATGATAAACACGCTGATGCAGACAGTTTTCAGATCGAAGAATTATTTTAAGAGATATTTAATGCTAAAGTTGGACAAAATCGTTCCACTAAAAAAGTTTTATAGGAGCAAAAACTGTTCATAGGAATTTAATCATTTTTAGATCATTTTATGCGTTAGAATTTGCCGGAGTGCAGATTGCATTAATTTTTTTATTTTGACTAATTTTTTGAGGTTTTATTTCTATTTTAAATTCAGATTTTCAGCATTTCTAGAGATATTTTTAACAGATTTTAGAAAGTGATATTAATTTAAACTGTTGCCAACTGTATAAACAGCGGAAGCAATAATGTTTGCTTAAAAAAAAAAAAATATTTATACGTGTAAATAAATTAAAAAAATTATTTACACGTGACTATTATAAACAGAAAAAAACATTTGGAATTAGAATTAAATAATTATGTACAACAAGCAGGAACTTATTAAAAATTATGTCATAAAAACTATAATTACACGTGAATTTTAAGTAAGAAAGGAATTTGTAAAGCAATAAATTTATTAACATGCGTTAGAAGTCTTAAATAGGAGAAATTACGTCATATTTACGTCACATTACAGTTATTACATAAAATGAACACAAAATAATATTGCAAAACGGTTTAAATTTAGAAATTGCGCTAGACATTTATTTGATATTTTAAGAGGATACTTTTCAACTATTTTTGTTAGGAAAGCGCAAATAATATTTAATTTCTAACACAAGCATTTTCATGTGAATATTAAAAAGAGAAAGAATAGTTTGGTCAAAATTACGTCAGATTAAAAACGATTAATTTAAAATGTCTCATTTAAAAGAACTTTCTTTTCACTTTGTTAAAAAATACCAGGAGACAAAGACTCTGTTTACTTAATTCCTTTTATATTAGCTTTTTTGAAATGTTGTTACACGTGTCTACGTCATCAAGTTATTTTTATTTCGACGTTTTATTTGTATTTTTATTAATGTTGTACTAATTTATTTGTTTTTTCGTTATTTAAAATAAAAATTATGTCAATTTGTATAATTTGGCGAGTGGTTTGGCGATTTATATAATTTGGCGAAATGGGTCGACGGGATAATCAAGTAGTACCACAACGGATTTGGCGTTAAAATTCCCCAATCAAAGAGAAATTAATAGAAATCCGTTTATAGAGAGATCGCCACTGTTTTTTAAATTATAATTCAATCTTTCGAAATCTTTTTAAAGCCGATCAAATTAGCGTGCATTTAGAGTCTACGGTGTCTGGACGGGGGGTTGGCGAGCGTAGCTCATAGGGGGCCGAGCCCCCTAGTACAAGTTAAAAAATGAATAATGCCCATAAAGTCATCTGTGTTTCTTTCGGTAAGGTAATTCGGCATGTGCTGGTCTTTTATTTATGGTAATTTCATTTTTAATTTAAAGCATATTTATCACCATTCTCTTTAATAGTTTTATGCACTTGAGAAGGTTTTTTTTTTTTTTTTTTTTTGGCTGGAGAGGTTGGCTGTGCGAGGTGCTCCCTCCTTCTACACGTGGGGGGCGGTGACCGTTTTGCAGCCGGCAGTATCTGAGCTTTCTTTTCGGTGAAGCTTTTGCTTTTACGTTGTTGTGGTTCGAAGTAAGGTGTTTATTTTTTCTCTCTTTTCGTGGTGGTTATTAGTGAACTATCTTATTGGTGATTTGGTGGGTGTTTGGTAGGTGTAATAGTTTTATTTACGGTTTGTTTACCTTTACTTTTTGCTGATTATGTCCCTGGATAGTGTTATGGCTTGTTCTGAATTTAAGATTGTGGATATTGATGGAACAGCGGATTCTTCTGTTGTCAATGTTGATATGGTGGAATGTGAAGAAAGTACCTCATGTGACAGCGACAAGAAAAACGGGGTAGAAAACTTCTTGACATGTGACAGCGATAATAAAAATGTGGCGCGGTCCACTGCTTCCACAGAGCTGCTTCTTTCAATGGCTGCCGAGAATGGCGGTAAGTGTTTCAATATTTTTTTACAAAGTACAGACTCAAAATCTATTCCAAATAGGGATCCTAGAGCTGTGCAAGTAGAGATTAAAAAGACAATTCCTCATGCTAATCATATAGAGAATGTCCGTCACACACGTACAGGCAGTCTACTTATTAGCACGAAAGACGTCAACTGTGCTGTTGATATTTGTCAGGTTACGAACTTTTTGGGGTTTACAGTTAAACATAGAGTTATTTGGGAGAACATTTCGAATCGCTTCTTGGTGTTCAACGTTCCTGTCGACATCCCCCTGGAGGAGGTGGGACAGGAGATAATGATCAATAACAATGTGCAGATCTTAGAAATGCGACGATTTATTAAGAAAGATTCATCTAGTACTGTTTCCCCAGTTTTAATTACCTCGCTTGGTATTGCTATACCGACTGAAATTAAGTTATGGTTCACTCTTCAGAAGATCCGACAGTTTATCGATAGACCAAGGCAGTGTGTACGCTGCAACAAATTTAACCATGCAACCGGAAAATGTCAGTCCGAAAATATCTGCGCCACGTGTGGCCAAAAGCATACTGGTCCGTGCACGCTAGAAGTCAAATGTGTGAACTGTGGGGAGGGCCACAGGTCAGATTATCTCCAGTGCCCTACCCGCTTGAGAGAAATGGATTTTCTCCGCTTCAAAAGTGGAAATTTCCTATCTTTTACAGAAGCTCGACGAGGGCGAATTCTGAATCATATGCACAGAAAACCAGTGTTAAAAAACCCGACCAAGATGAATTAAAAAAAGCTATTGAGATCAGGACGAATAACATGTTAAAGATTTTAGTGGATCATTCAGAAAAGCAGTCTGCAAAAATTCTAGAAACTATCAGTGCTCTGAGTAATATAATTATGAACTGTATGGCTAAACTCAGTGACAAATCCCCGGAGCGGAAACGTGCCTACGTGCATGGTAAAGGGGGATAAAAAAATAAAAATAAAAAAAAAAAAGTTTTTGTTTTTCTCTTTTGTTTTGGGAGGGTGTTCCTGCAGGGGGCAGGTTCTTGTTTTTTGTTTTGTGTTTGATAGTTTTTCTTTTTTCTGTCTCTTATGGGTATTAGTGTGCTTCAGTGGAATTGCCGCGGTATCTCCAACAAGCTCCCCTTCCTCCAGCTTGAACCTTTCTTGTCGTCGGATGTCTTGGTTCTCCAGGAAACTTTTCTTTCACCGGTGAAGCCTCTGTCGATGTCGGGTAAAGTGATCTACCGTCAAGACAGAGTCGGTCGGGCCGGTGGTGGTCTGGCTTTGGCGGTGAACTCTACTTGGTCATCTACAAGGCTGTGTTTCGATAATCTGGGCTCAGATAACGAATTCTTAGGCGTTCGCATTTCCCTTGGTTCTTCCTGTCTCAACATTATCAACGTGTACTCCTCATCTGGGTTGGTGGTTGACGATCTTTTGAAGGTCTGCCGTGATCTTTCTGGTCATTCTCTTATCTTGGGAGATTTTAACCTTCATCACCCGCTGTGGGGATCCCCGGTGTCCTCGCGGGCTAGCGTGCGTTTGGTGGACTGGCTTTCTGATAGCCCCTTCTGCTTAATGAACTATTCTACTCCTACCCATGTGGCCCCCGGTGGGGTTACGTCTTTAATTGATCTTTCGATTTGTTCTTCTGGGCTTCTTACTTGCTCCTCGATCGTCGTTGAGGATGATCTTTTCGACAGCGATCACTTCCCCATTGTTATCTCTGTAGAGCTTAACCCTTCTCTGCGTCCCGGTCCCATTCTTTACAACTGGGCCCGCATCACCCAGGAAGTTAACTCCAGCCTACATTTGGCTACTGATATCCAACCGTCATCTTTCCAGTCCTTGGTTCGTGGTGCCATGTCGAATCACAGTACTGCCTGTGTTAAGTCCCTGAAACGCCTCCCTGTGTGGTGGACTGCGCGGTGTAGCACCCTTAGCAAGCAGAAAAAGTTCCATCTGCGAAGAGCTCGTCAACTAACTTCTGTGGATCACTGGATGAAATATAAAAGATTCTCGGCCAAGCTCCGCCAGGTGGTCAGGGATGCCAAGCGTCGGTACTGGGACTCCATTTGCTGTAATGCGAACGACCCTGGCCTTTTATATAAAATTTTTCGTAACCTCAAATCTCGGTCCAGCTCTTCTCCTGATTCCCACCTCTACTTACAACTACCTGACTCTTTTTCTGCTGATGCGGTAGCCCAAGCTGAAGCCTTTGCAGATCACTTTGGTGAGGGAAGTTGCCACGAGCCAATCCCATTTACTTATGGTGATGAGTGTAATGATTCGCTCAACTGTCTGTTCACGATCTCAGAGCTAAAGATGGCCATTGGAAGAACGAGAATTTCTACTCCTGGGGAGGACAGGATTAGTGCGGCCCTGTTCAAGGGGCTAAACGATCACTCTTTAGATTGCTTGTTGAGTATGTACAACAGCATTTGGTGCTCAGGGGACATTCCCTCAAGCTGGACGTCGGCGACCATTCTCCCAATTCTGAAGCCTGACAAGCCGAGACATCATATTTCTTCATACCGTCCGATTGCCTTAACCTCGGTAACGGGTAAAATCTGTGAGCGGATGATTGCCAGAAGGATTGTACACCACCTACTCTGCCATAAAACCTTGGTCCCTAGGCACCTTGGATTTCTTCCCTTCCGGGATTGCCATACGGCGTTAGTGATTCTCCAGCATGATATCACGTCTGCCAAAAAGGCGAAGAAATATATTTTGGGCGTCTCTTTGGATTTACATTCAGCCTATGACTCTGTCTACATTGATGGACTTATTTATAAATGTGCCCAGGTGGGCATCACAGGACGGATGCTTCGGTGGATTCATCGCTTTCTCTCTACTAGAGTCGTCAAGGTTGCGTGGAGGGGTCACGTGTCTTCCTCCCGAACTATTGGTAGAGGTGTTCCCCAGGGGGCGGTTTTGAGTCCCATCCTTTTTACAATTTTCATGGCAGATTTTTATGAGGTCCTGGTGGGCCTGGGCATCAAGTTCCTCATCTATGCAGACGACATTTTCATCTACTGTGTGAATGATTGTTTGGATACCTGTAGAGCCAAACTCCAAGAGGCTCTGCGACTTATAATAGTGTGGTGTTCCTATTGGAAACTTTCCATCCGGGCTGACAAATGCCATTCGATTAATCTCTCGAGACGGAGAGCGGTTTGTGATTTCCACTTCAGCGTGAACGGTGGACTCATCGAGTGGTGCCCCGTTCTAAAGTCCCTAGGTTTCCTTTTTGCCCGTCGTGGAGGCTTCCGGAAGCATGTAGAATACCTCCGGACGAAATGCTTTAAAAGGATCAACATCTTAAAAGCTCTAGCCCACAAAAGGTATGGGGCTCGTTCACATCATCTGCGGACGTTGGCCCTCTCTTCTATCTGCAGTAGCATCGAATATGGAGCTGCTGTTCTCACGGCTGCTAGTCCTTCGCTCCTGAAGATGCTTGAAGTGATACAGACGAGTGCGTTACGGGTTGCTCTGGGGCTCCCGAAGTGGACGCCTAATATTCTTCTTCTCAAGCATGCTGGGGTTTGTCTCCTAGCTGACAGAATCAGGGTTCTGGCTTTCGGCTTCTGGGTGAAGCATCTTGCCCTTGGCAGCTGGTCTCCTCTCTTGGACTCTTGTGAGGATATTCTGGTCTCACCAGGAAATCATCTTTCTCATGTTTCTGAGTTTTTTGCCGGTCTGGGCATTGATCTGGATTTCCTCATCAGCTTCCAAATTCCTCTTTCTCTTGACTCGAACGCAGTGCAATTTTTCACCTCTGATCTTCCTTTTCAGCGTACGGACCTTGATGCTAGCATCATTGCCCCGATGTTTGCTGATTATTTCCAGAACTTTACTGACTCGTGGGATATTATTGCCACCGATGCCTCAAAAACTGATTCCCTCACTTCGATTGCAGGCTGCACTTCCTCACACCACTTTGGTTATAGGGTGCAGCATGTCAACTCCGTCTTCACAGCGGAAGCTCTCGCAATAGGTGTGGCTCTCGACGAACTGATCTCGTTATCTCGTCCTGTGGTGATTTTAACAGACAGCTTGTCGGTTCTTTTGGCTCTCCAGTCTGCTAATCTGAAGTCTACCAGAGTTATCCTTTGGCTCCACAATAAAATTGTTCGGATGCAGCATTTCTCCATTCACCTTTCCTTTTACTGGGTTCCGGGACACCGTGGTATCCCCCTCAATGAAAGGGCCGATGGCCTTGCCAAAAGTGTTTCTGTATCTGACCCTCTGATTGATTGGACCTCGCCAGAGGATACTATCCGTAGGTTCTCCCACAGTGTTCTGCTGCAGGGTGAGCTCTCTTACCGTACTTGCAAGTATTATGCTTCTTATGGGGATATCCCCAATGTCAATCACTCTCGGTGTTGGGTTCATAATCGTAGAGATGATGTGATTGTGTCCCGTCTCCTCTGCAGGATGCTTATTACCCCGGAGATTTTAGCTCGCTTTAACTTGGTTGCGGACGGCAGCTGCCGTGCGTGTGGTGTTTCGAACTCCTTGGAGCATATTTTGTTTTCTTGTGTCAGGTACCGCGCTCAACGCAGGAGTTGTTGGGCGGGTTTTGATTTGAGCGACGAGTGTTTTCGTTCGTTTGGTTGCTTTATCAAAAAGTTTTGTTCGTCGTGTGTTTTTCGTAACTCTACGCTACGGTTTATCCATAGCAGGGGGGTACCATTCGTGCGATGCGCCAACTCTAATGCTGCGTTTACACTATGGCTTATCAGGTCTACAAGGTCTGCGAGGTCTGCCAGGCGTGGGTTTAGCCTGGTTTAGGAGGGTCTGCGTGGTCTGTAGGTGCGTTTTCACTGGTCTACCCAAGGTCTAAGTTACCTAACTTTTTACCTAAACACAAGATTTTAGGTCGTTAGAACGCGATTTTGTAGGTTTGATTCGTGATCAATCCTAAGCACGGCTTACCTAAGCGCAGCCAATTAAAATAGAGCTTTTGATAATAATGGCGGTGTTGTCAATTTACTAAGTGATATTTATGTTTTATATCGTTTTATTTATTTATTTTGTTTTACTTCAAAGAGGAATCTATTTTTTGTGATTGAAGCAAAACGGTAAGTTTTATTGACATGTTGGATAGATATCATCCTTTATTATTGTCTTTTAATTTAATAAATTGTGGGTAATCCATATGGATTCTTTAAATTGTTGTTATTTTTGGTAATCAGATACATTTTATTAATATTAGAATACTAATTATATAGTTTGTTTAAGGATTTTGTTGCGGATATAAGGATGAAGATATGTCCAGTTCTCAAAATTATTTTATTTTTATTGAACGTTAATAGTATACAAAGATTAAAAGTATTTTTTAAGAATGTTTGTTTCTTAAGATGAATTACTTGCTTCATTGATTATACTTGGTTACTTGATAGGGTATTTCTGATCAATTTAGATTTAAATTTCCATTTACTCACTTAAAATAATTATAATTGTTAAGAAGGATGTTGTTTACTGTAGCCCATTGATTTTTAAATGGAAAATTAGTTACAGGCAAACTTTAATCCAGTTTTGCTAATAGTAGATATTTGATTATGCATGTTTAAGCGAGCATGTAAACAAAGTTTCTATAAAATAAACAAGCCGTTGTATTTTGTATTTTCCTGTTCTCTTTTAAGCAAGAAACATCTGATTGCAAAACAGTTTGCTCTTTACTCCTTTTCAGATATTTACTTGTGAACTTTGTCATGTAAGGAAAACACTGCTAATCTATTTTTAATTTTAATGCTGTTCACCTGCAGATGTGCTATTTTTCTTTTTGTTGTTAAGATTAATGCTGAAACTTTTATGAAGATTTATAACTTTGTATGAAATTTAAATCAATTGAGAGATATTCAGACCATGTGTAGCTTTTCTATGTGCCCATTTTGAAGAATTTGTACACATTACCATTCCAATTCGATAAGCAGTTATAAATGCATATTCAATGTATTTTAAGTTAAATCTGCATGTCTTGTTAGCGATTATTTTCATTTATTAAAAAAGTATTGCTACCAAAATAATAGGAGATTCTCCATTTGAAATGCATATTTATAAAATTTTGTTTAAATTGTTATTTAGGTGCATTTCTTTTACAAGTATGGCTACAGATTTATCTTACAGCATAGGTCATCGGTTTTAAATGTACCTATTTATCTATTAAAGTAAAGAACTATTTATTCATTTATTTTTTTTTTTCAAAAATCATTATTTATTATTCTTACTATTTTTGAAAATGGAATTCATTATCAAAAAATAAAATGCTCTCTGTGGGAGATTCTTTGAGTCTATATGTTTGAGTGTATATTAAAGTTTTAGACGAATCATGAATTCATGATGTATATAAATTCAGTGGTCAAAATAGTATATTAGAAGTAATGAAACGATAGTAGGTCCTAGTTTTGTCATTGATTGTTGTGTAATATGCTGTTTTTTGGAAAATATAATTTTGCGAGTAATGTAATAAAAAGAAACTTGTTTGTAAGAAGCATCAATATTTTTGATGTTACATCCAGAAATTGTATATATCAAATCAATCAATACAAAGTATACCAGTGGAGGTAAGCGTCTGGCAGATCAGCTGGTGCCGGGATACATCTTCAAATTTGAATGCTTTCAGAAAATCACAGGTGTGTAGTTTTATTGTATAATAAGTGACTACCATTAGTGATCGTCTGCAAGCAACTGGACTTCAGACCAAGCCCTTGGACTTCAGAAAAGATTTTAAAAAATCTGTGAGTACCACTTCTATGTCAAAAGAGGAGACAGTAAAGTAAGTTTATTTAAGTAACATCAAAAATAATATTTGTGCTCCCTACAAACTAGTCTTTTTTTAATTGCATTACTCGTTAAATTACATTTTCCAAAAATAGCATGCTGCACTACAAACTATGAGAACACAATATATTACTCAATGAGTAAGTACAAAAATTATTTAGCTGAAAATATTTTTAAATGCCCATATTGCAAATATAATGTGAAATAAGCATTTATATGTTTCAGTCTGGGGCATAAATAAAGTCTGCTGCTAAGTAAAAAAAAAAGTGTGGGCCAGCCTTACGTATATCTTCATTTTGTTTGTTACCAGGGCAATTGCACTATTTGGTTTTATTTTAAAAGATGAAAAAAAAAAGGCGAGGGAAAGGGGAGATATGTTTTTAGATAATAAAAGTTTCTAGTGTTTTCTTTTTTAAAGTAAAAAAGTGTTCTTAAAAGATGCAAAAATGGTTTGTTGTTTATATTCATATGAGACTAAGTGTTTTTGAAAGTAAAATAATAATAATAATAAAAAAGATAGAGAGTTTGTTGTTTTAAGACGACAAAGTGTCTTCTTTTTTCCTTATGTTAATTATATTTATTGTCATCAGAGCAGTTACATGATACGGTTGGTATGATTTAAAATTAAGTATCGACCGAAACTGAAACTTGTTAAATTTTGATTCTTCGATTGTTTTTTAGTCTTATTGTTTTGTTAATAATTATGAATGCAGAAAAAAAAAAGAAAAATTTAAATGAGAAATCTTTATTTTTCATTAGGAAAGTTTTAAAAATTAGATTGAAAACAGCGATTTATAAAGCATGCAACGTGCAAAAGAAAAAAAAAACCCCTAAATAAACAAACTGTTAACAACATTGCATACTTAAATAAATTGTCACATTGTATTAACCTAAATAAATAAACTACCCGTTGCAAATAATGTTTAAAAAATTAATGGTAAGGCAATCTTTCAAAAATTAAAGTTATGACAGAAACATTTTTATAATTAGAGGTTGCCACCTTTATGTGTATAATAAACTTAATCTTTTGTAGAAAGATTTTAAAGTCCACCAGAACAACTTTAAGTATATGCAGGTAAGACAAATTTCTGCAACTTTTAAAATTAATATAACTGTTTTTGTATTTAAACGTAGCTTTATTAAAGTCTTCTGACAGTTGATAGAATTTAGGCCCTAATCTAAGTGGAAGCATGTGTAATTTTATAAATCATTGCTTAGGGCTAAAATTCTTTTATGAAGTTTTTCTTAATGTTAAAAGTGAAGTACTATTTTAATAAATATATATATATTCAGCTATTTTCAGTTTCCCATACTTGATTTTGAGTAGTACTTTAATAAAAAATCAACATTTACCATTTGAATCAAATATTTATTTATATTTGTATTATATTTTGCCTTTCATTTTTTAAATATTAATATGTTTAAAGTGCTTTTATTTTTTTTTAATATAATTATGTGTAAGATATTTTGATTTAAAATTTCTAAGGTGTTGAGATTTGCCTTTTGGGAATCTATATTATAACTTTATCCTAAAATTTGATGAAAATGTAATGTAAACAAAAAAACTGTTTTGCAGCATCATATCTTTTTAAAAATACCATGCAATAAATTTATTCCATAATTTATATAGTTATAATAAATTTACATTTATAAATATTTAAAGCATTTTAAAAGTGTTTTTTCATAATTAGCATTCTGTAATAAATATTTAGATAATACAGTAGCATAACTATTTCTGTTTTTGTCTAATTTTATCTATAAGCGTACTTAAATTTCTTAGCTAATTAATAGTTAGTTAGGCTAAGATGCCTTATATTCCCAGGTGGCCGCTATCTTGGATGTTTTGAGATTTCTTGGTGATTTTATGTTGGCAATCTTTATCGATATGTGGAACCCCGTGTGAGTTCTGGCGTGTCGTGTTTAAGGAACCCCTGAGAAGCTCATTTTCGCTAAGGATTTTGTGGATGTGTTTTGATATTGTGTTGTATTATTCTGTCTTTTTATTTTTGTTAAATTTATTGGATGTATTTGATTGACTATGGTTTCTGTAGCCTGTTTAAACACTCTTGCTGAAGTAATTAATAAATTTGAGGAAATTTTGACGAAAAAAGGAGGTTTGTTTATAGTGTGTCAATGCGTATTCATAAACCTATTTTTGAAAATGATGGTGATGCTATGACAGTATTTCATGCTTGAGCTTTCAAGAAAGCAGACGTCTGTTAAGGTATGTTAATAATTTTATGTATATTTTGTTGCCTTTTGAGTTTTTTACATTTTGAGATTGCTACACAGCGAGAACTGCTGAATTTTGAGAATGCTACACAGCAAGAACTGCTGAATCCAGTGATGTTTTTATTTCAGTTAATGAGCGCGATTACTGATTGGCACTTTAATGAGTTTCGTGCATTTTTGTGGTCGCGGCAGGAGTTTGCAGAATCTAGTGATTTTGTTTTTCAGTTAATGAGCGCATAGCGCTCATACAACGTTTAGTGAATACCACTTTAATGAGTTTTGTTTATTATTTACATTTTATTTTCGTTAAGCCTAACATGCGTATAAACCGGTGTTTGGTGACATTTACTACTTGGCGGAAAAGGGGTTTTCACTCCAAGAAAAATTCCAAGATGGCGGCTCCGGGAATTTATGACATCTGTTTCTATAGTTATGATGTCTTCATTATTGTTAAAGTAACAAACGAAAATTCAAGATTGAGTGAGATGAGATATAATGTATTTATGATGACTCAAAAAGTGGATTATGGTTTTCTGAACAAAAATTGTCTGTCTTTGTACCTATCATCAACCGCAAAAGTTTTTCCATTTTGTTAGAAACTCTTTTTCGTAAAAAAGCAAGAAACATATTATTTATTAAACAAAATTTAGAAACTTGTATTTGTACATCATTAATTCCTATGAAAATCCAAATTAATCATCATTTTAATCCTCATCATGGTCATTTTTTTTTTAAGTTACAGCAAACAAATAATCTAAAAACATCTTATTTTATTTAAATATGAACTTGTTTCTAATTATTTTAAATATATTTATAAGTTGACAGTTAAAGGTAGAAATTGTGAAAAGTTTTTTAAAATGTGTTTCAAAAGGTTTTTTTAAGTATTCGGTTCGGCTGAATACTTTGATATTCGGTGCATCCCTAACCAAGAGTAGACTCGTGTTACCTAATACTCCAGAACTGTAAAAATGATGTACACCTGAGTGCTTCTTTTGGCAATAAATTTTAGTATCTTTAGGAACTTAATTATAAAGTGATAAATGATTTTTAATGCATTTTTCTGTTAGAGTCACAGGTGATAAATCTCCAAATATTCTCTATGGTTAAAATAACAGGGTTTGCATCAAATCATGTCATTAAAACATGCCAACTGGCTGTGAAACTGTAGCAATGAAATATTAGGTAACAAATGAAATATAAATAAAAAATAAAGATAATTTTTAATTACAATAATAAAGAAATAATTTTTTTAATCTGCTTTTATCAAATGATAATTTAATATTAAGTAAATTATAATTAAACTTCGAAAAAATAATTTAAAAATTCTCAATACATAGTTTCAAAAATGTTTTTTTCGCCTTTTCTGTTGTCATACTTGAAAAAACAGGAGAAAAAATAATCATTTTAATAAATTCAGTAGTTCATGCTATCTACCAAGTCGAAGTGGTGAATTTTCCATAATTAGAGTCATGCCAAATTAATGTATTGTAACAGAAGTTTTTTGAACCAACATGAATTATAGTCCTGAAATTAGGGATGATTTTTATAAACGTTCAATGTTTATAAAAAAGTGGTTAAAAAAAAAAAAGCTATTTTTACTTTTATACTTATTTAGTAGTAACTCTATCATTTTTATCATAATTTAACATTTAAATTTACAGAGAGGCAACATAATGCGTTTCATTGGCATGTTACGGTTGGAGATATATTTATTAGTGAAATCATTGCTATGCCATTTGATCCAGTGAAATTTATCAAATTCACAACATTTTTGGGTAGGTACTTTATGTCAGCCAGGCACATGAAATAAACCAGGGCTGAAACTAGCCTTTTTTTGCACCCAGCACAAACATAGATTTTGCCCCCTCCCCCCCGGCCTCCGCAAAGTAAATTTACGAAGAGAATTTTAATTCTAATCGCTGACTTATTTCAAATTTAAAATATGTAATAAAAAAATATGTAATGAACTTTGTCAAATATTGATTCATTAAAATTTTGAAAACGAAATCCAAAGGAAGTCACATGAAGAAACTATGCAGATTCGCAAGCAAATGTTAAACTTATAGGAGCATTCTTTTCAAATTTCTCACTTGCACTTTAATATTTTTAAATGATTTTTTCCGTTTGGGACAGCTGAGGTTGTTTCTAACAGGATAAATGTTTACTTCTTAAATTTTGTTTGCAGTTTTTTTTAATATATATATAAAATTACTTTCACTTTTTGAACCGGTTCTGAAAGTTTAAGTAGCCTCATAAAAAAACTTGAACCAAAATCGAAAACGTACAACCTAACAATGTTAAAGATCAAACTCAGCTATCTTAAGAAAAAAAAATATTAAAATGCAAGCGAGAAATTTGAAAAGAATGCTCCCATATTTAACATTAGCTTGCGAGTTTCTTCGTGTGACTAGTGTAGCTTCTTAAGAAATCAAAAACCAAAATTCATTCGACACCCCCTTCGTTTTCCTTATGGCGACCAGGGAACATGCCTCCTCTGCCCCCCCTCTAGTTTCGATCCTGAGATAAACCATTAAATAATGTTATCATTTGTATTCATTTTTTTTTAAAATATAAACCTCTCATTCATTTTATTTGAAATACAAAATTTTCATTTCAAATACATATATTACATACATTTAAAATAAGTGCCTTTCACTTATTTCATTAAAAAAAGGGAATAAAACAATAAGGAGAAATAATACGATGAACCAAAATTGTTATTTCAACCTCAGTACATCGTTTCTAATTTATACAAGTGAACACTAAAAGGAATTATTGCTGGAAGAAAAAAAATATCCAACATAAAAATATCTTTTTTGTGATCTATTGACAAAAACAGGGATTGCCCCGGCAAACATTTATACCCCTTTATTCTTCTTAATAAAAGAAGCCCCTTCACACAATTATTCTCCATAAAAGCGACTTCACACAATAAGAAAAAATTGTTGGGATTTAAAATGTGTAATTTACAAACAAAATAAGCTCAGAAGAAAAGTATAGCAGGAAGACATTTAAAAAAAGGATGATTAAATGTTTACTTTGAATTTAAACAACTGAATTTGATTTTTCTTTACAGAAATTTATTTTTCTCAATTCTGTAACAAAAACGGGTCCCCCCCCCCCCAAAAAAAAAAAAAAACTTTCACCCTTGATGTGAAATCATAAGGTAAAACTTACAATTTTAAGTACATTTATTTTGCATTTTACTGTTTTTTTTTTGTTTTTGTTTTTTTTTTTTTTGGGGGGGGGGGGGGGGTCACAAAAAGTAGATTTAACTAAATTGGATAATTTTATGCTGACTGTAGTGATGATATGTATAAGAGAATCTGCCAGTGTCACATAGGCGTACGGTTCAGGGATGTATGGAGGGTATATGGTATACGCCGTATAACTTCGCGATTTTTTTAGGAAACACCATATACCGTCTGTTTCTCAAAAAAGCTATAGTATATACACTGTAGGGTACTCTCTGCTTTGAACGTATGCCTTCTGCTTTTTTTACGATTACACCACTGGTACGGTGCTCATGTATGCTCAAGTATGTGCTCATGGGTCCCAAGCTCCACCATTAATTTCTAAAATATTCTTTTTCACTCTAATATAAAAAAAAGTTTTATTTTAGATTTTATTTAAGTTTTAAAGATTTTTCACATATATTTTTTCCCCTTAAATTTTGTTCTTTTTCTTTTGTTACAGAGATAAACATTATTAGGAATTTCTATTTCTCTAAATGTGCCATTTTAAAAAAAAATATAATAAAATGTTAAACGTTTAAAGTTTTATAAAAAAAACTAAAATATAAAAAAAAATTCCATATTTAAAAAAATAATAAAATAAAAATAAACATTCTTAAATGTTAACTTTTCTTGTGAAATATGAAAAACGATTCACAAAAAACAGTGAGTATATCACTTCATAAGCGGGTCGGAACATTCAAATTTTTACATTGCCTTAATGTTTTATTTAATTTGTTGATTTATTTAACAAATATACTACTCAATTTCTTTAAAAGGAAATTCAAAATGCAACATTAAATTTATAGTCGATCTCTATTACACACGTGCCACTAACGTACGTAACGTTTTTCACACGTACTTGTGTGAAAAATAATTTATTCAGTATGTTTTTAAATATACATAAATCATGGTGACCTAGTGTTTTTATTTAATTTAGGAGTATAAAATCCATTGCCACAATTTAAAGTTTGAATAAACAATGATTTGTGGGGCATTTTTTAAGACCCTTTAGTGGGGAAAACAGTCAAAACTTTCGATTAATTTCTATACAAAATATTTGCTACTGCTAAATAAACTGACAACAACAAACAATTATTTGTTTACATTTTTTTACATCTGTTCGATCTGCAGACAGTAAAGCCGTAAAGTAGACGCTTGCGCAGTAAAAACTTGCCTTTGATTGGTTGGCGTAAGGATTTTATATGTAACCAGTGAAAACGCTCTTAGGTTAAGGTTTTGGGTCACTAGGATTTTTTAGGTCGTTAGAACGACCAGTGAAAACGCACCTTGTGAGGCTTGGTCTCTGTGGTCTAGGCCTTGGCTTTAAAATACTAGACCCAACCAATCAGCGTGCTTCTGTATTCCGCCATTTTAAAAGATTGAAGAAGCAGACGACAGCTTATGATTTTAAAGATTATTTGAAATTAATAAGGGATTTACAAATTAAAGGTACGTAATGGTTTTTCAGATGTTTTTTAACATTTCTTTACATTGTTTCATAACTGTAGAAGTTTCTTTTATAAAGCTATACAATCGTAAGTTACTATTTTCATGTATTTACATACTACGCTACTAAAATTAATTTGTTAACTATGTTACTTTTTAATATTACCAAACTCTATAAAACTATGTATTCGTAAATTCTTTAATTTGCATCTTCCTATATTTACATACAACACTGCCTATGCATTTGTTAATAGATAATTATGTTCCTCATTTCCAAATTCTTTAAAATTAACCTGGTTTCATATGCATGAATTTAAAACAAATTTGATAGTATATGAATACAAATTAATATAATACGGTTGTCATTCTATTATAATGTACGGTAATCCCTTTTTTGTGAATAAATAGTTTCATTTCCTTCAGGAATCTATTTGATATTCTATTTCAATGCATTTTTAGTACTGACAATTTTTTAATTTATCCTAAAACTAGCAACAAATTTTTAACCATAGAATTAATTTTGAATTAACTCCAAAGTTTTCTCTATTATTTTTATATAATTGACTGATCATAGCAAACTCTGCATACATGATTTACATTATTATTAATCAGTTTTAAATGTGTTAATTTTTACAATGATACAGTACTATCTAAAAAGTAATATGAAGACTTTGAATTGTATTTAGCTTCTTATCCTCCCCCTAAAAAAATTCTAATGACATATAAAATTTAACTTTTTTTAAATTGAACAAACTTGTTTTTAAATAAAGTTTTTACTTGTAATTATTATTAATAATTTATAAACCATCCCTTATTCTTTTTAAAATTTTATCTTATATGTTTATCTTTCTGTAGTTTTCTTTAATAATTAATCAGTAGTAGTATATTAAAACTGTAAAATCTAGAACATGAATTTTTTCTCTCCACTTCCCCACAAGAGATGATTTACGATTGAAAAGTTCGTAAATTATTTTTTTTTTTTTTTTTCCGAAAGAGTTTGAAAAACTTTCAAACCTATAAAAGTTATACTTGAAGTAGAGATTAGAATCTGCTGGTGCCAAGATAAATACATATTTTACCAAGTTTGCTCTCAGGATATCGCAGGTGTGTAGTCTTCTAAAATAAGTGACTACCATTTGTGATCTTCTGCAAGAAAGTGGATTGTCTGATGCTCTTGGACTATGTGCTGTTTTGTTGTTTTCTACTTAAAATTCATCAATCGGGAACTCTCGTATAAATAAAGTGTTACTAACTTGTATGACTGACTGTAAGTATGTAGTTTTTTTATATATTTATTTTCTGTTGCTTAGAATGAGAGATTTTGAAATGCATTCTACATTGTTTTTGTTGTTTTTATTAGTTTATTATACTCTTTTTTTTTCTATTCATTTACATTGCAGGATATTTTCAATGGGACATTTTCAACAGTTATGTGAATGTTTGTTGATTGCCTGTTGACCCGACTTTTACATGAGATTTGCATGCTTTTTTTGAAGATATGAATCTTCAATAATATTCGTGTATGATGATTGTAAGTAAGTCATTTTTCTCAAAAGTACATGTTCTGTATTTTATTTATCATTGTTTTATCTTTTATATATAACGTCATTTTTTTCACAAAATCAATCTGTATCTAAGAAAACTTTATTCTCAATACAATATTTATTATTTAATTCCTTTTATTCTTTAATCAATGTTTTCTTCGCATTAGTTTTTTTAATTTATAAAATGGCGTTAAATGATCAATTAAAAAAATGTAGTTTATGTAAATATGTAAACTATGTTTTATATAAACATCGAGTATATGAGTATTCTGTTAGTGGGAAGCAGTTAACCTCTACCTCCCTCCCTATACACACTTTTCAAGGATTTGATATTGCAAAAAATGTGTCGCTCAGACTTAAAAAAATTCTGAAATTACACGAAAGCTAGAATAACTTATCAGATTTGTCTAAAATAAGATCACAGTGTTAAATAAGCAATTTAAGCACAGTAATTAATTAGTAATAATGTATATATTTGAGAATATGGTTATGTATATTGCTTCGTAGCTGTGAACTATGATCAAATGATATCTCTTCCATTTCTAATTCCTTTTTCTTCCATTTGGTACACCTGGATAATTTTAATTTAATATCAGCTTAATAATTATTAATATATTAATTATTAATATATTATTAATTATTAATATATTAATTATTAATATATTTTATTTAATATTGAAATAATATAAAATGTATTATCTGTGATAGTATCATGGTTTTTATTTGTTTAATAATTATTAAGCTGCATATGTAATAATCTAATGTATTTGATTTAATATTTGTTAATGTTGAACTAATCTAAAATGTATTATTATTAATGTTGTTGTTTTTTTTTTTTTTTGTTGTTGTTGTCATTTGGGTTGTTTATTTACAATTCTTTGAAGTGATATGAATTATTTATTTCATTAGTAAAAGTTATTGAAATTATCAGGAGCATATGGTGTATTTTAGAATTTAATTAAAATGTGTCAACATTGTAATTAATTTTTATAAAGCTCTGAGCTTCAAAATAAAATAAGTGATATTGTTTGTTTCGCTCAATGTTTATAATTCACTGGGTCATTCGATGGTAACTTACGTTACATTTAGAACAGTTTACTTCAGTAATTTTAGTAATAAAAGACAAAAGAAAAAAAAATATTAACAATGCAAAGTTGACATGATTTGTTAATTAAACCTATTCAAAGATAAATTTAGATGATAATGGCCTAATTTTAGTGTTTTTTCTTGAACTCTGCCAGTTATATTTATTATGGTAACTGACATTACTGAAAAAGTAACGTAAGTTGCCATAAAAAATGTAATTTTCATTTTCTAGGTAATTTTTATCCAAATTGGCCTTTGGATAGGTTTAATTAACAAATCATGTCAACTTAACATTTGAAAATTTTTTGGTGTTATATTACTGAAATTACTGCTGTAAATTGTTTTAAATTATAACGTAAGTTACCATGGAATGACCTTAGTATTCAACGACAATCAAAATTGGAATTAATACATATCCGGTGTCATAAAATGCTATAATTTGAAATAAGTCTTCTAAATTTTTGGGTCAAAATTCATTAAACAAAAAAAAAAAAAAAAAAAAAAATATGAAGCCATGCTTTTATGATTTTTACACTTTTAGATTTCGCTCACAAAATTTACATTTTTCCTATAATATATTTTGTAAGTAAGCTGCAGCTTCATACTTTATTTTAAATATGAATTAACTAAGAAATTGTGAGCATAGCAAGTAAAAGTTTTTTAAATGTTTTTTTTTTTTTTTTAGCTTAAAAGATTAGTTTTGAGATGTTAATGATAATATTCATAGCTGCTGAATCAGAATTTAGTTCAAAAGCGTTTTGAGAAATTTAAATGACCATAGGTATAAAATTTATCACTTGTATGGTTTGGTTATTTTATTTAGTTGTAATTAATGCAGTTTATAAATATAACATGTGGAAAGTAATGATGTTTATTAGTAAAACATATTGCGCATTAGTTGCGTTTGGTTGTCCCCCCCTGCTTTTTTTGGAAAAATAACCTTTATGTATAGTGCGTAATATAAATGAGTGTGTTTTATTGAATTCTTCTACGTGTGGAAAGCATATTCTCTTATTTTTTCTATTTAAATTATTCTACACTGACTATTACTCATGCTGGTTAAGCTATTTAATACTTATATTTAACTTCTGAGTATTTTTGGTACTTTTATGTCACTCGTGTACAAATCTTTCCAATAACACTTTTTTTTTTTACACACATGAAAATTAGAAACAATATTTTGATATATTTTTTTTCTGCAATTGAATCAAAATGAGTGAAAGGCATGTATTTAAATGCGACATATGTATTAGAATGAAATGAGTGAATGGTTTATATTTAAAATTAAGTGAATGCAATGCAAATGATGACAAAGGAAAAATATTTGTTGATTTATCGCCTGTGCCGACTAACAGAAAAGTACCATATTTTTAAATTATTTTTTATATTACTATGCAAATCGTGAAATGAAGAGTTTTAATGTTATTAATAATTAATGTTATTTTGATTCTGGGTTCGAAATTTTAAGTTTATTTATTAATTATACTATGTTAACTCTCATGGAAAGATGCTTGCAAACTAATATTAAACCAATGGTAACTTTACAAATTTATCATTTGCTTTTGAATATTTTTAAATAATTTTTTCTGTTTTGCATGGGACATGTCTAATTGGGTATCTTTTTGCCCTTGATTTCAGGTGCAGTTTTTCAGAGGAAAATTTCAGTTTCAGAACTTGTTTCAAAATTAAAAGTGCCCTCAGAAGAAAAAAAAACTGCAACCAAAGAAATAAAAAGTAAACATATTTGGTTAGACATCAGGTTCAGGTTGCCCAGGCCAAAAAAAAAAAAAAAAAAGTATTGAAATGCAAATAAGAATTTTGAAAAGAACATTGCCGTTGGTTTAACATTTAGTTTCAGTGTTCTTGTGTTACTACTAGAGATGAGAGATATGGCCTTGGGCTCGATTTTTGTACCATTCTTCGAGCTCGGGTGGGCCCGAACTCATTCATTTTGAAATTAACAATTTTATTTATTCTCATACAGAAAAAAATAAAACAACTTTTTTCCCTTAAAAATTACTTATTCCATTTCAAGTCATTTTAATGTTATTTTTATCAGAATGAAAGGGAAACAGAAATAGTGTTTTTTAAGCTCTTTTTAGATGTGTTTGTAACTATATAAATACGAAGCACCTATAGTCTTCATCAGGTTTGTCCATCTGTCTGCATATAACAGTGCAAAAAATACCCAATACCTTGGTTTGAAATTTAATATATATATATAATCGTTGCAGAATTTTGTCAAGTCATTTCAAATTTTAAGAAAATCAAATCAAAACTTAAAAAGATATTAATAAAAGTTTTCTTCATTCTATTAAATCCTATCGTACATAATTAATTCAGTGATATCCCATGACATGTAATGATTCTAGGTTGCCATGTTGATTACGTCATATTTAAGATGGAATCCTATTATTTCCATATTACCTTCTTTTTTTTAGGTATGTCAAGAACATGCTTTTTGGTTTTGATGCACTATTTATTACTTCTTAATTATTATACCAACTTAAAGTTATTAAATGATTATCTCGCTTCTTTCCAAAAAACTGTCTTAATAGTTCACAATTTAGCTAGTTACACAGTTTATTTTTACTAATGCATTATCTTCCTTTCAGATTGAAATATAAATACCTTTTTCTTCAGATCAATAAAGTTTTCTGCAAAACATTGTCATTATCATAGACCATTATGATACATATTAATATTGTTTCATTTATTATACGTAGTAATCATTATATTCAATAATATTTATAATATAAAGAAATTTTATTTTGTTTCTGTAACTTGTACTTTCAAATAAAAGAAATTTATTAAAGATTTGTTGTCTTTTATTTGACTATATATTTTTATTATAAATGGTATTTCAGGTATTTGCTTGTTTTGTCTATCATGTAAACCTTGATTTAAGAATTGTTTTTAATTATCTATTTATTTTTTATAAAAAAAAAATGGCTAAGATATAAAATGAGAAAAACACTTTCAACATGGTTGAAAAGTATTTATGAATTCAGCTTGTCACACTTGTAAATATACTGTGATTGCATTGTAATTATTAAATGCTAATGATGTTCGCTATAGAGGGTGCTATTTAAATGTGAAATTCAATAAATATAATGCATCAAAAAGTGTTATGGGGACAACAAGTGCTGAAAATGCATTTTTACTGAGTTACGTGTTTTTAAATGGCACATTTAGATATTTCATTTCATTGTATGAAAATATTAAATTTCTTAATAGCTACTGTTGGAGAGTATTTCATAATCTATGCCTAATTCTTCATAATTTGTGTATATTCCTTATACCAGTGGTGCAGCCAGTATCCTTATTTGTAAGGGGTTTTGGAGAATTATTACTCCTTGTGGGATACAATATGTGACAAATAAAAACCAATGTAATGAAAAGCAAACATAATACGTTTAGCATTTATGTGTTTAAAGGTTTCATAGAAAAGCTTCTTTATAATATAAGGTATTTTCAATACAACTTATTAGTTTTTTAAACACTGTGGGAGGAATTTTGAAATGTCACCTTCTTTTGCTGCTGCAGTGTTTATACAAATTAAGGGCTGTGCATATATAAAATTATCATTTTAATGTGTGTGGGAGGGGGGGGGGGACCTGACGTTTGATTGTCATAAGATATTTTTGGGGAAAGTTTTTTTTTTTTATTTAATCGAAACGATATTTTTTGTTTTAGTGCTTTAATTTTTTCTTTACATCAAAATAGTCTTATACCTTTTTAAATAGTAAGTGTAGTTAGATGTTAATTGATATACAGTTGTTTAAATGTAAAATCATATCTTTATGCAAATGCAAACATATAAAAATAAAAAGGATTTTTAAACATTGATGATGATTTCATTAAGGTGTGTGTGTGTGTATGGGGGGGGGGGGGTTGTCAAGGAATGATAACGTATGATATTGTAAGTGATGGGGTGGGGACTAAAATTACCTAAATGTTGATAACATTATATATGTACAACACCATACAATAGTTTTAGAACGGGAGTAAAATTATTGCAAATTTAAAACAATTATCAGATTTCTCAGCCCTATTTTCAACCATCTGCTATAGTTTATAATTTTAAAAAAATGTTATTTAATTTTCTAATGCAACTTTTTCTTTTATATTGCCACAAAAAAAAAATGGGTATGAGCATTATTTTTATAAATCAATTAAAAATCAGACTCACTGTATTTTCACATGCAAAAATGGCATCATTTTGAACAGATAATGCATATTTTTCATATATAAATTTTTAAGCCTTTACTATAAGTGTTACCATAGTACCTTTATTTAAATGTAACATCACGACTAAAAGTATATAGAAAATGGCGTCATTTTCATGTAATCATTGTAGATTTAATTTTCACAAGCGATAATGTAAGTTTCCATTTAAAAATATTGTTTTATCATCAGGTGAGGACAATAATTTCTCTTCTGAAATTAATGTCCATTATCTATAAAGTAAAAGCTTTATTTTCAAACTGTCCAAAAGTAAAATTTCACGAAATGTTACATTTAGTTCCTTTTTTTTCCAGTTACATGTGCCAAAGAAATTCTGTATTCTCCCTTATAAAACAGCGGGAATTTATTGTTATTGTGTCAAAGTAATTAATTTTTTCCTCATTGTCGTTTTAAAGATTTATTGCTCAGAAGGTAGTGTCACAGATGATAATAATATAAATCATGAGACAGGCAGTTAACTGTTGCACCAGAGAGTGGTGCTGCCGTAGCAACATCATACGCTCTGCTGCAATGTGAAATGAGTGGTAACCTGATTACTGGTGATGTCTTCGATTAGGTTTTCCATCAGTGTTGGTATTCATTTCACATTGTAGCAACATAATGTCAACATTAAAGCCAAACCATACATATAACAATTAGAAAACAAAAGTAAGCTCCTACTGTCATTTTTTAAATGAAGAATTGAAGCAGTTATCTCTTTTGTCAGGGGGTCGTCCCTGCCCTCCTGGACCCCTGTTTAAGGTAATTTCTGAACACTTAAGGGACAGTTTCCCTTTTCAACAATTTTCTTTATTTTAAATATGATTCAAATGGTGAACTCACTGAATTTCAATGTTCAACTAAAAGTACATTTTGAAAAATTTTTATAAAAATTTGAATTTTTTAAAATCTCTACTACTTTTTAAAAAAATTGATATTTTTGCCCCCTTTTTTTTTTTTTTTTTTTTTTTTAGATTTTCAAATGTGTACTACACAAACTTGCACATGGATTTTTAGACATATCTAATATTACATTTATTATGATTTTTTTTTACTGATATATATATAGTGCAAAACGATGAAATCTAACATATCTTCATATACTTTTTTTTTTTTTTTTTTTTAAATAACAAAAAACCTAAATGCTAATTCCATGCGCAGATTTATCACATATGTAATAAAGAACATGCACCAAAAAAAAAGCTTAAAAATCTCTATCTCAAATACAGAAAAAGCCTTAAAACATGAAAGTGAAGAAAATATGAAAATGGAGAAAAAGCATTTAAAGTTTTAATTTGTGTGGTAATTGCGCTGAGTGTTTTAACAAAATTTACAATACCTCGCGATATATTTACGGTATGGATAAAAATGAGGTATCAAAATATTCACAATTAAACAGGCTTTCATTTAATATTAAAAAAGAAAAATCAATTTTTTGACCAATTTTAAGGTAAACTGCCCCCTTAAATCAAAGGGAAAAATAAATGTAATTTTTATTTTGTGGAAAGGAGGGATCGTACCCCTTTCCCAGACATTAACAAAAAAAAAAAAGATTCATTTTCTCTCTGTGTTTCATTATTTTAAACTGTTTGAAAAGAATAAATTTTATTTTTTTCAGAGTCAGAGAAAAAGAAAATTAGGGGGCAATTGCATTTTCTTGCTTTCCTTGTGGGCAATGAGCTTAGAAAAACGCGTAATTTTTATTAATTTACACGTAATTAATGTCTGTGCAAAAGAAATTACGGCGCAAACAATTCTGACACGTTCATTTCGATACGAATACGAACGTAAACAAACAAACACGACTGTCCCTCCCTTCCCCCAACCTGCAAATATACGCATGCGCAAGCCAAGTTCTTATGCCGTAGTGTGGACGCAATTTTTTCGATTCTTGGACCTGAAAGACCCAACAGACCTGACAGGCCACATAGTGTAAACGCAGCATAAAGATTTCTTAACTGCTCGCGCATTACGTCACGTGGCGGACAACTTCGCCTCGCTTCGCTCGTTTCAGTATTATTCTGTATGCTGTTCTGCGTTGGAATTTTTTTTCTGTGAATGATTTTAATTATTCTATTATTTAAACAGACTTTTTGAATAAAATCTAATGAATGCGCTATATCAACGTGTTCTAATAACTCTCACAGAACAAGTATAGAGATTTAACAATACAGTACATAGTGTCAAATCCGAGCATCGACATCCTGGCGATTATTATTCTGGAAAATCGCAAAGAAAAACACTAAAATCGCAGAGGACAAAATTTACTGCAATTTTAAAACCGAATTCCTTTTACGAATGTCAAAAAATTTCTGCAGAACTGGAAAATCTCTAAAAATTGCATAAGAGAATCGCGAGAAATTCCGAATAAACTTTAATGAAAGAAAAAGAAGAGGCATTTACTATATTGGACTAAACTGTTAAAGCCGGATTTCTTTCACAAATGCAGACAAATCGCCATGAAATGGGGAAAAAAAAGTTCAAAGTTCAAAACTCGCAGAGGAGAAAATTCATTGTATTTGGCTAAAAGTTGAACAGAGTTCCTTTTACAAATCTTAAAAAAAAAAAAAAAAAAAAAAGAGAGAAATAGGCTGTTTGGATAATTGGAAGTTCGGTTTAAAAACATTTTTTTATAGAAATTGGCTGTTCGGATAATTGGGGTTCCAATAATCGGCTCTCTACTGTACTTCCATAAATTTTCTTTCCATTGTTTCCTATTTGTATGAAGAAATGTTATATTTGATGTGTTTTATAAGATAACATGGAAATTTTAATACTGAAGTTGCTTTAAGTTTTTCAGTTTTTGCTGAAATTTTGTATACATGAAATCAGTGTTGATTTCAGGGGGTGGCCCGGGGGGAGGACATCCCTCCCCCGGAGCAATGCGATGTCCCCTCCGGAAGATTTGAGATTTTGGGTTTTCAATGGTCAAAAAGTGCAATCCCCCTCCCCCCCGGAGCCACAGAAATCCCTCCCGGAGAAAAGTGTCTGAATTCAACACTGTATGAAATAACGATCGTTATTTCATACAGTGTTGAATATCGATATTGTTATTTTAATAATATAATGTAAATAATATGTATAGTACATATTTTTTTCATAATAGAATTAGTTTAATTATAGAGTAATATTTTTGTATTATTTTCATCCTGTATAAGCATAATGACATTCGAAAATTTTTGAAAACTTATATCTAGTAATTGGACAATGCATTATTGTTAAAAGTTTTGAAGTGCGAGTTTTGTTTAATTTATTCTGTTTGATAATGCTAGTCTTTTCATTACTACTCCTGTGTAATCATATTCATATAATTCATTCGTTCATTTTATTTTACAATAGTTTAAAAGTTTTCATTTGTAATTTTGCACATTAAAAAGGTAATTTTTTCGCGAATTTACTTAAGTATTTGAATGTTAACAAACGTATCGCGATATTATTTAACCATTATGTATTTTATATTTGATTAACTCCAATCAGTATTTGTCCAAATTATTTTAAGGAAAGTAATTTTGTTCAATTTACTTTCGAAAATCTGCTTTTTAAAAAATTATTTACTTCGTATTTCGGTCTTTTTACGCATCTATTTACTGTCTCACGGCTGATCGAGCTCCGATCTTGTCCGCCACGTGACGTTTCAGTCCTGCTCTACTCTGATTGGCTATCCTTCAAATGGAACAACCTTATTGTAGAAGAACCTTGATCCATAGTATTGATTGCTTCTAGCTAGGTGTCTAGTGCTGTCTATGTCTGCCGTTTCTGTTTGTTTGGATCATTCGGGACAACAGCCGTGCTGCTTATAGGTCCCAAAGCCCCCCCACTACCTACCTACCACTTGAGAAAAGATTTACTCTGATTACTGAGGTAGTATTTGTTGTAAGTATTTTTAACTTTTATGGCTAAATTGCAAATATGTGCATACTAGTGGTAAGTTTGTGTGTTTTTATTTATTTTTTTATAAGATGAGTCTTATTTATTTGTTTTGTGTTTTTTCTTCACTCTGATATATTCTAAATGTTATCAGTAATAATGCATGTTCTTCTCTCTTTTTTTTCTATGCTTAATGTCGTGGTAATATTTTTCCTTTGTTGGTAAAAATGAACAATAAAACAACTTTTTTTTTTTTAATATAAAAGGAAAAATATGATGGTTAATCACATGAAAGATTCTTTGACAGAGTTCTTTTGTCTTCATCATTTTTTGAGAGACTAGCTACTGTAAATGCTAAAAATAGTTAATAAAGAGTAGAAAATGAGATTTAAATAATTATTTATTGTTGGTATGTAAAAAATATGGCAGAAAATTAAAACAAATCCTTCCAGCACAGTCAGAAAATAAGGTTCATTTATTTATTTATTTCAAGCAGGATCGGCAAGATTCATCCAAAGTGAAAAAAACTGGCCAGAAGAAATGAAAGGAATAAGTTGCAACTTTGTAGGGTGCAATAAATGCATTTTTCTTATAGATAACCTTAAGAAAATTTAATTAGAACTACAAAAAATTAATTATATGCTAAATTAATAATTACATTTTTTTTTAAAACCAAGATCACATGCCTGACTAAAGCTTTTCAATTGTTGGATACCTGAAGAAAAAACATATACAAAATATGGTACTTTTCAGTTAGCCGGGCGCCAGTGTTATATATACATATGTATGTGTACCTATATATACATATATATGTATATACACACACACGCATATATATGTATACATACAGCTTCTATATATATATAAATATACATATATATGTATATATAGGTATACATACATATGTATATATAACACTGGCACCCGGTTAACCGAAAAGTACCCAAAATATATATACACAAAATCCATTAAAGTTATCCATTTCAATTTAACTAGCGGTATGATCCATGTCAATTCAGGCAGCCAAAGAAAAAATCTTACCTTCATAGTCTCAGAAGTTTTTGAATTGAACATATGTTAAAATTCAATAAAAAATAAGATACTTGTATATTTTGGTTTTGCCCAAAAAAATTCCTGACCCGAGATACAGGCCGCCAAAGATGGCATCCCAGGCACCATTTCCAATTCGCCATTTTCGATAAAAATTTTAAAGTGCTCTATCTTTAGAACGGTGCAAGATATTTTGTTGCAGTTTTTTTTATTTTAAAGATAATATTCTTCTGTTTTAAATGACATACCCAATTTTGAAAAATGTATTCAACTTTTCTCGTGGCAGCCTTTTGAAAAAAAAAATTTTTTTTCAAAAAAAAATTTTTTTTTCGAAAATGCCAATCCTAAAAATTTTGATTTTTTTGCTGTTGATCAATACCATTGGGAACTATCTTCACTGTAAAGGAGAACTTCCACTTTTGAGTTTAACAAATTTTAGAAACATTTAAAAAATTCAGAGAATTTTACAGGAACTGTATATATACAGTTCCAGTAAAAGTCACTGAATTTTTGCTTATTTGTATCATATTTGTAAGGATAAGCCTACTATGTATCCTAAACAAGTTAGAAATTGCAATATCAAATGTGGCAAATGAGGTGCGTCCATAGTATTAACTAGTTTTATAAATATTCAGATCTTGGTGCAATAAGTGTTACACTCTTGGGCAAAAGGGCATGAATACAAAATTTACTATAATACCATATATTAAATTCAGTAATACGGAAGTAATATGAATCCATCTTAAAAGGACTTAATCGCCATGGCAACCTAGAATCATTGCCTATCATGGTATATCAGTGAATCAATTATGTATTATAGGATTTTTAAATAGAATGAAGAAAACTTTTATTAATGTCTTTTATGTTTTAATTTGATTTTCATAGCATTTGAAGTGATACATACTTTATTGCAGAGGTTTACAAAAAATTACTTCCTGTGTCATAGAAAGTGCATAGTGTTTACAGGGACACACAAAAGATTTCGTATACTTTACCTTATTGGAATACTGCACATTAGCGAAGATTGCTAGAGGTACATTTTTAGTTGCGATATGAGTTTTTAAGTTTAATTAAATACAGGCAAAGTTCTTTAATCTGCACAAGTTGGGACCAAAAGTTGTGCAGATTATGGAATATTGTGGATTATGGAGTATTATGGATTATATGTCATTTTCTTATTTCTGGACACTATTTTAAATATGATATATAATAATTAATTTAATATGCTATCTCAAAAAATGCATTTTTCAAATTCTTGTATTAAAAAATTGATTGTATTCACTTTTATATTTAAAATTTTCAGATATTTCTTTTAAAAAATCGTTTTTGGATCAAGAATTTGTAAATTTGTTTAATTGTTTACATTCATTAAGCAATGCGAATTATAGAAAATTGCGGATTATGGGAGTGCGGATTATAGATCCTTGACTGTATTTCCATATTACATTGTGTGTATAAAGGCTGTAGATCATATACAGGGCTACACAAAAGAAATCGTAAGGGTATTGCTGGAAGTGCATTGTTAGTTGTGTTTGAGTTTTTAAGTTTAACTAAATTTTCCCATATTACGTTGCGTGCATAAATGCTGTAGATCATATACAGGGCTACACAAAAGAAATCTTAAGGGTTTACTGAGTATGAATGAAAGTAGCTTAAAGGTGATTTTTAAATGAGTTATGCATTTTTACACTGAACTACATTTAGTATACTAAGATATGTTTGGAGAATATAGATAAAATGATATACAGGTCCATGCAAAGAATTAGATACATGGCTGTCTATGGATGATAATCTCTGGTGATTTCACTGGTTTTAAGGATGTTTTAATGTTAATTAAATATTAGCTAAATAGTGGCATGTATAAAAAGATAGTAGGTAAAATACAGGGTTGTATGAAAGTATTCAAGTATGCTTCCGTCTATTGACATAAATTTCTAAAAGTCAAATTCCGACCTATTTATGTGTTTTTAACAATTTCCAACATAGTTGAAAGTCTTTATGGATTCGATTTGTCTGCCCATCTGTCTGAGCTCTAACTTGTATTAATATAATTTGTATTGCTGTGTAATTGATATATGTTATTGAGATTGTTTTACTATGTTCGGT
Source organism: Maratus speciosus (assembly GCA_963932465.1). Classification (NCBI taxonomy): domain Eukaryota; kingdom Metazoa; phylum Arthropoda; class Arachnida; order Araneae; family Salticidae; genus Maratus; species Maratus speciosus. The sequence continues at coordinate 497,055 of CAWVRF010000521.1, read as the reverse complement.
ATTGAAAATAAAGTATGTATCACTTCAAATGCTATGAAAATCAAATTAAAACATAAAAGACATTAATAAAAGTTTTCTTCATTCTATTTAAAAATCCTATAATATATAATTGATTCAATGATATACCATGATAGGCAATGATTCTAGGTTTCCATGGCGATTAAGTCCTTTTAAGATGAATTCATATTACTTCTGTATTACTGAATTTAATATGTAGAATCATAATAAATTTTGTATTCATGCCCTTTTTGCCCAAGAGTGTAACTTATTGCACCAAGATCTGAATATTTATAAAACTAGTTATAGTATGCACGCACCTCATTTGCCACATTTGATATTGCAATTTCTAACTTGTTTAGGATATATAGTAGGCTTATCCTTACAAATATGATACAAATAAGCAAAAATTCAGTGACTTTTACTGGAACTGTATATATACAGTTCCTGTAAAATTCTCTGAATTTTTTAAATGTTTCTAAAATTTGTTAAACTCAAAAGTGGAAGTTCTCCTTTACAGTGAAGATAGTTCCCAATGGTATTGATCAACAGCAAAAAAATCAAAATTTTTAGAATTGGCATTTTCAAAAAAAAAATTTTTTTGAAAAAAAAAATTTGTTTTCAAAAGGTTGCCACAAGAAAAGTTGAATACATTTTTCAAAATTGGGTATATCATTTTAAACAGAAGAATATTATCTTTAAAATAAAATAAACCGCAACAAGATATCTTGCACCGTTCTAGAGATAGAGCACTTTAAAATTTTTATCGAAAATCGCGAATGAAAAAGGATGCCGGGGATGTCATCTTTGGCGGCCTGTATCTCGGGCCAGGAATTTTTTGGGGCAAAATGAAAATATACAAGTATCTTACTTTTTCTTAAATTTTAACATATGTTCAATTCAAAAACTTCTGAGACTATGAAGGTAACCCCCCTGCCTGAGTTGATATGGATTCAGCCTAGCATGTTTTTATTATTATTGGTTAAATTTATTTAACTGGCAGTCAGTATTGAATCATTTACCTATTGTAGGATGAAACTTATTTTACAGATTATTTGAATAAAAGACAGTGTTTACATGCATTTTATTAAGAAAATTTATATGAGAAGTAGAGTCCTGCATCAGGTCAGGTTACCCGCTTTTAACTGAACCCGATCCAACCTGCAGGTCATGTGAGTTTGGCATTATATTTTCCCGTTGTGGGTTGGGTTGGGTTGACTTTAACTTTTTTTCGCGTGTCGGGTTTGGTTTGACCCAATATTTTAAAAGAATGGAAAATATTTTTTCACGTTAAAAGCCTATATAAACTGCAGATCAAAGTTTCTCAAAAGCAAAATGCATGTCAGTCTGTTTTGTCTTTAGTCATCTTTTTACGAGTCTACGAAATGACAAATTGCGTTACATTTTTATAGTATTTTTAAAATGCAAAACGCTAAATGGTCCTTCCTGTTAAGGTGTAATCGTTATAATTTGAACTTTTGAAACTGCAACTAATTTTAAAGCATATTTAAAGATTAGATTTTTAGTTTTATACCGTTTAGAGTCCTGCATTAGGTCTGGTTACCCACACACGGCTCTAGATTTTTTTGTTGCAGGTCGGGGTGAATTTCATTATTTCAGGTTTGGTTTTGACTTTAGCGGGCCTGGTTTGGGTTGACCCGAGTTTTGAAAGAATGGTCAAAATATTTTTTCAGGTTAAAAATCTATGTACAATAATACCTCCATAATGGCTTTTCTCCCGAAAGGCAGACGTCTCTATTTAGCGGACACTTTTTCAATTCCTAAAATTTATATATTTGAATGCGTATATCCTATCCGTGTATCAAAAATGAAATGTTAAAATTTTTCATACTTCGAAAAAAGAAAAAATGGTTCTTAAAGAAAAACTATTCTATGATCGCATTTCTTATATACATTTTATTTCTCAATTTTTAATACATATTTATTTTATCTATCTGAAAGATAATTGTGCTCAAACTTTTTTGTGAAACTCCCAACAACCTAAGTGGTAAAAAACCTATATATGACCCAAAAGGATTCTTCAAGTGGGAACCCGACCTGCAGAAAGAGAATTATATTCATTCCAAGTTGAAAAAACAAAATTTGGAATAACTCGAGCCCATGTTTGACTCTATTCAACGATCCTAAGGTGCTCAGAGGTTTTACTATATTTGAATATTAAAGAATATAGATTTGTTCATTCTTCTATGTAAAACATAAAAATGGTATAGGAGAATTAGAGGTCTGCACGGGCCGAAATTTTCAGACCCGGGCCCAGCCTATCTAATGTAAAACTTAAAAGTTCGGCTCTAGCCTGGCATGGCCTGTTTATGATTTTATTGGCTTTGTCTGAATACTTATATCGGGCCCATAGGCCAATTAGCTGTATTTATCGCAGAGCCGTTGAATTTTTTTGCCCGCCCGGCCTGTTGAAAAAACTGTCCTAATTCTGCGGCCTGGTCCGTTTGAAATTTTGCCTTCATTTTGCTGCCCCGGCACAGCCCTTGGGTCATGCCAGGTGCAGACCTCTATTACAGATACAGTTGTAGATTATTTGCCCAGTGCAGACCTCTATTACAGATACACTTGTAGATTATGTTTCATAATGTAAAAACATGATTTACTTTCCTTACATTGTGGGTTTGGATCGGGTTGCAGGTTGCCGGAAATTACTTTTGTGGGTTTGGGTCGGGGGTTGTTAAAAATTATTTTTGCCAGTTCGGGTCGGGTTGCAGGTTGACTTAAAATGGAATTTGCTGCTTTGGGTCGGGTTAATCAGAAAAGAATAATCCCACTCCAATCTGACCCACAACTACCCAAATCAAACCCCAATCCGAAATGGAAAACAAAATCCATATTGTAATGCAATTAGGGAAAAGTAGTCTACAATTATATCTCTAGTATCAATTTTATTTTTTATGTAGAAAAATCAAAATAATAGTTTTCCATCCTAAAATATATTTTAAAGATTTCTTTGAGAAATCGATTCATCTCAAACCATGAACCGCAAGTGTCAAAACCCAACCTGAACACAAAACAAAGTTAATCTGACTCGAATCTGACCCTCAATGATAAAAGATTACATCTAATTTGATGCAGCCCAAACCACGAGTTACGTCAAGCTCAATTTGCTTGACCTAATACAGCACTTTACTTGAAACCCAACCTGAACCCGAAATACTTCAAATGAAGCCAGTTCTAAACCCACAATCAGTGAAAATTGATCCACAATTTAATATAATTATAAAAAAATAGTATATGAACATATCTTCAACATAAATTTTAACTTTAATGTTGAAAAATAAACACGTAAAGTGTCATCCATGTATCAAATTTGTAAATTATTATCTGAAAGAATATTTTGGTCATTTTCTTTTATTTATTTATTTATTTTTTTTTTTTTTGAAAAATCAGGTTATCCCAAACCCAACTCGCAAGAATCAAAATTTAATCAGAAACAAACTTTAACCCAGAACAATTAGTTAAGTCAACCTGACTTGCAAGAGAAAAAATGAGTCTCAATTCGACCCGACCTGTGGGTCAGGTCGAATTCCAAAAGTCAAAATATTTTCCTTATGACAATTAGGGATGCACTGGATAGTGATTTTGGCTGAATACCGAATATTTGGCCTACAGGTGAATCGAATACCAAATATTCGGCTAGCCGAATAGTAACTGCTAGGCCGAATACCGAATATTCAGCTTGTCGAATACTTTTATATTTCAAAGTTTAAAGGCATTAACATGTTAAATTTTAAAATAATTTTACAGAACATTTAAAACAGAAATTTATTCTAATAAACAAGAGCTTTTTGAAGTAAACTTTATGCTGAAAAAAATCTGCTTTGATTTATTAAGAGGATAGTTGTACAAAATTTTTAATTAATAAAATTTTAAATTTCATGCCTTCTTTTGAGAATTAAAACAAATTAATAAAATTTTCTTAAATTCTAAAACAAACATTTTAAAATCAAAGAAAAATTGTGAAAAAATGGGAAGAAAAATTGTACAGGATCATATATTATTTTGTTTGTCAGGAAGAGACTAAAGTAAATAAATAATACAATCTATTCAAATTCTGTATGGTGGCAACATAGCAAGAATAACTGTTCTACTCCTTTTGATTAAGCAAGGAAGTTTTTAAATGCATCCTAGATTAGTGTCTTGAGCGAGCAATCATTTTCAGATATTGTAAACGTTGTTCTTAAAATCTTAGCAAGAAACAGATTATTTACTGGACAATGTTCAGGAACGTGCATTTGCACATAATTAATTCCTATGAAAATCCTCGTGATTGGTTAATTTTCTTAAATAATACTTAACAAACATAAAATAAATAATATAAAAACATTCTATTTTATTTAAATATGATTCTGTTTCTAATTATTCTGAATATCTTTATAAGTTGACTGTTAAACATAGAAGTTGTATAAGGTTTTTGAAAATATATTTTAAAAGTTTTTTTTAAATATTCGGTTCACTGAATATTTTGATATTCGGCAGGTCGAATAGTTTGCTATTCATTCGGCATACCAAATAGTTTGATCAAACCGAATATTCGGTAACATGGCTGAATACCGAATATTTGGTGCACCCCTAATGACAGTTGAATTTTGACATGGTGGGGGTAGCATTCGTCCTCCAGACCTCTGCTCTAGTGCCTCCCTTGAATGTACATGGGTCTTAAAACCTTAAAAATAAATGAAATTCTTAAATGGCCATTGCTATATAAAATTCAAAGTCTTCTCTTACTACCAAAACAAAAGCATGCAAATTTTGCAAGAAAATAAAGAATGTATAAATTTATTAAATGAAGCTGCTCTTAGTATGGTCATTAATATTTTCACTGAAACACTGTGGAAATTCAAAACATTATTTTCTGCTTCTTGCTTGGTTTGATTAAAAGTGTCAGCAATAATCCAGATTATAAAGCAAGCAAGGATAAATTATGAAAAAATATATATAAAATAAAAGCTAAATTTTTATTGTTTATTTTTTTTTTTATAAACCAATATACATTCAAGGGTGTCATTACTGGTACATCTACCCTATATAATTGCTAAATGCAATTTATACATTATTGTCAGAAACATCAAAATAAAATTATTTTTTAATCTACTCGCCTCATCATGGTTAATTTAAGGCTGTTCTCAAATCCAAAGAGTCAACTTTCTGACATAAGTATTAATTCATTTTTGTTCAGAAACACATGAAACTAGAAGGTGTTGTTATTCAGAAACTATGTAATAGAGCTGTTTTTTCCGTTTTCTTGTAAATGCAATAGATCTTTCAGAAAATACAGTCAAAGTTGGCATTTTGAACTGAACTTCTGAGCGAAAGAAGAAAATCCAGTCAGTAAGGGGGAGAAAAATGCCGTATCACATGATCAAAAACGTCTTTAACTCAATAGGTAATTGATTGATCAAAAAAGGGAAAAAATAGTTTGATTCCAAATCGCTTCCATGGCCAGGCTTTCAAATTTTATATCTTTCCGTTAAAAAAGGAATTTGTAAATGTGTCAAAACGTTTTGCCCTTGTTCAGCAGAGCAGTTAAGAACAGCCTTAATTTAGAGAATTTTCTCTAAACTGTGGCTCTAAGAGAGTTTAATCAGTTGACTTAAGTTCCAATTTGCATTAAATATATTCAAAGACATAACTATTTTAAACAAATGTTACATTGTAGAAAAAAAATAATTTTTTTGATGTTATGAATGTGAAAGTATGTTTGAATATTTCTCCATCAATCGTATGAAAATAGCTGAACGAAGTCCTTTCAAATACCTTTATACCAGATATAACCAAGAATATGATATAAAGCATTATTTTTTATCGTGTAGCAATCTTATGTAAACAATATAAGGCAAGTAACTGGCTTGGCTTTTTGCTCGACACTGTCTCTTGTATACTGTTCATGAAATACCTGGTTCAACCTTCTCCAGTACCAATTTTCTCTTCATTGGTGGCTCGGAGATTATCATCATTATTTGAATGCATAACTAAATGATACCTTTCATATAAAAATGCTTTTATTTTCTTTGCTGTTGTCATATCTGTAAAAGAAACTCATCTAAATTAAACTATTTCTTATGAGAATTTAATAATTTTGTGATTTTAATGTATGTTTTTTTAATACAAAAATGATTTGTATTCACTATAGAGCATGCATTTTGGTTTATAAAACATTAATTTTAAGTTAGTTGCAGAAGTTAACATTTAAAATTGAAATTTAATTAGATTTTGCAGAACAATCTTTTTTACCAAAACAAGCAAAAATTTGTATATGACTGTATTTTTTCATATAAAATGAAATACTGCGAACTACTGTTATGGGAGACTTCTAAGAAAGGGCATTTTCTTTTGTTTGCATTAAACAATGTAAACATTTGAATGATGTAAAATAATACCTCACATTGAAGAAAATGAATTTGGTTTTACACAAACATTAAATAAAGTTATCAACTTAATGCTAATAAAAAAAAAGGTTAGTTTAATTTAGTAATTTTTATTAAAAACATGTTGGAGATAATTTGCTAATGGTGAAGAATAAATTACTGAGGACAAACAAATATGCAAAGAAATTGTCATACTTACATAATTGAACTTTAATTAAAGTTTTTAAAGTATCTAACTTTTCTTTGCATTGCTTGAAGAAATCATCATGTTACAACATCAATTTCTAGTTTTGTGAAAATTTGGTCTTTTATTTCACATTTTGATTGGTAATATTATATTGGCAAACAGCCATTTACAAATACCCGACCCCAATACACAAATTCCATTTTAAGTCAATCTGCGACTCGAACCTGCAAAAATAATTTTCAGCAACCTGACCTGAAGACGAGGTACTTCAACCTGCACCTGACCCGAACCTGCAATGAAAGGAAAGTAAATCATGTTTTACTGCCATTATGAAAAATAATCTACAATTGTATCTCTAATACCAGTTTTTTGTCTTGCATAGAAGAATGAACAAATTTGTATTCTTTAATATTTAAATATAGTAAAACCTCTGAATAGTGGACACCTCGGGATCGTTGAATAGAGTTAAACATCAGGTCGGGTTATCCCGAATTCTGTTTTTTCAGCTCAGAATGAACCTAATTTTCTTTCTGCAGGTTGGGTTCATACTAGAAGAATTCATGTGGGTCATAAATGTATTTTTTGACACTCGGGTTGTGTTCAAATATATAAATTTTAGGAAATGAAAAAATGTTCGCTAAATAGAGGTGTTCATCTTTCAGGAGAAAAGTTAATGTGGAGGTCTTATTGTATATAGATTTTTAATCTGAAAAAATATTTTGGACATTCGTTCGAAATATGGGTCAACCTGAACCCAACCTGCTAGAGTCAAAACAAAACTCAAAACAATGAAAGTCAATCCGACCCACAGTAAAAAAGTGGAAGTTAACCCGTCCTGCAATTTAAAAAATTTAGCACCAACTCAACCCGAATTGCAGGTCGGATGTGTGTAAAGCAGGTAACCCGACCCACTACAATACTACTCTAGTAGTAGAAAGTTATCTTTCTCTTCATTATTGTCAGTGACAATTTCTCGGTTTCTCAATAAACAAAGTCGCTTTAAAAAAAATAATGTACAATATACATAGTTTCGAATCTGATTGGTTAGTTTGTGAAAAAATTGTCTGCATTATCTAATGAATAGTATTGGCGATTCAAGTGCTTGAATATGCCATCTGGTGGAAGAAAAGATATAACTTCTCGCTTCAAGAAAATCTCATGCAAGTAGATTGCATTATATGTATTTTTAATTGTTCATAATGATTATTTTTATGCATAGTTTCAGATTTCATGTGACATTAGTTTTCTGTGTTATATATGACAAGGTAAATATTATCCAAATTTAAATATCTAAAACGTTCAAATGTGTTTCCAGTAAACAATGATTTCAATGGCACTTTAACATTAGTTAAAGGGACAGTTTTCCTGTACCGATAGCTGAAATTAATTCCTTCTATAGCTTTTTTTAAGTCTGAATGCTTTAAGCAATGTCTCTAACCTTAATTGCAAATAAGAAATGATGGGTGAAACAAAATTATCCTCATTAACCAGACATATTTATTAAGCAGAGATGCACAATGAAAATCTACTGCATATGTACATGGGGATAGTGTAAGTAAGGGAAGGCAACTGTCAATAGACCAAATTTAACAATAACAAAAAGCTTATGATAGTTATTGGGCTGAATGGTGGCTGAGTGTACAAATATTGTATAGTGAATTTTTATAGTTTGGAGAAAACTTCATTTGAAATTTGAAACGATAGTACAGTTTTAACTATATCAAAGTTTTTAAGGAGACCCTTTTCTATTATTAACCTGAGAGCATGCTTTTTGAGGATACAGCAGTGTAATTTTTAATCAATGTCATCTGTATTTGGAAAATTTTAATATTTTTCGTATGGTTGTTTGATTTAAATCAGTTTTTTTTTTACATTGATATTTACTGGCTAAATAAGTATCAAATTCATCATTTGCATTATAAGAAAAGTCATCACTCATGTCAGATTCAAAATTACCTTTTAATAACTTTAATTAAAACTTTTTAAAATTCAAAATACTATTATTTTATGAAAGTAAAGGCAACTATATTAAAAATATTACTTATCCATAGTGTATTCCCCAAAAATACTGATAAATGCTCTCTTATTTTTATTTATTTAATTTTTTTTAATATTACTTTATTTTTGGAAGTTAGATATTTTAGCTAAAGTTAAATCTATTTAATATAACAGCATTTTCAGTGGAGAGTTACTTCCTATAAAGCAAATTACACATAATTCACAAGTTTGTCTTATGTTTAGTAGCTTAGACCTTCAAATTACTGTATCCCATATGTTGGTGATTGATATATTGATCAAATAATATGATCAGTACTGAGACTAATTATAAGATAATAAATAGTGACTTCAGCTGTTTTGTGACAAATTAAATTTTATTTTAAATGATTAATTTGTGAAAATTTAAGTTTGGAGGGAAAAGTCTATTCTAAGAGAATTTTATGAAGGGTCCAGTCTTGAGATTTAAAAAATTGTGAAAGGTCCTTTAAAGGACCCAAATTTTTCCTAATAAGATCCCTGTTATTTCTAAGCTAAGCAGTCATTCCTACTGTCAAGTAAGCATGATTGATTGCTGAAATTTTCAATGGCTGAGGGCTAGATAATACTGACAATTGTTAGTTTTAGAGTTTTTGTCATGTGATTATCTTTCATCTGAGAAACTGTTTTGTTAATAATTAGAATAATATAGTATAGTGTGAATCACAAGTTGAAACAATGCCATTTACTAATATTAGGTACAGTACCGAGAGCTTTTGGATTTGTTGATACATAAGAAAACTGGTTGACAGAAAGAAAGATCCAGTGTAGCTTTATTTTACAGAAAAAAATACTATTACTGGAAAAGGCGTAACAGCAACATGCAAATAATGTAGTGCAGAAATGATGGAGATTGTGGCAAGAATGTAAAAACACAAAGAAACTTGAAGGCTACATGATAAAGATAACTTTAATGAATCGGAATCAGTTGGAATACACATATACATTTAGCATGTGCTTATATATTATATATGTTATTGGAATAATACATTAATGAAAAATTAATAACTAAATTAACTAGAAGTGTATACACACAACCAGGGGCATGCCTAGTGGGGGGGGGGGGTGTAACACCCCCCACTTATTTGGAAGAGTTGGTAATATTTAGAATAGTCGGAAAGTTAAGAACTCACCCTGCAAAAAGTCCCGTCTCCCGTCGTCAGTATCATTTCACTTTTCTGTTGTCCGTCTTTAAAGGGGAAAAGAAAGAACTTCTCACGGAAGATTGTGTATGATTTTGTGTGGAGGGAGGGGTTGTCAGAGAGCGGGGGTGATAGAGAGAATCGCGTTTCTGAGAATTTGAGACTTTCGTGAAAGGAAGGGGCAGGGGGTTGTTGCAATCTCTATTGTAAGTTTTCCCATGTAGCATCTTTAATTGCTCCCTTATGTTATGGACTGATTCTTAGAATTTGGTGACCTATTGGCTCTGGATTTGGCGCTAGTTATTTGAGGTTGCTGCATTTAAAAGATGAAGTCACGGACACAGAAGAAGAGCGATTTGCAAAAGTTTGTTTTTGTCGCATGATGGCGGATAATTCAGTGAAGATTTTATGCACACACTGTGATTTCACAGAAAAAAATTCATTTATATCGCCATATAAGAAAATTTCATCCGAATGAAAACATCGACCTCCAGAAAGGAAAATGGATTCAATGTACAATATGCAGATATTTCTGCATTTCTATTAGAGGCCTGCATAGTCATATTGAAAAAGATCATCCAGATATAAAATTATCTTTTGAAAAGGCTCTTGTATAGCACCTCCCCCCCCCCCCCCAAAAAAAAGCCGGTTTTATTCTTCAAATTGTCATAGACACATGAATTTTGTAGACAGGTACACTTGGAATAGTAATCATGCTTAAAGTACGTGTTACTCTTTTTGTGAGTGGGTGGGGGCGACCATCTTTTAAACCTCATTCATTGAAAATTCTAAAATCAGAGCATTTAAGCATTATCACTCTTCAGGTTGGTTCTAACTGTGTCCAAAATTTTTAGTGTCTATGACTATTTGAAGACTCAAAGAAAAATATTATTTTTTGTTGCAGGGAGGGAGTGGTAGACCATGTTCTCTTGAAATTTTCAATAAAAGAGTACTTAATCTTTCTTGAATCTTTCAAGAAAGGAATACTTTTGCATGATTATTATTTAGCTCTGCTTAATCTTGAATTCGGTTCAAAACGCCGACTTTGACAGTAATTTCTGAAAGCCTTTAACAAAAATAAATATATATATAGAATAATGGAAAACGTATTTCGATTACAAAGTTTCTGAATAAGAATGCCTGCCAGTTTCATGAATTTCCGAACAAAAATGAATTTAAAAATGTATCAGAAAGTAGCTTTGAATTTGAGAATAGCATTAATAATAGTCGCATTTTTGGGAGAAGGGAAGTAATCAGGGGCTAATAATAAATTTTGAGGTTTGTTTACTATACTTCTATAGAAGAATTAAGTGACTGAATTGATATTATTTATTAAAATATGAAAAACAATTGATAAATTGTTTTAGATATGCTAAGTTTCTTATTGTTCTTCTAACTAGCAATACGTAGTCAAATCTTGTTTCGATTGCACACCAGGCAGATTTATCCATAAGGAGCGAAGCTATATCGAGACGCTAGTATAGTATAGATGCTTCAGAGTTTACGGGCTTTCTTTGATCAGTTCTGTGTTTGAGATCGTCATTGAGTGAATAAATTAATAATCTTCATCTGCGCTTTTATTTTTAACCGTATTAAGAATCGTTTAATTTTTAAAAATTACAATGAAGAAAAGACAGAACCGTTTTAAAATTAAATGTGAGTGTGGAAGAATTTTTAATTATGACTACAGACAACAACACAATAGGAAATACCATTTGGATGCCATTAACAGACAGAAACATGTAAAATATCAGGCTTTGGATGCTGTTACTAATCCATTTGAAGTAGTGGCAAAGTGACTTAAAAGAACTGAAGAACAGACGGCCTCTAAGAATAAGGTTAGTAAGTACCGATATTCAGTAGTCTAAATTTGTTTACTTATAGCCCTTTCCGGCACAGTGGTCCTACTCCAGGCACACCTAATTTTAATTCCAAACTTGCATTCAGCACCAAGAATATTTTAATAAAATTTTGCTTCTACAATGAAAGCTTAAACTAAGGAGTTCTTATTTTCTAAAAAGTCGTTTATAAATTCCGGTGTCAGTCAATAAATTCGCATTTTACGAACAAAATTTGTATGTGCCGGAAAGGGTTAAGTGTCTCTATAACTTCTTTTCACTGAGTACAAAGTGATTCGGCATACCGAGAGAGAAAATGGAAGTTCTTCAGAAGAGTCTTACCTTGAAATCTCTGTCGAAGACAAGATGGACTATGCGAGCGCATTCAGTCAGAGCTATTTTATTGTCCTATGATGCCCTCACCCATACTCTGCAAATTATTTCTGAAGACATGAAGGTTGACAAGGATGCTCGAGCTAAGGCGGTAGGGTTAAGAAGCAAAATGATGTCATACGATTTCATTGTTTCTTTACTTGCAATGAAAACAATTGTGTTTAAGACCAAGTTAGCAACAGAGCAATTTCAACGTGATGACCTGAACATTTTAGAGTGAACTGACATAATGCAGAAAACTTACGAAAGCATTCAGAAACTCCAGAATGATGATGCAGCGGCAATAATGAACATCATTAAGGAAGCTGACAACATCTGCGAGACACATGGAATAAATCAAGATTATGTGTTCAATTTGAGGCACAGGCGACGAAGGCCTCCATTGAAGATCGACGAAAATGCTGAAACTGCAGTTCTATTTACACGAGAGAATTATTTTAAAGCAGAAATTTTGAAGGTGGTAGATCGGCTTACAACTGCATTTGGAGACATTCATAAGTTGGTATTTGAGAAAGTTAAACCACTAGCCTGTCTCCTTCCATCTAGGATCAAGTATAGCTCTACCGAGGACATTTCTAAACTATGTCAATTATTCCCTGATGATCTCAAAGATGTAGATAACTTGGAATGTGAAATTGATCTCATGTCCTTAGAAATAGCTAGTTCTGAATCGGATACAATTGGCGCTGCAGCACAAAAACTTGTGGAGGAGGAGGCTCATTTGTATCCTAACCTTTCTTATTTGGCCTACAAGTTGGCCTTAATTATTCCAGTAACTGTGGCAAGTAATGAAAGAAGTTTCAGCAGGTTAAAGTTAGTAAAAAATTACCTGCGTACCACCATGTCAGAAGAGCGACAACACAAACTAATGCTATTAACCTGTGAAACAGACATAACTGACATGTTGGATTTAGACAGTGTAGCTGGAAAATGGGCTATTCTGAAGAATAGATGGGTGATAATTTAAAAATGTAGAAGGATAATATTTAGTCTCTTATACTAATATATATCTTATTTTTAGCAAACAAGATTCGTCTTTTTTATGTATTTTAAAATTTATACACTTACATTACACAACAGCATGCAGTTTTATTTATAGAAACATAAATTCCGAAGTACTTCAACATTATTAAATTGTTACTTTTGAGAACTGGTTAATGTACGGTACATCCATACACATTTCCTTTTAAATCGTAAGCAGAATCCTAATTAATAACAGGATTCTCAACTCTACTTATATAGTAAAATAATTAAAAAAAATTTACACATACTGAATAACAGCATTTAATTTCGACTGTGGTTAAGGAGAATGCAGGTGAACACTTAAGACTTTTAGTGACTTTTATAAATTCACAGTATTGTAGAACAGTTGACTCCATCGCTGAGGGGGGGTATCACAAAGCCTTTCTCACACCCGATCTTGCAGTCGGCAAAATTCACCCCCCCCCCCCCCCCCCACTAAAACAGCCTTCAGCACGTCCTTGCACACGACATGCTTAGATATATGTACTATAACAATTTAAATTTAATAGAGTAGAATAATATAATTTTAAATTTTAAGTGATTCTTCTAAATTTTATTGCAACAGTTTTTAATTTTTATTTAAAATATCTTGAATTCATATCAAGGAAATGTAATGAATTTAATAGAAATGTGTAAATTTACATAGAAAAAAAAAATAAATGCAGGTACGCAAATATGATTGCTAATAATAGTAATAAAAGAAATCCAATTAAAATCAAATAAATCAAAAAAATTTGAATAAAATCAAATAAATCTGATTTTTTTTTTTTAATATTAATTTTTATCAACCATATTTTGGAGTGATACAATACAGTAGACTCCCTCAAATCCGCACATCATCACATATGTAAACAATGAAACTTTCAGTTCATATGTACAGGAAAAATTACAGAATTTTTGTACTTTATATCATCCATATGCATTTTAATATGTAGTTCTCAATAATATGACTGAAATCTTGGTTCATCATGAAGGAAGGATAAATTTATTTGTGAAAAAAATCTAGATATTGTTGATATCACTGGTAATCACAATCTTTTTACGAAATATATTTATGTATTAACAGGGGCAGCGCCAGAACTTGCCCGACGGGGGGCCGAATTAGAACCCGACCCGAACCTGCCAAAAAAATTTCCTCGCCCGGAACCTGACATATTTAATTCCGCACCCGACACGAACTCAAAATACTTTAACACGCAACCCGACCCTAATCCGAAATGAAAGGAAAGTAAATAAGGTTTTAATACAATTATGAAAAGTAATCTATAATTATATTTCTAATACCAATTTTATGTTTTATATAGAACTAGTCGGATGTGACAATCCCAAAACTTTCTTCTATCTCATACATGTTAATACTTCCTGAAAAGTGCAGCATAGCAGTGCAACCGGTTAGGTGATTTACACCAAAATCTAATCAGCAACAACTTATGTCAACTTCTAACAGATTCTGAAGTTTCATGAAAATCCGTGCATTAATTTTTGAGATAAAACTATTGCAGAAATCTTAAAAAATTCTACATAACAGCGCCATCTGTTGGGCGATTTAAACTAAAAACTAATCAGGGCCAATTTATATCAGGGAATAACTGAATCTGAAGTGATCTCGAGATACAGCTATTGCGAAAATCGTGAAAAATGCAGCATAGCAGCACTACCTTTTGGGCGCTTTACACCAAAAACTAAACAGCTCTAATTTATATCAGGGATTAGTTGAATCTGAAATTTGATGAAAATTCATGCACTAGTTCTTGAGATAGAGCTATTGCGATAATCATGAATGATGCAGCATATCAATGCTACCTGTTGGACGATTTACACCAAAAAGTAATCAGCAACAAACTATATCGAGGACTAACTGAATCTGAAGTTTTATGAAAATCTGTGCATTAGTTCTTGAGAGAACTATTGCGGAAATCGTGAAAAATGCAGCATAGCAGCGCCACCTGTTGGGCTATTTACACCAAAAAAGTAATCAACACCAAATTTATATCAGGGGCTAACTGAATCTAAAGTTTTATTAAATTCCATTCATTAGTTCTTGAGATAGAGCACCCACAAAATTTGTGTCACACACAGACAGACAGATAAACAGACATTTCGTAAAAACATGTTTTACGGGATCTCCGACCCCTAAAATGTGTAAATCCGTCAAAAACCGGAATTCAAAAATTTTTATGAATCCAATTCTTTCTTCTTGTAAAGATAGAAGAAAGTAAAAATGGACAATTCTGTATTCTTTAATATTCGAATATAGTAAAATCTCTGAACAGCAGACATCTCGTTGAATAGAAGCCTGCATCGTGTCGGGTTGTTCTTAATTTTCTTTTTTACGGTCGGGTTCACCCTAGAGTATTTCTTGCTGTTCATATTTAAGTTTTTTTGCACGCTGGGTTGTTGGAATTTAAAAAAAAAAATGTTTGAGCAGAACTATGTTTCAAATAAAAATAAATACTGTATTTGAATATGTATTCAATTTTCTGCATGATATATAAAATGTATATAAGAAATGTGGTCATCTTTCTTTAAAAACCATTTTTTTCATGTCTCAGAATGTGAAAAATATCACCAACATTTCTTTTCTGATAAACAATAATATACAAGTATGGTATTTGTGATAGTATATGCATATTACATGTGTAGACTGGGTGGTGGCCACAAAGGTATAAGCATATGAATATATAAGTTTTATGAATTGAGAAAGTGTTCGCTAAATAGACGTGTTCGCTTTTCGGGAGCGTCCATTGTGAAAACCTTATTGTATATAGATTTTTAACCTGAAAAAATATCTTAGAGATTACTTTGAAAAATCAGTTCAACCCGAACGCGGCATGCAAAAGTGAAAACGCGACCCGAACAATGAAAGTCAACCCGACCAGAAACCGACCCGCAATGTAAAAATATAGCGCCAACCCCACCCAACCTGATAGTCGGATTGCGAGCTGTTAAAAACAGGTAACCCAACAAGATGCAGGACTCTGGCTGAATAGGTAATATATATTAGAAGTGACGACGAACCCGGGCCTGTCTCGAAGCACGAGTTCGGTGAAATTTTCGCTCATTAAGCTCGGTCAGGGCTTAATTTTTATCTGAATACTCGGGTCGGGCTGGGACTAAATTTTATTTTTTGAAATGCTTTGCCGGACATTGGAATTTCAGTCTTCTGGGGGGATTCTTCCCTTTTTTTCTGTAGATTCGGACCGGACAGTGAATGTATTGTATTCTTTCGGGGCCGTAATCGGATGAGATTTTTTTTTCCCCCACGGGTAATGTTCTGATAACGTTCCTCCTTTACTAGTAGAGAAAATGAACTATAAACAGTATATCTTTGTTTCTCCTTTCTCTCTTTTTCTTTTCTTTTTTTTGCGTTTTTTAGTTAAAAGGAAATATAGTTTTAAATAAAGGGTGGTGTTTAAATGCGCGTTTTGTCAAGGAAAAAATGCCAATTTCTGCAAAGGATCGTGAAAAGACGCGCATTTCGTCAAAGGATCGCGAAAAAAAGCGAATTTCATCAAAAGATCACGGAAAAAAAACGCAAATTTTGTCAAATAATCGCGAAAAGGGCGCGAATTTAGTCAGAGGATCGTGAAAAAACGCGAATTTCGCCAAAATATCACGAAAAAAACGCGATTTTCGTCAAAAGGGTGCGAAAAAAGTCGAATTTCATCAAAAGATTGTGGATAAAACGCGAATTTCGTCAAAGGGCTGCAGAAAAAATTGGGAATTTCATCAAAGGGTCGCGATAAAAAATGCTACGGCTTCATTAGAAAACAGCACACACACACACAAATATCTATATTTATTATTATAGGTATAGGAGGGGGGGGGGGATTTTGTTTAGGGATGCACCGGATATTGATTTTGCCGGATATCGGATACCGGATATCCGAAGCTCCTTCGCCTGCCGGATTCGGATATGCGGCCGGATATCCGGCATTAGATATGTTTTTAATTATATAATGAATTATTTCTCTGTATAATGTCATCTCAGAACAATAAATTACAAACATGTTTCACACATCATTAAAACATTTTAAATGTATTGAAATATAATTTACAAAAACTATATCTCTTTGAATATCAGGGCTTGTAATTCAAGTTTTCCCAAGGGGAGTTTCATACCCAAAATGTATAAATGCAGGGGAGTTGAACTGTTAGAAAGAAAAAAAAAATCTTTCAACCCCGTTATTTTTTATGTGCTACTTAAAGAATTACATTTATACAGACATGACAAAATACCATTGAAACAATTTAAATTAACAACTCAAGATAATTATTCAAAATTTTTATTTTATTAAAACAAAGGAACAGAATCAAGTTTTACATATATCATGTCTATTTTTCAACCTTCACTTAATGTGATAGCCTTATGCATATTTAATTATACATTATTATTTATTTGACCTCTACTTTTTATAATTTAACAACTTTTAAAATTATCTTATCTTTTATCATCTTAGTTTATTACTTTACTTAATTATTTTAATATTTTACTATATTGCAATCATTCATTATAATTTTGATTGTATTATTACATTCAAATGATTCTTTAAAAAATGTAAACAAAACAATGACCAGAAATCCACAAAATTCTAAAATTCGCACAACCTCTGGTCCCAAGCTCTGCGGATTTGAGGGATTCTACTGTATTTATTTTACCCCCAGTTTGTACAGTACACACTACATTGCTTGAAAAGTTGGTAATTTTGTTTTCTTACATGAATAGGAACCCTGCAATGTGTATCCATCACATGGAACCTCTATCATTTAAGCTATTTCTGCCCATTATTCCACTTTTCAATTTTTTTATTTAGGATAGAGGGGGGGGGGGTGTCTTAGCTGTCATTCCTTGAAGATTCGGGGATTTGCTGCATGAAAAAACAAAGATTTAGTGGTTTCAGACTTACTGGACCTGTTCCTTCTGGCACTAACAATCATGTTGCATTCGAGCTCACTCAAATCTCTTATTTTCCTCATGAATAATCAAATTGCGAAGTTCACAGCTGCTTCTGACCAGAAAGAAAGCTTTTTATCAAAAAATGCAGTTTTTTATATCAGTGCACATGCTTCAGTAGTAAATAAAGGTTTAAGTGAGGAATGTTTCTAGTATTTTGAAGGAGTGATTGTGTTCAGGGAATGTACCTGAATTCAGGTATTTAT
Source organism: Maratus speciosus (assembly GCA_963932465.1). Taxonomy (NCBI): domain Eukaryota; kingdom Metazoa; phylum Arthropoda; class Arachnida; order Araneae; family Salticidae; genus Maratus; species Maratus speciosus. Next base: position 478,889 of record CAWVRF010000521.1, on the reverse strand, counting down.
TTCGTTTTGCATACCGGAATTCCAGTTTTTCTGATAGTAAAACTAATAAAATAAGACTAAAATATCAATTTCATATGATTTCTAAACATAATTGAAGGTAATATTTTCATAATGAAATGATTTGGACCTCTCTGCAATAAATAACATGTTCTTTCTCCATGTAAAATCTTTTTCTCGCTAAAACTTCAGGTATTTTTTCATGAACTTTCAATCACCCCTGATTTTGGCCACTCAGTGCCTATAATTGAATAATTTGCAGACAATATTATATATGGGACATTCTCTGTTAATTTTTGTTAGAATATATATTTTTAAATTATATTAGCAGTTTTATATAATATAATACATTAAAAATATTTATTTGATGTAGACTGATGATTTTTAATTTTTTGTTAAATGAATAAAGATATGTTTGTATATCCTCATTAAATGTTAGAATTCATTTCCTTTTCTAAGATTTTCACTTATTTTGTGAATGTAATTATGTTATTCATTCAATAAGGTAATTTTTTCTCTGAAAATTTCTTGCTACTTGTTTGTAATAAGGGGCATTGGCATTACTCAGTAAAAATACCAGTGAAAATACCAAATAAAAAGAGCATTATCTTAGATTTTTTTTAACACCAATTTAGCCAATTCTAGTTGCTATAAACATTGCATTAAAGTTAAATGTATTAGAATTTTACCTGTTTATAATGTGTCTTGACAACACTCTGATCTCCTCTATTAAAAACATGAAATTCAGCTGTTATAATATTGATTTTCCTTTTCAGATATCCTTCTGATACAGTCTTTTTAAATAAGAAATTAATCTCAAAAAACAAGCTTAAGTTCAGAATTTGTATGATGGAAACAATAGGAGAAATAGGTATAGTTTGGACAGAGTTTGATATTGAGTGGAAAATAAAGAACTTCTTTTCTCTTTCAAGGAAAAACACTGTATTCTATAGTAGTCCTTTATTTTCTTTTGCCGGTGGACCCTGGTACTTGCAAATCTATCCGAATGGTGAAAGTGATGATGAAACAGATGGATACGTAGATCTGCTTCTCTGCAGAGAAAATTCTAATCCTCCTATCACCCGAAATTTTTCTTTTGCATTAAAAACTATGGATGGGATGAAACATCAAGAAAAGCATCTTACATGCATATTTGATGAGAGTTCAATGATAAATGGAGCTTATAAATTCATATCAAGATTTGAACTTTTAGAAAGAAGAAATGAACTGGTGCCTGCTGATATTTTGACAGTAGTTTGCAATCTAAATTCCTCCAGTTTGACTACAGATACAAGTAAGTTTGATTAATATAAATATTTATCATTCAAAATGGTCAATTAAAATTTAATATACACAGTCTGTATATAAAAGCAAATCACTTAAAATCCACATCAAAAACTGTCATTGACTATTTTCGGTACTTTTCCAGTATAGGGGCTTTGCAAGATTGAGAAAATAGTCTTGGCAGAAGAAAATTTTTCGTGTATATTTTCTGGCACCTTATTCACTCTTTCATATACACAAGCAATTTGGCCCACTTCTAACAGAAAGGTGGTATGCCATATAGCAATGAGAATGCTAAAAAAAAAAACGGAAACTTTGGGAAAAAACAATTTTTTTTTTTTTGTTTTTTTCTGAAGGGCTATTTTTCAATTTTTCCAAATTGGAAAAATTGAAATTTCATTTATAAAAAAAATGTAGTCAAAATTTTATAACTGCTACATTCTGATATTTTTATTTATATTTTTTTCATATTTAGTGTCCTTCATGAAAATCTTAACATGGAAAGTATTATCTGCAAGCAGAGATCTCTTTAGAAAGAACTTGAGTCCCTTAAAGGATCCTTCACAGTTTTTTCACCATAAAACAAAATTCTTTCTCTTAAAAATTGACATTTCAGAAATTTTTTACAATCTCCAAATTAAATCCTTTGGAAATGTAATGATTTTAGAATAAAAAAAAAAAAAAACCTGTTGTGTAATAGCTGCAATCTATTATTTAGTTGTATGTTCAATGGAACCAAGAAGACTGTGTTCAAGTATTGTTTACTGATGAGTCCAGGTATAATCTGAATGCTGTTTCTAGACATGTTTTGATCTAGAGAGAGGAAGGAAAATGCAACTTGCCTTCCCTTGTCCGTGAAATATCTCATTCGAGTGCAGTCTTCTTGGCTTCATTGAAAATGACAACGGCAACAGTTTAAACCAGCCCCTTTGGAAGCTGGAGTGAGTGGGACACAAAGTATTGGTTTTTTCGCATACTTTCCACTCTCGTTAAGTCCTCGTGCAGCAGTAGAACTGCTGATTTGAGTTCCTGTGGCAGCCTGAAGGTCTGTAACCAAATCTCTTGTAGTCTGTTCGCGGTTTCTTCGAGCCACATTGACAGAAAACGGTCTTTGGATGCAGTTGTTGCTCTTGGTCTCCCTTGACCAGGCTGTCTTTTAACGTATCCAGTGCTTAAAAAGCGGCTTGAAACTCTTGATATGACACTTTGAGGATTATTCAAATCTTGGGCGACCTCTATTTGTGTTTGACCTTCCCCGATTCTACCAATTATTCTCTGCTTTTGACCTTAACTTAAATGATGCCATTGAACCATAACTAATGAATATCAATCACACTCAGACACCACATTCACTTTAAACAGCACTATGGACCAGAATTCCAACATACATTTATTGAGCACCACATTGTCAATCATCTAATTTGCATATTTCCGACACTAACGTATGCGCGGAAGTGATATTTTGAGTTCAATAGTATTTAATTGACAGAAATAATTGCAGCATCGGGCATTGGTTGCAACATTAATTTGGTGAGCATATTTTTTCTCATTATCCTTTAATTTTGATGGCCAGTGTGCATTACTGAAGAGGAACTTTGAGCAACTTCGAAACATTTAATGTTATTTTTATATGATTTTTATTTCTTTATTAACTATTTAATTAAATTGTCTGTATTTTTGTACAGTAGACTCCCTCAAATCTGCACTGCTTGGGACCAGAGGTTGTGCGGATTTTAGAATTTTGTGGATTTCTGGTCATGGCTTTTTTTACATTTTTTAAACTGTAATTTGAATGTAATAAGGCAATTAAAATTATAATGAATGCTTGCAATATACAGTAGAAGATCCTATAATGCAATTCTCCTAGGATTATAATAGAAATTGCTTTCCTTAATAATTTCTCAGTGTTTCAAAGGAAATTTCCTCTTAACTGGGAAAAAATATATATGCAGTAGAAGATCTTTATAATGCAATTCTATATAACACACTACTTCTCAGATGTAAACAATGAATTTTGCAGTTAAAAAGCACCTGCATTTTCACATTGTAAAATACTGCTACTCTCCAGAAGACTAAATTTGATACATTAGTTCAACTATATCTTCTAATTTAAGACCTTTTTACTGAAAAAAATGCTATTATTACAATAAACATTTTTGAAAATGTCTAATATAAGGGATGGTTGTGTCAGTTATATTTGGATCATGTTTACAAAGTAAATTTAACAATGACGCAATTAATGCAAAAATTTATAATTTGGATAACTCTTGTAACAAGGAATGCAGCATAACGTCATTCTAATGTATTTGATATGTTTCGGACATATTTGGCCATGTTTACAAGGTAAATTTAATGATATGATCCATATAACATAAAATTCTATATAATGCACAACCTTCCGTTTTTAGGTTTGTGTTATAAAGATCTTCTACCTACTGTAGTAAAATATTAAAAGCACCCAGTCACTGTCTCTTAACTTTTGGAGACCAGTTTAGTTTAATCTCTTACAAAATCTAATTTGCCATTAACCCGTCAGTGCACGCGTCTATGTTTGTAGATGCGTGAACTTCAAGTATACTTTTAAAATATAGGGTTTATCTCTTATGGGCTTGGAAATTGTATGGCATGGATCAAAATTTATTTTATAACAGAATTCGTTTTATCAGTTTTCAAAATACTAGTATCTCTTTCTCTTCTTAAAAATAATCCGCAGAACAAAAAATTTTAAAACACTATACAAACTCGGACTTTCTCCACTTATTTGATTGTGCTAGATAATCCCCTGCCGTGACATTCGACCTCTTTGATATCAAAGGTCAACATCTGCCCTTTTCTCTTCGTTTGATAAATGGTTTGAGTGGGGAGAGGAAATTTTCCAATATTTATAGAATATCTGAAGTTTAAATAAACTTAAATGAAAAATTCTAATTTGTATGAATAGATGAGAACATGAGCTTTCTTATGTATAGTTTTCAAATTTTTAAAACTCCAAATAGTATTGAAGATTAGGAGTTTCAAATTTCGAATGTTCATAATTCCTAAACTGCCTGACTGAATAACTTCCCGTTTGGTATCCTATGGTAAAACTTTATGTGGCAAAGCCCAAATATGATGTCAAAATTTGGTGTTCATATTGAAACTTTCAGAGTTTGGTACAATTTCAGTATGAAGATGCCCCTTAAGCCTATTTTGTATGTAAATTGAAATAATATATAATTTCTTGTGGTATGGCTATTTTTGTTATTTTCTGGTACAATTTTTTGATTAAGATGCATGGGTGTTCTCTTTTTTGGCCGACTGCACCTTAAAACCACTAAATTTACTTTATGGTTTAACCTTTATTTATGATATTGATTATCGATACTTGTTAGTTATCCCGTCGACCAATTTCGCCAAATTATATAAATCGCCAAACCACTCACCAAATTGTACAAATTGACAATTTTTATTTTAAATAATGAAAAAACAAATAAATTAGTATAACATTAATAAGAATACAAATAAAACATCGAAATAAAAATTATTTGATGAAGTAAACACGTGTTGTCAAGTGAATGTGACATTTATGATCAACCATTATTGACATTTAATCTTACAATTTGGCGACAGTAATTTGGTCGACGGGATAACTAACAAGTACCTGATTATCTTATGAAATCAGATATCATTGAACTTAGACATATGTATTTAATTTGGAGAGAGAGAGTGTATCTAGGAAAGAAAAGTCTTGTGAGAAGGATTAGACAATATGTTCTCTTTATTAGAATAACCTACATAGTACTAATCCATAGGCTAAAGTGGTGTTGCGTACATCAACTGTGCATGTTACATAAATTTAATTAAAATTATCTTTTTAATACAAATTTTCTGAATAAATACATTATCTTTTTTACATTCGTCATTTTAATTAAAAAAGACATTTAAATTCAATATTTAAAGTTAGAATGTTGACTTTCTTTAAAATTTAGAAGTTGTAAGAAGTCTAAAATTTTAATTATTTTTCTTTTAGAGTGATCCATTGTAACTAATAGCAATTTATTTTTCTTTTTTTTTTTTCACAACTATATTTAATTGAAGAATAAATACCCAGTAAATACCAGGATTGCCGGCTTTTAGCCAGACCAAGAAATGCTGGCCTGCTTTTTTTGGTTTTAACCACTTATAATAAAGCCGGCTTTAATTTAAAAAAAAACTGTTTTTATTTTTAAAAAGTAAATTTACATCTAATTCATATTATTAAATTTGGATTAATTTATTTTAAATACATTTATAAATATTTTCTACTAAAAAAATTATAAATTTCTATTAGATTTGTCAAATCAATGTCTTTATAACCACTAAAAGGCAACTGTAAGGGCAGTATGTCTGAAAAATAAAAATTGTAAATATTGAAAAGAATATAAATTATACTCCAATGTGGTGTTTTGGAATTCTGTATTACATAGGTCTGCATATATTACCATAGCTGCCAACTCTTCCGATTTTTTCAGAATTCTTCCGAAAAATCGGCATGTTTTCCGATTTTACGCGCGTAAGTGGTTTTCTTTCGCTTTTCGTCATTTTCTTTCGATTTTCGGCCGTTTCTTACGCTTTTTACGCGAGTTTCGTCAAAGGATCGCGGGAAAACCCGAAATTTCCCCGAAGGTTCGCGGGAAAGACGCAAATTTTGTCGGAAGATCGCGTAAAAAACGAGAATCCTCCCAAAAGAGCGCGTAAAAACACGAATTCAGTGAAAAGATCGCGAATTTCGTCGAAAGATTGGGTAAAAAAAGCGCCGTCAAAAGATCGCGTAAAAACACTATTTCCGTAAAAAGATCGCGTAAAAACGCGAATTCCGTTAAAGAATCGCGGAAAAAACCCAAATTTCGCCGAACGATCGCGGGAAAGACGCGGATTTCATCAAAAGATTGCGTAAACAACGCGTAGGGGCGATTTTGGCCCGAATTTTCCGAAAATTTAAGGCATTCATTTCCGAAAACTATAAAAAATCGGCCATCAATTCGAAAATTCGGACATAAAAAATATCGCGAATTTCGACATCTTCGCCGAAAAAAATTAATTTTGTCAATTGTTTGCAGAAAAATCGCCAATTTCGTCAAAGGATCGCATGGAAAACGCTAATTTCGTTTAAAGATCGCGAAAAAACGACAAATTTCGTCAAAAGATCGCGAAAAAACGACAAATTTCGTCAAAAGATCGCGAAAAAACGACAAATTTCGTCAAAAGATCGCGAAAAAACGGCAAATTTCGTCAAAAGATCGCGAGAAAACGACAAATTTCGTCAAAAGATCGCGAAAAATGGCAAATTTCGTCAAAAGATCGCGAAAAACGGCAAATTTCTTCAAAAGATAGCGAAAAAATGGCAAATTTCGTCAAAAAATCACGAAAAAACAGAAATTCCGTCAAAAAATTGCGAAAAAACTCCACAAATTTCGTCAAAAGATCGTGAATTTCGTCAAAGGGGCCGCTGAAAAAAACGCATAGCTAGTGTCGGAAGTGGATTCTCCCCCTCCCCCCCCCCCCCTTCCTGCTGTAAATTTTCAGAAAATTTGCTGGGAATTTCAGAATTTTTTTTCTTTTTTTACTCAGAATCATCCTCAAACAAAAAAAAAAAAAAAAAAAAAAAAAAAAAATAATAATAATAATAATAATAATAATAATAATAATAATTAGGAATCAGAAGTTTTAAGTGTCTTTTAATGTGAAAGGTAGGATATCTATGAATATTTAAAAAAAAATTAGTAATTTTTAATATATTCAAGTTATTCTTTTTTGTCATAATATATATTGTGTAATTGCAAATTAGTGAATATTTTATTCGAGTTTCTCTTTGAAATTTGTATATTTATAAGGATTCAGCTGTTTTTAATCTTTACTGAAAGTGTTATAAAACAACAAAAAAAAAATCTTCTGATTTTTTGCCAAAATCTTCTGAGTTTTACCGAAATTTAGTTGGCAAGTATATATTACACATTTTAAAGGTAATTTAATTAAACATGACAAAATGGAAACATTCTTATATGTCCATATCATGGGCGTACCCAAGGGGGGGTGGCTGATGGGGCTACAGCCCCCCCCCCCCCTCTGAAACTTTCGGAAATGACATGAAAAAGTGCCGATTTTTCGTCTTTCTTTTTTGCAAAATTTTTTTTTTTTTTCAATCATATAGCGGATTAGCCATTCTCATTAGTCCCATATTAGTCCATATTGACAACAAAGAAGAGAAAGGGGGCTCTCGGGGTTACAGCCCTTCCCTCCCCCCCCCCCCCCCACCTCCTCCGGAAATAGTCGAAAAATTAAATGAAAAAGTGTTTTTTCCTTACTTTTTAAAAATAAATCTGTAATTTTTTTCTTCTGTCATATAGCGAAACCGGCATTCTCGTTAGCACAATATTAGTCCACATTGATATCACAGCATGCTCAAAGATGGCGAGGGGTCTGATGAAATTTCAGCACCCTCCTCTCGAAGTGGTCGAAAATGAAATGAAAATATAGTGCAGAATTTTTTCTGTCTGTTTAAGATAAATTTGCATCTTTTCTCGTATCGTTCAACAAACTATGCGCGTCCTCCGCTTTAGTTACATATTAGTCCATATTGACACCAAAGAAGAGAAAGGGAGTTACAGGCGCCCCCCCCCCCCCCCAAACCAGAAATAGTCGAAAAATTAAATTAAATTTTTTTTTCCTTACTCTTTTAAGATAAATCTGTAATTTTTTCTTCTGTGATACAGCAAAATAGCCATTCTCATTAACATAATATAAGTCCAAATTGACATCACAGCATACCCAAAGATGGGAGGGGGCTGGTGGAATTATAGCCCCTTCCTCTCGAAATAGTCGAAAATGAAATGAAAAAATAGCATGATTTTTTTTCTGTCCGTTTGAGATAAATTTGCATTTTCTCCCTTATCATTCAACAGACTAGCCACTCCCTTCACTGTAGTTCTATATTAGTGTAAAGTGACACTACATTATATCTAAAAAGTAGTAGGGGGCTAATGGGGTTACAGTCCTTTCCCAAAAATGTCGAACATGAAATGAAAAAGCGCTGATATTTTCCTTTTTGTTTGAGATAAATTTGTATTTTCCCCCTATTATTCAACAGACTAGCCGCTCTCTTCTCTTTAGTTCCATACTAGTGCACAGTGACATCACATTTTACCGAAAGAGGCTAATGGGGTGTTCCCTTCCTAAATAGTCGAAAATGAATTGAAAAAAAGGCTGATTTTTTTTTCTTCTTGTTTAAGATAAATTTACAATTTTTCTTCTGCCATACAGCGAAATAACCATTTTCGTTAACCCATATTAGTCCACATTGACATCACAGCATACTGAAAAAAAGGAGAGGCGGCTGATAGGCTTACAAGCCTCCGCCTTCCGAAATAGTCATAAATTTGTATTCTTTTCTCCTATCATTCAACAGACTAGCCGCTCTCTTCTCTTAAGTTCCATATTCCAAGAGAACTTAAGAGCTTAAGTTCCAAGCACAGTGACACCACATTATACCCAAATAAGTAGAAATGAGATGATGATGATGCGGTTACAGCACCCTCCCAAAATAGTCGAAAATGAAATGAAAAAAGTGCTGATTTTTTTTTCTTTTTGTTTGAGATAAATTTTTAATGCAATTGTTTTCTGCAATACAACGAACTAAATGTTCTGGCTAGTCTCATATCAGCGCACAGTTAAACCACAGTATACCCAATGAGGGGAAAGGGGCTGATGGGGTTACAGGCCCCCTTTCAAAACAATCAGAAATGAAATGAAAAAAAAAAACTCCTGTTTCTTCCTTTCTTTTGAGATAAACTTTAAATTTTTTTTCTGCGACGCAGCTATTCTGGCTAGTCTCATATATTAGTGCACAGTGATGCCCCAGCATACACCCAAAGAAGTCGATGGGGACGAGGGTTATGAGGTAAGAGCTCCATTTCACCTCCGAAGAGATGGCAGTGAAATGAAAAAAAAAGGGCTGATATTCCTTCTTTTTCAGATAAATTTGCTTTATTTTCTGGCATGCCACGAATTTGTTTTTCTCGTTAACACAATATCCTCCTCAGTACTGCGACCAAATTTACTTGAGACCACAAAGTCAATTTTCAAATGACTGAAAAATAGGCCCATCCCTGTTTTACTGGATAAATGAAAACATATGCTCAGTTCAAGAGACCTATTAGTAAATTTGACAAGCCTAAAAGTAGTTTAATTTAAGGAGTTTTTCAATTTCTCTCAAAGTCGGCAAGTGCCAAGATTGTCGATGCAGAAGTATGTTAATGCACAGCTAATCTCAAGTTGATTTCAGCTAGATCGGAAATCCGGTGCCAAAGAGTTGACTGTAAAAGTAGCTTATTAGCTTTCATTTTTCAATCGCATCTCCATGCCATACCAAAATATGGGGGGTGGGGAGGTCTAAAGGGACTAAGCCTCTTTTCCCTGACAAAATGGTCGGAGTTAAATGGTAAAAAAAATTCCTTTAAACTTTTTAGATCAATTCAATTATATATATATATTTGTCTTGCATCACACTTGTCTTTCTTCTTAGTCCCATATTTGTGCATAGTGACACCTTAGCTAATCTCTTCAGAATTTTGGCTAAATCGGAAGCCAGGCACTATATATGCGTGGAAGAGCTGACTGTGAATGATATTCATTAACTTTCGTTTTTAACACTCGATTACTTCCTCGTATCTGTAAGATACACTGTGACTTCTTGTTTGACTGCAAAGACATCTTTGGAGTTCGGTAATTCTCTCCCCCCCCCCCCCCCACACACACACACACTTATCTTCCTATTCTAGCCTAACTTTGCAGCCAGTATTTTTCATCTGGAACTGTTTAAAGTTCTTATTATTACTTGTGCAATGCACAAATAATAAACAAAGTCGTTATTTTATATATGTGTATAAAAATATTTTATGTATACAAAAAATATTTTGTGTTTGTTACAATATTAATTTATTGTTAAACAAGAATCGTAGCCAGAATTTAGTTTCGGTGTTTGAAAGAACAATTTTATAGATTTTAAGCTATAATGACTTTCTTTTCAATGAAAGTATTAAAAAAAAAAACAATAACACTTTTCAACATATTTTGACGTGGGACGGCCTCAGGATCAAACCCGTGCCCACCCCTTCCCCCCAGAATTGATTCTGGTAAAAAGAAAATTCTGAAATTCACAGCAAATTTTCTGAAAGCTTGCAGCAGAGTGGGAAAGGAGAGGAAATCCCTTCCCGCCGCTAATTATTTTTGTTGTAGTTCGGGTTAACTCTGTTTTCATTTCAGGCTGAGTGTAGATTCCTGCAAGTTGGGTTCGGGTTAACCAGATTTCTAAAAAGTTAGTTTAGTATATTATTTCAGTTTAAAAACTATACCTATAATAATAAACATAGATATCTGTATGTGTTTTTTCCGTGATCCTTTGATGAAATTCAGGTTTTTATCACGACGCATTGGCAAAATTCACATTTTTCTGCGGATCTTTAACGAAATTAGTGTTTTTTTTTTTTTTCGTGATCGTTTGTCGAAATTTCTTTTGTTTTTTCGTGATTTTTTAACGAAATTTGCATTTTTTTACGCAATCCTTCGTCGAAATTTGCGTTTCTTCTGCGGATCTGTGACGCAATTCGCGTTTTTTTTTTTTTTTTTCGTAATCCTTCGACAAAATTTGTGTTTTTTTCGCGGGTTTTGATGAAATTCGATTTTTTTTCGCGGATTCTTGCCGAAATTCACCTTTTTTTTTTTACGAAATCCTTCGTCTAAATAGGCATTTTTTTCGCGGCTTTTTGACGAAATTCGCGTTTTTTTCTCGTCTTTTTGATGAAATTCGCGTTTTTTCTGCGGCTCTTTGACGAAATTCACGTTTTTTTGCGGCTGTTTGACGAAATTAGTGTTTTTCCGCAATCTTTTGACGAAATTCCCGTTTTTCTTGTGGCCCTTCTTTGTGACCTGCTTTTTTGTGATCCTTTAACGAAATTCGCGTTTTTTCTGGTTCCCTTTGACGGAATGCGTGTTTTTTTTGCGAACTTTTATCGAAATTTGCGTTTTATCTGCACCCTTTGACGAAATTCGCGTTTTTCCTGAGGTTATTTGACGAAATTTGCGATTTTTTTATGAATCCTTCGTCGAAATTTGCGTTTTTTTCCGCGGATTTTAGACGAAATTCGCGTTTTTTTCTCGTCTTTTTGATGAAATTTGCGTTTTTCTGCGGCCTTTAGACGAAATTCACGTTTTTCCGCGTCCCCTTGACGAAATTCCCATTTTTTTCGATCCTTTACGAAATTAGCTTTTTTTTGCAGCCCTTTGACGGAATGCGTGTTTTTTTGCGATATTTTTTCGAAATTCACGTTTTTCCGCGACTTGTTGATGAAATTCGCATTTTTTCTGCGCCCCTTTGACGAAATTCGCGTTTCTT